>CM042168.1:39775883-39823624 GCA_023376005.1 Doryteuthis pealeii | reverse complement strand
CCCTGATCTCGGATTCGCATAAACTCAGCAGTCTCTTTAGTCTGCTACTTCGTCTAAGCGGGCCACGCTCCGCTTGTATCTTCTTCTTCGAGTTGTATCATCAGATGTGTCTCTCTCGGTGCGTACTTCGTCCTCAGTTGTATCTCGGATGTGTCTCTCTCCGTGGTATTTCCTTCGTCCTCAGTTGTATCATCCGGATGCTGTCTCTCTCAGGTGAGTATCTTCGTCCTCAGTTGTATCATCGGATGTGTCTTCTGGCCCATTCTGGTCACACATCGTTGTGCTCACCTCAGATGCTGCTGAAATCCCTCCTGCGTCAAATCCTCATACAAGCCTCGGCGCTTCATCGTCAGAGGAATTGATGACGTAACTAGTGGTGTCTGCTCCACGCAGAGGACGAACACCTTTATGTGGTGGGTGGCTCTCCGTCGACAGGACAGGAAAGTTGAAGCAAGGCTTGTTTCGGGCTGTACCTGAAAGTGCACAAATTTCACAATTTGTTACCAACCAATTACAACGCGACAGCGTTTAATATAAAATACCTTTGAGTTAGTAACCGGTGATAAAAATCATGCTACAACTACAAGGGGTATCGGAAGTTGAAAGTGAGTCGGAATTTTTGTGACTGACTGGCGATATATTTAAGTTTACCCTGTAGGCGCCATTGCGGCCGGCGTTCTATTGCTGGCCAATCAGAGCTCTGGATTTAGGGGTTTGGAACCATAAAAGACGGTCCCAAAAAGTGCCTTCCAGGCAGGATTGGTGAGAGCTGATTTTGGACTAGATCGGCAGAGCTGGTTCTTGACCAGATCGGACAGCTTGCGTTCTTTGACCAGAATGATAGCTCCGTTCAGAACCCTTGTCGCCCCGTCTTGCTTTGTTAAATCTTGCACTCAAAGAGTCCTGAATTTGAATCAGAAAACTCAACATATATCGCCAGTCAGTCACAAAATCCGACTCCACTTCAACTTCATACCCCTTTGTGGCTTGTACATGATTTATCATCGTATAACTAATAAGGTATTTATTATTAAAAAACGCGCCCGTTGCAATTGCTTGGAACAACATTGGTGAAGCCCGAACAGTACAGCCCGGCAACAAACCCTTGAAATTTCCTTTGCGATCAAATAACACCCATCTGTTAGATTCGGCGTCGCGACAGCATATTGTACATTTCGTGCCTTCCGCCAGGACAGCATAGTATTACATTTTATGCCGCAACCACTCGTAGTATTACATTTGACGTTCCCGCTAACAAGGGTGCTATTACACACTACAACTTAATTTCCTTTTACGAATTATCTTTTCATCTAAAAGTAATGCTCCGGGTGAGGCTCGAAACTCACAAATTCCGCATTGCTCTCACATCGACAACATACTGATCTATAAGTACGGCGCTCTGACCGATTGTGCATCGAGCCGATATGCACATTCAGTCTAGAAGTAAATTTCATTTTTCTGAATATATTTCATGGTTAAAAGTAAAATGCTCCGGATGCAGGACTCGAACTGAACCCAACTATACCCTGCATCTATCACATCGACACATACTGTCAATTAAGTACGGCAGATACGATTGTGACACCGCGAGCAGATATGCAATTTCAATTCTAGAATTATTTGCATTTTACTAATATATTGTGTTACTTCTAGTATATAACTTCAGCTCACAGTCTTTCTCGTGCTTAGATTGCTAGCGCTCTGGCAAATAAATGAGCTCCTTTTATGCCGGTCGCGCATAATTTGCAACGGCGACGCCGTATACTTACGCCACCGAACGAGACAGAACAGACCAACACCTTATAAATCTGGCTCGTCAATGGCGGACTATGCTTCTTTAGCTTAGTTCAGGCCAAAACCGTGACAAGCTAAGCAGAATGTGTTTCGCCGGAGGGTAAGTAAGCTTGTCCGCACACTCCTCCCTGATCACATGATCCACACAGATCGCAGGCAGGTGGCGACTGCCTTCAACGGAGCACTGGCTTTCGGAGAGGACAGGGGGCTCCTCCCGTTGCAACATTTCCGCGTCTATATCGTGCGAATCAGAGTCTATCTTCTATCTATCTATCTCTCTCTCGGGTCTGCCGTGGCATTCTTCTGATACAGCGAAGCGAGTCTTCCGACCGCCTCACGTACGGCATCGGTGTCTCCGATTCACTACTAGATACCTCTCTTCTTGATAGCTTTCTCCCGAAGCAGTAAAGATTACTCCGTGGGCGAAGACCCCTCACATGGCGTTGCACCGCCATTGACCCTGCGACGGTGTGGAGCTGATCATTCCAGCAACTCGTTCCTCTACGAAATCTGGTGGATAACACCGTAATTACGTTGGGGGTTTGACCCAGACGGAGGGGGTGATCCACCTATCTTATACGGTTATTTTCGTATCTCTCGGAATCTCCGACACTTGGTCAATTCCCTTTATGCGCTGCTCGTACTGTAATCCCGTTTGGCTGCGCAGTTGACATTCATATCGTCTCTGGCGTGTGACGTTTACCAGTACAACAGCCTCCTGGATGGAGCACTGCGTTCTGGCTGCTATTCTTTTAACGGTCGTGACACGTTCCGCTAATCCCGTTACCGCCCGAGCGTATGCGCCTCTGCTAACCGCACTCTCACTCCACATTTCAGCCGCAAGTCCCGAAAGTCCTGACTGCAGAAAGTCGGGACGTTGCTCCGTCAGTATCCAACGGCGGCCACCGCGCCTCACAAAAGACAGATTTTAGTAAAACGCGTTTGGGCCCGCAATATGATCAACGATAAGAAATGACTGCCATCAGTAGGGGGTTTACATCCATGCCCCAATCGCCACCAGTTCTTGTCCACTTCGGAGTTTACCTTCTTCTCCAGCGTATTGGACAAGGTTCCAAGCACAACACTATCCTCACAGTCTTCGTATGGCCGTCTTGAACCATTGACTTAGTGATTGCGGGACACGCTCTTCGGACGAAGTTAAGTTGTGTGCCAAATGCCCCAACCCTATTGCCCTTATGGCAACCCCAATCCTTCTTATCATAATAGGTACTAGAAGGATTCATCATGTCGTGGAATGATGTTAAACTCTATCTGATGGTGAGGTTCCAGTTTTGGGAGGTTTGGGAATGTGGAGCACCCCTTCATCACCATGCTCCCTGGTCCACTCTGATCCAGAGTGGTAGTATCTGTTAGGTCCCATCTATGGGTTGAATTAGAAAAACATGAGCTTATAAACAAAATTGTATTATGCATTAAGAATGAATTTATTTTCAAAACTTGTGAAGCATTAAATAACCCACCGAGTTGATATGCCGTAAAACAAAACAAAACCCAACCAAATCTTTTTTATCATATATGTGCCTAGATGGCGGGTGCGCTGAGAGTCTTATTATCTGATGGTGAAGTTCCAGTTCTGAAGCTTGGGCAATGTGGAGTACCCCTTCATCACTATTACTCCCAGGTCTACTCTGACCGAAGTGCTAGTACCTTTAGGGTCCCATCTATGGGTTAGATAACAAAAATATGAGTTTAAAAAACATGTATTAAAAAAAATAAGTTAAAGAAAAAATTGAGTACGCTCAAGAATGATAAAACAAAAACGTCTTCGGCATAAAATGACCCAACAAGGTTTGACATGCGTAAAATCCAACCAACTAACCAAGCAGCCAATTTATTCCCACTTGGTCGAAAGTATAAAAAAATTGTGAAAGATAATAGCAAGAGTTGCTTCCCTTAGATAGCTAAAACTAGAAGACGTTAAGTATTTTAGCCAACCTGTTTGCCACGGGTGGATGTGCAAATTATGGGGTATTCAATGAGGATCGAACTCGCATTTCAATAGAAATGATTCTAGCGATACTAGCTTGCTAACCATTACACCTCAATGGGTCGCATTAAGAAGATAAAAATGTGTGTTGATAATCAATTTGAGTAAGAAGAGTGTTTGCGCTAATATCACAATTGGGAGGAATTATCTACTTTAAAAAATTGGGATTTGAAATCCATAACTTTTATCTCATTCTTTTACCACACACACACACGCACGCACACACACACACACATAGCAATAGCATAATTCTTTACAATTTCCCCACCATAACCTTTCCTCTAATGAGCCCTGAAATGACTCATCAAACCTGCTGCAGATCCACAAAGTTTAGCAAATATGACATAGGAAGGACGTCCTTCCCGTTGTATCAGATGGATCAGATGATAAAAAATTGATGCTTATGCACCACCATATTTTTCTTAAGACCAGAAGCTGACTTACAGACTTTGTTACAGATAGCACTAGAGCACTAGCAGCTGTAACATACTATGTATGTATGTATTATACAGTTAAATTCTACCCCTGTGTGCAGGTCGCTGATGGCCCAGTGGTTAATAACCTTGACTGAGGAAAAATCGATCATCCTTCTATCCCGTCGGGGGTAGCTTGCTAAGTCTAGCCACACTGAGGAGATGTGATACATCAAAACACTATATTTATGGATGAAGAAAAAATATGTATATATACCATATATATATATATTTTTGCCAAGTTTTTTAGTCATGGTAATTTAATTGATATATATTAAATAATTCTTCTATTTACGAAATTATCTGTTTACTTGGCTCATGAGGTTGGGCCACGTTGATGGTCTACCGAATTGAGAAAACATTGCCCTAGAGGTGGCTTTTGTTCTCTGTAATACTGGTGGTGTAATCCATTGACTAAATGATTCGACGATCTCCGTTTGTGTGTGTGTGGCCCCAGTGGCTTAGGGTAAAGTTTCAGCTGTTCGATCTGTAGTGGGCAGAGATCGTAGTATACATTGTGGATGAGACCTAATAAGGCTGAAACAGCTGTTCAGTGCTCTGCATGTCTCACATGGTGTTTGCTGAGTTGTTTGGTCATAGTAATTAATTAATATATATAATATAATTCCTCTATTTACAAAAAAGTATATATTCTAAATATATTTTTTTTGTTTTGTATTCATATTTGGAAACTCTGTTTTATTTGGTTTCAGCTTTACTTTCACTTTCTTACAATCCCTCTCCGAGTTTTTTACCAAGACCTAGACTGAGGGAAGATAGTTATTATATGTTATTCTATGTATTTATGTTTTTGTTTTGTTTTTTTTATGTTTTTTCTTCTGTATATTCAAACATATATGAATATAGGTTGGCCTATATAAGACTGACTCATAAAAAAAATCATTTACTTTTGAGTCATAAAATATAGTTCAAGGAAATTTATTTTTAGTTATGTGAACAACAAAAAAAAATATACCTTATCTATTACTTTCATTTTCATTGATACAATGTTGCACCTTAATTTGAGCACTTTATACAACTTTGCTTGGTAATCTGAATATTAGCTACATAAATGAGAGTAACCTCCCCCTTATTTCTTTCACTTTGAGGAAGCCTTATGTTTGCCATTTTCATTTCACTGTAAATATACACTGAAAATACAAATTTGTTTGAATCAATACAACTGCATGTTTTAACAGGAAAATATCATAAATTTGTCCTTAACAATTAAGTTCATTTCAAATAATGCCACAGCACAATTAAGAACACATTTTATGATATTTTTCATGTTAAAACATGCAGTTGTATTGATTACGAATAAATTCGTATTTTCAGTGTTAGATTATTATGGTGAAATGAAAATGGCCAACCAAAACAAACGGCTTCCTCAAAGTGAAACAAAAAGGGGAAGTTAATCTCATTTATGTAGCTAATGTTCAGATTACCTTTGCTCAAGGTTTCTGGGTCAATCCTCTAATCTCTGCTCTAATACTAGTTGTTGATTGATAAATGTATTTAGCTTATTCAAATATACTGACTCTTTAAATAGCCACACAAAAAGAAGACAGCAGATAAAAGCAGGTGAATTAGGAAACCCATTTGAATTCTGAATTTTTTGAAATTATTCAGTGACCAAAATTTATTTTGTTGGAAATTATAAACCACTTAGTTGAATAGTAAATTTCTATTATTTTAATTTGTCCTTTCATTTTGATATTTTCAATTCGTTGGGTTACTTAAAATATCTGAAAAATAATGTAAAAATAGATTAAAAGCAAAAAAGTTATGAATATTTTAAATGTTTAATATTTTGTGGACCAATTATATACATATATATATATATATATATATAATATATATATAATATATAATATATATATATATATATATTATAATTATATATATAATTTATTTATATACATATATCTATATTCACATTTTTTTTTTTCTTTTTGTATAGTAATAATATTAATTTTACTATTATTTTTTATAATTTTTTTCATTATACCTATTTCTTGACAAACTTTTCCAAACTCTACACGGTTCGTTTTTCGAACATTCTCATTTTGCTGATTATCGCGAATTTATTCTCTAAATAAATTATTTGTTATTTTATAATTATATGCATTTGTTTTCATTTCTTCTCCGTATTTTCTACCTAAACTGTGTCATATTTTTATTCGTCATTTAATATCTTTTGCAAACCTTCTACAACAAGGCCTCTACACCTCTCTCATCATAACTTGTTTTTGGCTACGTTAAGTTTCAGTTGATTTAACGGTGCAAAAATGTAAACATTGTTTTTCGTTCATAATTTTTATTATTTCTGTAAGCTGAAAAATGTTTTTTTAATCATCAGGAGTTTTTAATGTTTCTTCATTCAGATAATATTAACATTTATGCAAGTTTCATTGTGTAAATATAAGGGAAAAATTGGTGGTATCTAACTTACAATGTACGTGATTCCTTAACCTCTGGGTATTAAAATAACTCCAGACGGTTTATATGCCGTTAAAATTGATCCAATAATAAAATTAAAATGTAAGTAATTCTAGTAAAAAATATATTCATTTAAAATTCCAAAAAGTTATTGTTTAGGAGGTTCAATGGGCTCATATAACTCGGTGACCCGTAATAAAATCACAGAGAAAAATCATAATTTTGGTTCAGTAGGACCACAATTGATCAGTTTAGGCCATCTTGAATAAAAACGGAAATAAATATTTCCGAACTTTGTTTATCAAAAATCAATTAAAGATCCTACAGGATTGTTACAAAGAAAAACAGTTTAATTCAAAGATCATATTATCCGATTGGAAAAATACATCGTTATCTAAAAAATAAAACAAAAACCTATCCATTATTACATGTGAAAGGGTAATTTTCAGTCGTAATTTAGACAGAAAAAAATACATATTATTACCCTCTTACAGTTATGCATCTAAGTACAGATGGGTGTAACGGACAAACTCTTTTAGCCAAAATTTTTCTATTAAAATGAATAAAATCTTTAAAAACTTAATATCACAATTTACTATTTTAATAGTAAAATAAAATTTTTTTTTTTGAATAAAACTTGAAAAAATTTAATCTTAAAATTTCGCGGTGAAATGACGTTAAAAAAATGTCTTCGGTTTAGTATTAATATTTAAAATCGAAAATGAAATGAAATGAAATTTGAATATAGATTCTAAGAGAAAACTGATAAATAATTATAATATACTTACTTTTATTCTAAATAGCGTAAAAAAATATTTTATTTAACTTTTGACCAAAGAAAAACAAACTCAGTAGCGTCTCGTCACTTGTGTAAACAAATATGTCAGTTTTGCTCTTCCGTATATTCTAAGAATCACACATTACTATTTCAACAATAAAAATTACAAATTCTTTTAAAAAATGTTAATCGAGCTCGATCGGAACCAATGTTAAGTTCACCTGAATTCTAAAATTCATATTTTTAAAAATGTCCGTGAAAAATTCGATTTTTTGACCAGGAAAAAAAAAATTCATTTCACGCAGAAAACAAAAATATTAATCACACAAAACATTGAAAATCTCTTAAAAATTAATTTCTTAGAAAAAAAAATTTTTTTTTGGACAATTTAATAGATAATAGTACATACCAATTACAAAAGCAAAAAAAAGTTTTCAAATATTAATATTATGACATTTTTTGCACTTTTTATTTCCGATTTCATTAATTTTTCCTAAAAAAAACTATAGCTCGGTACGTTATACAATTTCATTGATATAGTTATTCAGACTCTTATCTTTATAGAAAAAAAGTACAAATTTTTCTACCGCGTCATTTTTGTTTTATCTCATAAAATAAAATAGGGGGTAGACCTCGTAAAAAAAATATTTCCCCTAATATATTTAAAAAAAAAAAAAAAACCTATTTCAGATGTATTTACATCAATGGAAACATTTATGGAAATTTTTCGTTAAAATCAAACCATTAATTGATTTTCATAGAATATTTTTTTAAAAACCTTTATATCGTAACTCGTTTTTAGCTACTTCGGTTGATTTAACAGTGCAAAAATGAAAACATTTTTTTTCAATCATAATTTTCATTATTTTCGTAAGTTGATAAAAAATTAAAAAATATCAGGAGTTTGTTTAATGTTTTTTCTCTTTCGAATGAAAAAAAATTTCAAGAAAATATTAATTTTTCTGCCAAGTTTCATTGTGTTAAATGTAGGTGGGGTAAATTGCACAGGGTAAAATGGTGGTACCTATGGTTCAGGAAAAAAATTACAATTAATAATCTATAGTGGCCGATAGGTTAAGTTTTATAAGAGAAAATGTTTGTTTTTAAACTCGAGCGAGACGTAATACTGCATCCCATTTATGAGTAAAAAAAAACACTTGGTTTAAGATTCGTTTATTTTTATAACTTTTTCTGTTACTTTTTACTTGGATTCTTTCTATTTAATTCACTGAATTCTAGAATTTAAAATAAAAGTTTATTAGTAAAAAAAAATCTTTATATAAAGTAACGTTTGTAGATTTGCTTCAATAGGAAAATCATTACAGAAAAGAACAATGCAAGGGGCATAACTCTGTATGCTTGATTTTGACGCTCTTCAATGAGAGAAAATGAAAATAACAACCACAATGTAAATCTGTTTAAAAAATGATGGACGTGGCGACGTTGTTCGCCGGTTCTGGCAGTTGTTGTTTAGTTGTGTATAATCTTTCTTGTTTATTCTCGAGTTTATTTCACGGCCAAATCCTACCCGAACCTGCTGCGTCATGAAAGCGGAAATTCTTTGTGGATCCCAAACACAACAAACACCAAACAGAGTTTCCCGAGTCTGGACGATGCACCAACCAGCGATCTCTCCGTCATTGTTCCGGCTTATAATGAAGAAGAAAGAATGCCTCAGATGTGAACGAAAGCTATTGCCCACCTAAACAAGAGCAGAAATCCAGCCCACCTACAAATATGAAATTATAGTCGTCGACGACGGTAGCCGCGGACAAACGACCGAAACGGCTCTGATGTATTCGGAAAAAATACGGAACCGACAAGGGCGTGTGTTAACTTAGAGAAAAACAGGGCAAAGCGGTGCTGTCCGGTTAGGGAATGATGTCGGCCGTGACAGTGGTTACTTTTTGCTGATGCGACGGAGCTACAGAGTTAGCGACTTGGACAAAAAGGAACAAGAAATGGAGAAGAAAAGTTCTGCTTAAGAATAAGTCCGATAACCGGCCGTGATTTGCGGGTCACGGGCTCATCTCGAGAAGGAATCCATCGCCACCCGGAGCATCTTTTCGGACCGATCCTGATGCATGGTTTCATTTTGTTGTCTGGTTGTTGTGTGTCCGGGGTGTGAAGGACACACAGTGTGGCTTAAGTGGATACCAGAGAAACGCCTTATTACTTTTCTCTAATTTACACGTCGAGCGATGGGCATTCGACGTGGACTTGCTCTATTTAGCTCAACACTTTAAACTGCCCATCGGCGAAGTGGCCGTAAATTGGCAAGAGATGGAAGGTTCCAAACTGGTCCCTTTTTGGAGTTTGCAGATGGGCAGGGACCTTGTTCTCATCTGGCTCCGTTATTCCATAGGAGCCTGGAAAATTAAAGAATACAAACCCAAAACTCAATAATTTGTTACGATAAGACGAACAAAAACATTATCTTATCCAAGCAATATGGATTCATGCTGTTATTTTTTATTTACTTAACTTTTAAACTGAAGGAAAAAGAAAGAAAAAAAAGACCAAAAAAGCTTTTTCTTAAAACAAAAACAAAAAAAAAATAAATCTTTATTTCTTCAGTGCATCAAATCTTTTTTTTTAATTTTAATTTATTTTGCATTTTTCCATTTAAATCGGTTACCAAATAAGGCCATTTTCTTTCAGTTTGTTATTTTTAAAAAGTATGGGTGCTAAAAGTTTGTTCGGCTACTAAATATGATAATTAAAATTCAATATCCATGAGCGATGCTAAGATTCAATATTTAACCACATGTTCAATTTCGGTTTTATTTTTGTATAAAAGTCGTATCAGCCAATCAGCGAGGGAGTATATCCCCCTTTCACTAGCGCTAGACCATGAGATTGTTTTTGGCGTCTGTGGTGAAGCTACGCATTACATCAGCTCTTTACCGCCAGATCCCTGTAGGCTGAGTTGCGAGGGCGGTATCGAACAGGAACCTTGAGGTTCTCAGTCAGACACTATATGACTTGAGCTAACCTGCCCTCAAAATATTTTCTTTCAACCCCAGTCCTTTAGTAAAACAAAACAAAAATGATATAAAACAAAATTTAGTAAACTGAATTCAAGGGAGTAATTTTTAAATATAGTATACTGGACAGCTGTTAGTGGAATATGAAGTCCAATGTATGTATGATTAGTATTGTATAGTTAACTAGGATAATACTAAAACTCTAAGGAAAACATATCTTAAAACGAAACGTTAATTAATTTATAAGTTTGTTTTTGTTTGTTTTTAATTTGAAGGACAGCATTAATTGATTTTATACAACATCAATTAATGCTGTCCTTTAATTTTAAGTGTATAACTGAATCACTACGCAACAACTTTTAAATCTATTAATTTTAAATGATATTTTGATAAATTATCTAATGAAATTAACGTCGTATTAAGTTATGTTTTTTTTGTTTTTTTTAGTTTCATTCTTATTAAAAATAATAATCCCATTTGAGAATTAAAAACATACTTTAGATTTCGTTTCATATTTACTATCATTCATAATTGTACAAATTTGGGTATACTGTGAATCCAGTGTCGTATATTTTTACCATAGTCTACTGGACGTAGCTATGGTAAAAATATACGACACTGAATTCACAGTTACCCAAAATTTGTACAATTAATTTATCGACATAAACATAACCTTTTTGTGCCATTAAGAAAACGGTTTGGATAAAATTCTGATATAAACAAAAATATTTCTGTCCATTTTATAAAATTAGATTTATTTGTGTTAAAAGGTTTATATTATTAAAAGAAAACATGAGACTTAATATTCATAAAGATGTAGGGGAAAAAATCCACCCGGATTTTAAATATTTACAAAAAAAGCTATTAAATATTTTCAGTAAAATTTTCGGCACTTATTTTATTCATTAGTCCATTCATTCCTTCATTTAAAAATGAGTTTATGAAAAAAGTTCTTTTTGTAAATAGATAAATTTTTAAGAATGTGGAAATAAATTTATAAGTCAATCTCACACACTTCTTTTATTCCTATTTTGTGAATTCTCAACGAAATTGGTAATCTGAACATTAGCTACATAAATGAGTAACCTACCAGGGCTCGATATTAACGCCGTCCCGTTGTTCCGGATGATCAATATGTCATCCAGGACAGTTTGCCGGGACGGTAAAAAATTTTCCTAAAAGTTATACTACATTCCATATTGACCATCCAGTGACGAATGCTGACCTCAAAAAACGGTCTAGTTCTAAACTTAAAATAACAATGGCAACAACACTGAAGAAATAGACACACACACAATATATATTTTTATGATTGGAAATGTCCGCATAAAGATGGAAATAGAATAAATTTTAGTTTATAAAATTTTTATTTTATTATTCTTGATTATAAATAAATGTTTCTGTCAACTACTTCAGCTTTTCTAATGTTTTATTACATGTTATTATGCTACTGATGACTGACAAGTATAGATGATGCTAATGAATTAAACAAAATATTTTTATTTCGGGACGGTTCCAAACCCCGTTTGGACGGTCATGAAAAAAGTTAGTGTCGGGGCCTGAATCTACCCTTGTTATTTCACTTTGAGGAAGCCATATGTTTTGTCGGCCATTTTCATTTAACTGCAAATCAATAACAACTGCATGTTTTAACATGAAAATATCATAAAGGTGTTCTTAATGACAATTAAGTTCATTTCAAATAATGCGCAAGCACAATTAAGAACACATTTTATGATATTTTCATGTTAAAACATGCAGTGTATTGATTCAAACAAATTTGTATTTTCAGGGTAGATTTATGGTGAAATGAAAAGGCCGACCAAAACATGGCTTCTTCAAAGTGAAATAAACAAATGAGGTTACTTCATTTATGTAGCTAATGTTCAGATTACCCTTATCTGTGAAATCTCAACAAATTAACATCTTAAAATGAAACATTCAAAGAAGATGTTTAAATTAGTACAATATGTTTTTTTTATAATTTATTTTGTTTTGTGTTTTTCAGATAAAAAAAAGTCTATACGGTGGTTTAGAAACCTATGTATGTCTGTATACACACGTTAAACTTTTAGTCATGAGACTGACATGAAACTAAGAAACATTTAAGGTTTATCGGTTGACTTCTGATTTAGGTTGGAAAATTAAAATGGAAAGTTTTTTAGTGGTACCCAATGACAGTTACTACAGTCTACGAATTAACATTTTGCGAATTGGGTTACGGTTTAGGGATTAAGGTTGTTTTTAATTACGTATGCTTAAAAAAATAAACAAACAAAAACCCCGAATTACTCTACATTTAATGTTGAAAAATATTTTTAAACTAAGTTTAATTGAAATTATACATTGCAATACTAACACAAACAACTGTCTCAATAATAGATTCAATGGTTAATTAAATGTATAGTAATTTGGTCTTTTGTTATTTTTTTTTAAGCCAATACGTAATTAAAAACAACCTTAATCCCCTAAAACCGTTACCCAATTCGCAAAATGTTAATTCATAGACTGTAGTTAAACTGTCATTGAGTACCACCAAAAAAACTTTGTTTTAATTTTCTGATCTAAATCAGAAGTCAGCTGTTTTATCTTCTCTACTGGCCACTATTTGGGCACTTTTCTACTTGATATAACCCTAATTTAGTCTGTAAATATATTGTGCACCCCTTATAGATTTTTTTTTATCATGGTTTCATATTAAGAATTATAATTACAGAGGTGCCAAATAAGTATTTATTTTACCTTTTTATACATATATATAAGTCAAGGAAAGTCTGACACAAAACTCCATAGACTAGCGGCTTTACCCCATTCCATGAAAAGGCTAGGGGAGTAAACCCCCAAAACAACCAGGAGCCGGAGTCCCTAAGTGGTGAGATGCTAATCCAGTGCTAACCAGCAACTACTGCGACACTACTCTCCCTTTTAGATCACAGTGGCACAGTGTGGAGAGGGAGATTTGCTGCTTGGCAACAGCCCATCCTTTATATGAACCTGCCTAGGCTACGTAGTTAAAAAAAAAAAATTTGGACACTACTCCATCGCTTGTAGACAGAAGGATGCCAAATCAATGTTCATGTTATATGTGAGTTTTTATTGTAAAACTTTAGCGATATATTCCCCTAGCACCTATATGCAACCCTTTTATCATGTGGGTGCTAGAAAGGGTAGCTGAGGTCTTTATGTCACCAGAATGACATTAAAACTCTGACGGTGAGTTCCAGTTCTGGAGGTTTGGGGAATGTGAAACACCCCTTCATCACCATTTGCTCTCTGGTCTCCACTCTGACCCGGAGTGTGTAGTACCTGTTAGGGTCCCATCTCTGGCGTAAATAGAAAGACATGAGTTTATAAACAAAATTGATTTATCCATTAAGAATGAATTTATTTCAAGACTTATCGGCATTGAATGACCCACTGAGGTTGATATGCTGTAAACAAACCAAACCAAACCAATATATTCCAAAAGATCGTCTTGAATTTAACATACTTTTGTGGTTGAAGTTTAAAAAGTTTAGTGCTCTGACAATCTTGTAATTAAGTGTCCTGAATTATCAGATATTTGTCTCCTTTTATTTTTAAAAAGAATTTAAATTGTTATTTTTATTTTAAAATTTTTGAGTTATCTTTAAATTTTTAATAATAAAGTTATTTTTATTATTTTATTGGTGTTTTTTTTTGTTTTTTTTAGATTAAAAAATTTTCCCTTCAAACAGACTTTTTGTAATACACTAAGTTTTTACAAAAATATATTTTTATGCAAAAAGAATTTAATTGACTTGACTTTTGGCAAAAATTTGCTTTTATTTATAAAAAAAAAATTAACATTTAAATTTATATGGGGTCTGCCAATTTTGACTTCATAGACGTATTTTACAAAATAAATTTAACCCCCTGATAGAAAAAGAATTACCAAAAATCAGAATTATCCGATTGTAATGAAATTTTTAGTGTTGATTATCAATGTATGAATTTTATAATACATCAGTTATTTTATTTCAAACTTTGTGATTTTTTTAAAATTTTCAGGTCACTAAAATCCCCCCCCCCTTATTCATAAATTACCTATTATATCATAAGTAAAAAAAAAATAATTATACATCGATATTTGTTCTCTTCCAAAGGGCAGTGGCCTAATAATTTGGATAAATTCTCAAAAAAATCATTACATAACAATACTAAAATTAAGCTTGTTATTAAATGAATACTTGTTTTAGAATCTAAAATATGAAATTTGAAACTTAACATTAGGCGTTTCATATTTTAAATAAATTTTATCTATTAGGCATAAAATGTTCCTCAAAAGCATCTATGGTTGTCGCAAACAGTAATATTTATTTAAAGAATTTCAATTTATTTCCATTGAATCAGTTTGATTGAAACAATTATGTAATTTAAAAAAATGAATTCGTTGATTAATAAGTCAATACTGAAAATTTTATTAAAATTAGAATAATTCCCTGATTTTGGTAATTTTTTGTTTATCAATCTGCATTAGTATAATTATCACTTACAACCTCCCATAGATCTGGGCATCTCGCATTAAACTTGTTTAAAAAAGGTTTCCCTTCTGAAGATAAGGTTTCCCAAAGTAAACAACTTTTATACAAAAAAAAATTATATTATATTTAAATAAATATCAATAATTGTAATTTTTCAGTTCATAGTGTATGTAAAGTTTTTGTTATTGATTTCTAAGAAGAAAATGTAAAAAGTTTTTAATAACTGTTACGAAAGTGTTATAAAAGTGTTTGTTTCAAAACGGTTAAAATTTTTTAGCAATTTTTTTAATTGTTTAAAAATATATCAAAAATAATTACATATGTAATATTATTATTTTTTTTTTTTTTATATTTTTTTATTTTTTTACTGGTGTTACTACTTTTCAACTTAGACAAAAATTTTACTTAAATAATCGATTTACTTAATTTTAATTCGTTTTAAAATTAAAATGAGACAACATTTTGGCAAGTGCCTATGTAGAGGGATTACTTTCTTGGGCACTCTTGAACTTTCTCGTCCGTAGAAGCAGTGTTCAATAAATTCTTATACCTATATATACTTATAAAATA
Source organism: Doryteuthis pealeii (assembly GCA_023376005.1). Classification (NCBI taxonomy): domain Eukaryota; kingdom Metazoa; phylum Mollusca; class Cephalopoda; order Myopsida; family Loliginidae; genus Doryteuthis; species Doryteuthis pealeii. The sequence goes on along the minus strand of CM042168.1, from coordinate 39,808,073 downwards.
AGACCATTAAGCAAATGCTTTATTGTGAATCAACTATATCACTAAGAATTTCATTGAAAGTGTTACTTTATTTTTCTCTCGTTCACAAGAATTCATAACATATGAATCTTGCATATCTGCTTGAATGAATTAACCCTAACCCTAACCCTAATCAATGTAGAATTGAGTGTTCTAAAATTTTCCAACTTACGTTGGAAAAAATAAAGGATTTTTTAATGATATAATTGCCCACTATAAAGCAGTGTTCAAAACCTAAATAGCTTAATGGTTTTATTTTTTTATGTATAAGAATTTACTGGACACACCCTGGCCTCTCGAATTCGAAACATTGGAATTTAGTCTTTTTAGTACCCGGACAACCATAGAAGCACCTGCTTTCACTGTGCAAAGGAATAAAGATATAATAATTTTGAACAAATAGTAAAGTAAAATATAAAACATCTGATAATACAGTATTATTAATCTTATTTGACCAAAAGAAAATAACTTATTATATATATATTTATATAAACTTCAAAATTCTCGGTATTTTAACCGTTTTAACTTCAAATATCAAACATTTACCTGAAAAAGGCCGTTTTTCTTGTATGCTTAAAGATTTAATAATTTTCTATATATTATTATTTTATTTATATATTTAAAATAATAATAAATAGATACAATGTGTACATGAACAAATCTTGGACAAAACACTTGGTAACTCAAATTAAATCAATTTTATCCATTCAACATTTCTTTCTTTAATATTTATCCTTTCAACACATATATTATATATATATATATATATATAGTTAAGAATTAATACAAAAATAAACGACCACCCTATCGGCTGGGGCGTTAGAATGCACCGACTGCCACCTCTGCAGAGGGTAAGACTCCCCAATGGGCCACCTGTTGGCTTGGGTGGCGACCCGTGATGCTTAAGGATAGAACCCAGGTGGATGAGCAGGCCATGACTTGCAGTACTCCACTTTGGCCCTATCTTGGACTAGACGGTCGGTCGGAGAGGCCCCCTCCGATCAATCGACTGGTCAAATCAAGCCCTAGCACCTATATGATTGCCCCAACCCTATTGCCCTTATTGGCAAGCCCCAATCCCTTTTACATATGGATGCTAGAAGGCGGTAACTGCGGGTCTACATGTCCTGGAATGACGTTAAACTCTATCTGATGGTGAGGTTCCAGTTCTGGAGGTTGGGGAATGTGGAGCACCCCTTTCATCACCATTGCTCCCTGGTCCACTCTGACCCGGAGTGGTAGTACCTGTTAGGGTCCCATCTATGGGTTAAATAGAAAAAATGTATTTTTTTTTAAATTGTATTATCCATTAATTGATTATTTCAAAACTTTATCAACATTTAATGACCCACTGAGTTGATATGCCGTAAAACAAAACAAAACAAAAATAACGAACGATATAATAAAACATGGATGGAATGAATAAAAAATTGAAAATTTATTTTCCAGGACTCTCCCAAAATGGAAAAAATAAATTCATAAAATAAAAATAATAACTTTTTGAGAGAGGTCAAAGTTTATTTCTCAAAACAACTTTACAAAGTAAGACTTTATTTTATCCTATCCAATATTTTATATGATAATTAATTAAATGCTTCGATAAAGAGTCCCATAGAATGTGAAAAAAAGTTTTTTCTATTAATGACCTCCTCAAAATTTTTTTTTTTTTCCATTTGGAAGAGGTCCCCTGGAAAATATATTTTCAATTATTCTATTCATTCCATTCATGTTTTATTATATTCGTTGGTTCATTTTGCATTAATTCTTAATTAAATCATTTAGACCACATATGCGAATACTTACATATATATATAATACATATTAGAGGTAAATAATAACATAATACAACCCAAAATTCTTTAAAATAATTAATTTTTAAAGATTTATTTATTTTCTTTTATTCATGAGGTAATATAATTATATCATCATCATAATCATCATCATCATCATGCTGGCCACTTGGATATCCATAAGTCTCTCTCCTCTCTCTCTCTCTCTCTCTCTCTCTCTCTCTCTTTCCTGGTTTATCGCCCTAGAGTTCTTCTGCACAGCATCCTGACCCCACAGAGCTGTAGATGTAGTTTTGTTAGTCAACCTACACGGTGTGTCCATCAGTAGGTGTCCACAGAAGAACATCACTTATGAGTCTATCCTCACTTCTCCAGCAGTCAGTGTCCACCATGTCTTCATTTATTTCAGATGTCTTATGCGATAGAGGGCAAGTGGCCATATAGGCTTGCTTGGTACTGCGGCCAAGATTTATTCAATATGAAAGCACGCTAGCATTCTTGTATAGTATGGGGATAAGTCTTAGTTCATTCGTCTAGTATCCTATCCCAAATAAAAGTATTACTTACTTGTGGGCGCTGGTAAGCTGAAATAGAATAATGAGAGAAGGAAAGGAAAAGAGACAGGGATCACTTTAGAGTTAGACCTTTATTTTGGTTCACATTATTTTGTGAGGGATATATTTCTCGACAAATTTCGATAGGTGTTACCTCTCCAAAGTCTCTAGTCTCTTTTGCGGTCTTCGAGACCTTTCAATGCCAAGAACTGGCATGCCCGGAAGGCTCTTCCTGTCCTAAGCCTTCTGGGAGATTGTTATTTTTTGTGTCTTTTTTATTTATTTAATTTAATTTTGTTTATTTCTTTTGACTTTCGAATCCCCACAAGAACTCTCATCTAACTTTTCTTAAGAACTTTGTAGAGTCCAAGGTATGCAGCATTCAGGAGCCAGGACATGCTACAGCTTAGAAGCAGCCCTGTCGGGTGGGCTTTAGAATACACCGACTGCACCTCTGCAGAGGGTAAAAAACCCTGCTCAAATGGGCCACCTGTTGCAGTGGGTGGCGACCTGTGATGGTTAATCCTGATAAATGAGCAGTCCATACATGCAACACTCGACTTTGCCCTTACTTAGGCGAACAGGCGACTGGAGAGGCCCTCTCAATAAATTGGCTGGTCATGTCAAGCCTAGCACCTATATGATTGTCCCGACCCTATTGCCCTATGGCAAGCCCAACCCTTTTTATCATACCCAGGACATGAAAACCCTCAGCACCACCTTCTAGCACCCATATGATAAAAAGGGTTGGGCTTGCCATAAGGGCAATAGGGTCGGGACAATCATATAGTGCTAGGCTTGACATGACCAGCCAATTTATTGGAGAGGGCCTCTCCAGTCGCCTGTTCAGCCTAAGTAAGGGCAAAGTCGAGTGTTGATGTCATGGACTGCTCATTTATCAGGATTAACATCACAGGTCGCCACCCATGCCACAGGTGGCCCCATTTGAGCAGGGTTTTTTACCCCTCTGCAGAGGTGCAGTCGGTGTATTCTAAAGCCCCACCCGACAGGGCTGCTTCTAAGCTGTAGCCATGTCCTGGCTCCTGAATGGCTGCATACCTTGGACTCTAACAAAGTTCTTAAAGAAAAAGTTAGATGAGAGCTTCTGTGGGGGATTCAGAAAAGTCAAAAGAATAAAACAAAATTAAATTAAATAAATAAAAAAGACACAAAAAAATAACAATCTCCCAGAAGGCTTAGGACAGGAAGAGCCTTCCGGGCATGCACAGTTCTTGGCATTGAAAAGGTCTCGAAGACGCTAAAGAGACTTAGAGACTTTGGAGAGGTAACACTATCGAATTGTTCGAGAAAATATATCCCCTCAACAAAATAATGTGAACCCAAAAATAAAAGGTCTAACTCTAAAGTGATCCCTGTCTCTTTTCCTTTCCTTCTCTCCATTAAATTCTATTTCAGCTTACCAGCGCACACAAAGTAAGTAATACTTTTATTTGAGGATAGGATACTAGACGAATGAACTAAACTTATCCCATACTATACAAGAATGCTACGTGCTTTCATATTGAATAAATCTTGGCCGCAGTACCAAGCAAGCAACTATATGGCCACTGCCCTCATCGCATAAGACATCTGAATAAAATGAAAGACATGGTGGACACTGACTGCTGGAGAAGTGAGGATAGACTCATAAGTGATGTTCTTCTGTGGACACCTACTGATGGACACACCAGTGTAGGTTGACTAACAAAAACCTACATCTATCAGCTCTGTGGGGATTCAGGATGCTGTGCAGAAGACCTCCTAGGGCCGATAACCAGGAAAGAGAGAGAGAGAGAGAGAGAGAGAGAGAGAGAGAGAGAGAGACTTATGGATATCCAAGTGGCCAGCATGATGATGATGATATTTGATGAGATATAATTATATTACCTCAATGAATAAAAAAAAATAAATAAATCTTTAAAAATTTAAATTATTTTAAAGAATTTTGGGTTGTATATGTTATTATTTACCTCTAATATGTATATATATATATATGTAAGTATTCGCATATGTGTCTAAATGATTTAATTAAGAATTAATGCAAAATGAACCAACGAATATAATAAAACATGAATGGAATGAATAGAATAATTGAAAAATATATTCCAGGGGACCTCTTCCAAATGGAAAAAAAAAAAATTTTGAGAGAGGTCATTAATAGAAAAAACTTTTTTCACATTCTATGGGACTCTTTATCGAAGCATTAATTATTATCATATAAAATATTGGATAGGATAAAATAAAGTCTTACCTTGTAAAGTTGTATTGAGAAATAAACTTTGACCTCTCTCAAAAGTTATTATTTTTATTTTTGAATTTATTTTTCCATTTGGGAGAGGTCCCCTGGAAAATAAATTTTTCAATTATTATTCATTCCATCCATGTTTTATATATCGTTCGTTTATTTGTTTTGTTTTTTGTTTTACGGCATATCAACCTCAGTGGGTCATTAAATGTTGATAAAGTTTTGAAATAAATCAATTAATGGATAATACAATTTAAAAAAAAAAATACATTTTTCTATTTAACCCATAGATGGGACCCTAACAGGTACTACCACTCCGGGTCAGAGTGGACCAGGGAGCAATGGTGATGAAGGGGTGCTCCACATTCCCCAAACCTCCAGAACTGGAACCTCACCATCAGATAGAGTTTAACGTCATTCCCAGGACATGTAGACCCGCAGTTACCGCCTTCTAGCATCCATATGATAAAAAGGGATTGGGCTTGCCATAAGGGCAATAGGGTTGGGGCAATCATATAGGTGCTAGGGCTTGATTTGACCAGTCGATTGATCGAGGGGGCCTCTCCGACCGACCGTCTAGTCCAAGATAGGGCCAAAGTGGAGTACTGCAAGTCATGGACTGCTCATTCCACCTGGGTTCTATCCTTAAGCATCACGGGTCGCCACCCACAGCCAACAGGTGGCCCCATTGGGGGTCTTACCCCTCTGCAGAGGTGCAGTCGGTGCATTCTAACGCCCCAGCCGATAGTGGTCGTTTATTTTTGTATTAATTCTTAACTATATATATATATATATATATATATGTGTTGAAAGGATAAATAATTAAAGAAAGAAAATGTTGAATGGATAAAATTGATTTAATTTGAGTTACCAAGTGTTTTGTCCAAGAGTTTGTTCATGTACACATTGTATTCTATTTATTATTATTTTAAATATAAATAAAAATAATAATAATAATAGAAAATTATTAAATCTTTAGCATACAAAGAAAAACGGCCTTTTTCAAGGTAAAATGTTTGATATTTGAAGTTAAAACGGTTAAAATACCGAGAATTTTGAAGTTTATATAAATATATATATATATAAGTTTATTTTCTTTTTGGTCAAATAAGATTAATAATACTGTATTATCAGATGTTTTATATTTTACTTTACTATTTGTTCACATTATTATATCTTTATTCCTTTGCACAGTGAAAGCAGGTGCTTCTATGTGTTGTCCGGGTACTAAAAAAGACTAAATTCCAATGTTTCGAATTCGAGAGGCCAGGGTGTCCAGTAAATTCTTATACATAAAAAATAAAACCATTAAGCTATTTAGGTTTGAACACTGCTTTATAGTGAGGCAATTATATCATTAAAAAATCCTTTTATTTTGCCAACGTAAGTTGGAAAATTTTAGAACACTCAATTCTACATTGATTAGGGTTAGGGTTAGGGTTAATTCATTCAAGCAGATATGCAAGATTCATATGTTTATGAATTCTTGTGACGAGAGAACAAAATAAAGTAACACTTTCAATGAAATTCTTAGTGATATAGTTGATTCACAATAAAGCATTTTGCTTAATGGTCTTATTTTATAAGTATATATAGGTATAAGAATTTATTGAACACTGCTTCTACGGACGAGAAAGTTCAAGAGTGCCCAAGAAAGTAATCCCTCTACATAGGCACTGCCAAAATGTTGTCTCATTTTAATTTTAAAAACGAATTAAAATTAAGTAAATCGATTATTTAAGGTAAAATTTTTGTCTAAGTTGAAAAGTAGTAACACCAGTAAAAAAATAAAAAAATAATAAAAAAAATAAAAAATAATAATATTACATATGTAATTAATTTTTGATATATTTTAAACAATTAAAAAAAAATTGCTAAAAAATTTTAACCGTTTTGAAACAAACACTTTTATAACACTTTCGTAACAGTTATTAAAAACTTTTTACATTTTCTTCTTAGAAATCAATAACAAAAACTTTACATACACTATGAACTGAAAAATTACAAATTATTGATATTTATTTAAATATAATATAATTTTTTGTTTGTATAAAAGTTGTTTACTTTGGGAAACCTTATCTTCAGAAGGGAAACCTTTTTAAACAAGTTTAATGCGAGATGCCCAGATCTATGGGAGGTTGTAAGTGATAATTATACTAATGCAGATTGATAAACAAAAAATTACCAAAAATCAGGGAATTATCTAATTTTAATAAAATTTTCAGTATTGACTTATTAATCAACGAATTCATTTTTTTAAATTACATAATTGTTTCAATCAAACTGATTCAATGGAAATAAATTGAAATTCTTTAAAATAAATATTACTGTTTGCGACAACCATAGATGCTTTTGAGGAAACAATTTTATGCCTAATAGATAAAAATTTATTTAAAATATGAAACGCCTAATGTTAAGTTTCAAATTTCATATTTTTAGATTCTAAAAACAAGTATTCATTTAATAACAAGCTTAATTTAGTATTGTTATGTAATGATTTTTTGAGAATTATCCAAATTATTAGGCCACTGCCCTTTGGAAGAGAACAAATATCGATGTATAATTATTTTTTTTTTACTTATGATATAATAGGTAATTTATGAATAAGGGGGGGGGGATTTAGTGACCTGAAAATTTTTAAAAAAATCACAAAGTTTTGAAATAAAATAACTGATGTATTATAAAATTCATACATTGATAAATCAACACTAAAAATTTCATTACAATCGGATAATTCTGATTTTTGGTAATTCTTTTTTCTATCAGGGGGTTAAATTTATTTTGTAAAATACGTCTATGAAGTCAAAATTGGCAGACCCCATATAAATTTTAAATGTTAATTTTTTTTTATAAATAAAAGCAAATTTTTGCCAAAAGTCAAGTCAATTAAATCTTTTTTGCATAAAAATATATTTCTTGTAATAAACTTAGTGTATTACAAAAAGTCTGTTTGAAGGGAAAATTTTTTAAATCTAAAAAAAAAAAACAAAAAAAACACCAATAAAATAAAATAAAAATAACTTTATTATTAAAAATTTAAAGATAACTCAAAAAATTTTAAAATAAAAAATAACAATTTAAATTCTTTTTTAAAAATTAAAAGGAGACAAATATCTGATAATTCAGGACACTTAATTACAAGATTGTCAGAGCACTAAACTTTTTAAACTTCAACCACAAAAGTATGTTAAATTTCAAGACGATCTTTTGGAATATATTGGTTTGGTTTGGTTTGTTTTACAGCATATCAACCTCAGTGGGTCATTCAATGCCGATAAAGTCTTGAAATAAATTCATTCTTAATGGATAAATCAATTTTGTTTATAAACTCATGTCTTTCTATTTAACCCAGAGATGGGACCCTAACAGGTACTACCACTCCGGGTCAGAGTGGACCAGAGAGCAATGGTGATGAAGGGGTGTTTCACATTCCCCAAACCTCCAGAACTGGAACCTCACCGTCAGAGTTTAATGTCATTCTGGTGACATAAAGACCCTCAGCTACCACTTTCTAGCACCCACATGATAAAAAGGGTTGCATATAGGTGCTAGGGGAATATATCGCTAAAAGTTTTACAAATATAAAACTCACATATAACATGAACATTGATTTGGCATCCTTCTGTCTACAAGACGATGGAGTAGTGTCCAAATTTTTTTTTTTTTAACTACGTAGCCTAGGCAGGTTCATATAAAGGATGGGCTGTTGCCCAAGCAGCAAATCTCCCTCTCCACACTGCCACTGTGATCTAAAGGGAGAGTAGTGTCGCAGTAGTTGCTGGTTAGCACTGGATTAGCATCTCACCACTTTAGGGACTCCGGCTCCTGGTTTGTTTTGGGGGTTTACTCCCCTAGCCTTTTCATGGAATGGGGTAAAGCCGCTAGTCTATGGAGTTTTTGTGTCAGACTTTCCTTGACTTATATATATGTATAAAAAAGGTAAAATAAATACTTATATTGGCACCTCTGTAATTATAATTCTTAATATGAAACCATGATAAAAAAAAATCTATAAGGGGTGCACACTATAACTTTACAGACTAAATTAGGGTTATATCAAGTAGAAAAGTGCCCAAATAGTGGCCAGTAGAGCAAGATAAAACAGCTGACTTCTGATTTAGATCAGAAAATTAAAACAAAGTTTTTTGGTGGTACTCAATGACAGTTTAACTACAGTCTATGAATTAACATTTTGCGAATTGGGTAACGGTTTTAGGGGATTAAGGTTGTTTTTAATTACGTATTGCTTAAAAAAAAATAAACAAAAGACCCAAATTACTATACATTTAATTAACCATTGAAATCTATTATTGAGACAGTTGTTTGTGTTAGTATTGCAATGTATAATTTCAATTAAACTTAGTTTAAAAAATATTTTTCAACATTAAATGTAGAGTAATTCGGGGTTTTTGTTGTTTATTTTTTTTAAGCAATACGTAATTAAAAACAACCTTAATCCCCTAAAACCGTAACCCAATTCGCAAAATGTTAATTCGTAGACTGTAGTTAAACTGTCATTGGGTACCACTAAAAAACTTTCCATTTTAATTTTCCAACCTAAATCAGAAGTCAACCGATAAAACCTTAAATGTTTTCTTAGTTCATGTCAGTCTCATGACTAAAAGTTTAACGTGTGTATACAGACATACATAGGTTTCTAAAACCACCGGTATAGACTTTTTTTTTATCTGAAAAACACAAAACAAAATAAATTATAAAACAAAACATATTGTACTAATTTAAACATCTTCTTTGAATGTTTCATTTTAAGATGTTAATTTTGTTGAGATTTCACAAAATAAAGGGTAATCTGAACATTAGCTACATAAATGAGTAACCTCCATTTGTTTATTTCACTTTGAAGAAGCCATGTTTTGGTCGGCCATTTTCATTTCACCATAAATCTACCCTGAAAATACAAATTTGTTTGAATCAATACAACTGCATGTTTTAACATGAAAATATCATAAAATGTGTTCTTAATTGTGCTTGCGCATTATTTGAAATGAACTTAATTGTCATTAAGAACACCTTTTATGATATTTTCATGTTAAAACATGCAGTTGTATTGATTTGCAGTTAAATGAAAATGGCCGACCAAAACATATGGCTTCCTCAAAGTGAAATAAACAAGGGTAGATTCAGGCCCCGACACTAACTTTTTTCATGACCGTCCCAAACGGGGTTTGGACCGTCCCGAAATAAAAATATTTTTGTTTAATTCATTAGCATCATCTATACTTGTCAGTCATCAGTAGCATAATAACATGTAATAAAACATTAAGAAAAGCTGAAGTAGTTGACAGAAACATTTATTTATAATCAAGAATAATAAAATAAAAATTTTATAAACTAAAATTTATTCTATTTCCATCTTTATGCGGACATTTTCCAATCATAAAAATATATATTGTGTGACTGTGTCTATTTCTTCAGTGTTGTTGCCATTAGTTATTTTAAGTTTAGAACTAGACCGTTTTTTGAGGTCAGCATTCGATCACTGGATGGTCAATATTGGAATGTAGTACTAACTTTTAGGAAAATTTTTTACCGTCCCCGGCAAACTGTCCTGGATGACATATTGATCATCCCGGAACAACGGGACGGCGTTAATATCGAGCCCTGGGTAGGTTACTCATTTATGTAGCTAATGTTCAGATTACCAATTTCGTTGAGATTCCACAAAATAAGGAATAAAAGAAAGTGTGTGAGATTGACTTTATAAATTTATTTCCACATTCTTAAAAAATTTATCTATTTACAAAAAGACCTTTTTTCATAAACTCATTTTTAAATGAAGGAATGAATGGACTAATGAATAAATAAGTGCCGAAAATTTTACTGAAAAATATTTAATAGCTTTTTTTTGTAAATATTTAAAATCCGGGTGGATTTTTTCCCCTACATCTTTTATGAATATTAAGTCTCATGTTTTCTTTTAATAATATAAACCTTTTAAACACAAATAAATCTAATTTTATAAAATGGACAGAAATATTTTTGTTTTATATCAGAATTTTATCCAAACCGTTTTCTTAATGGCACAAAAAGGTTATGTTTATGTCGATAAATTAATTGTACAAATTTTGGGTATACTGTGAATTCAGTGTCGTATATTTTTACCATAGTCTACGTCCAGTAGACTATGGTAAAAATATACGACACTGAATTCACAGTATACCCAAAATTTGTACAATTATGATGATAGTAAAATATGAAACGAAATCTAAAGTATGTTTTTAATTTCTCAAATGGGATTATTATTTTTAATAAGAATGAAACTAAAAAAAAACAAAAAAAAACATAACTTAATACGACGTTAATTCATTTAGATTAAATATTATCAAAATATCATTTAAATTAAATAGATTTAAAAGTTGTTGCGTAGTGATTCAGTTATACACTTAAAATTAAAGGACAGCATTAATTGATGTTGTATAAAATCAATTAATGCTGTCCTTCAATTAAAAAAACAAAACAAAAACAAACTTATAAATTAATTAACGTTTCGTTTTAAGATATGTTTTCCTTAGAGTTTTAGTATTAATCCTAGTTAACTATACAATACTATACATACATACATTGGACTTCATATTCCACTAACAGCTGTCCAGTATACTATATTTAAAAATTACTCCCTTGAATTCAGTTTACTAAATTTTGTTTTTATATCATTTTTGTTTTGTTTTACTAAAGGACATGGGGTTGAAAGAAAATATTTTGAGGGCAGGTTTAGCTCAGTCAGTATAGTGTCTGACTGAGAACCTCAAGGTTCCTGGTTCGATACCGGCCCTCGCCAACTCAGCCTACAGGGATCTGTGCGGTAAAGGAGCTGATGGTAAGTGCGTAGCTTCACCACAGACGCAAAAACAATCTCATTGGTCTAGCGCTAGTGAAAGGGGATATACTCCCTCGCTGATTGGCTGATACCGACTTTTATACAAAAATAAAACCGAAATTGAACATGTGGTTAAATATTGAATCTTAGCATCGCTCATGGATATTGAAATTTTAATTAATCATATTTAGTAGCCGAACAACTTTTAGCACCCATACTTTTTAAAATAACAAAACTGAAAGAAAATGGCCCTTATTTGGTAACCGATTTAAATGGAAAAATGCAAAAATAAAATTAAAAAAATTAAAAAAAAAGATTTGATGCACTGAAAAAATAAAGATTTATATTTCTTTTTTTGTTTTTGTTTTAAGAAAAAGCTTTTTTGGTCTTTTTTTTCTTTCTTTTTCCTTCAGTTTAAAGTTAAGTAAATAAAAAATAACAGCAATGAATCCATATTGTCTTGGATAAGATAAATGTTTTTGTTCGTCTTATCGTAACAAATTATTGAGTTTTGGGTTTGTATTCTTTAATTTTCCAGGCTCCTATGGAATAACGGAGCCAGATGAGAACAAGGTCCCTGCCCATCTGCAACCAACTCCAAAAAGGGACCAGTTTGGAACCTTCCATCTCTTGCCAATTTACGGCCACTTCGCCGATGGGCAGTTTAAAGTGTTGAGCTAAATAGAGCAAGTCCACGTCGAATGCCCATCGCTCGACGTGTAAATTAGAGAAAAGTAATAAGGCCGTTTCTCTGGTCATCAACTTAAAGCCACACTGTGTGTCCTTCACACCCCGGACACACAACAACCAGACAACAAAATGAAACCCATGCATCAGGATCGTCCGAAAGATGCTCCGGGTGGCGATGGATTCCTTCTCGAGATGAGCCCGTGACCCGCAAATCACGGCCCGGTTATCGGACTTATTCTTAAGCAGAACTTTCTCCATTTCTTGTTCCATTTTGTCCAAGTCGCTAAACTCTGTAGCTCCGTCGGCATCAGCAAAAAGTAACCACTGTCCACGGGCCGACATCATTCCTAACCGGACAGCACCGCCTTTGCCCCTGTTTTTCTCTAAAGTTAACACACGCACCTTGTCGGTTCCGTATTTTTCCGAATACATCAGAGCCGTTTCGGTCGTCTTGTCCCGGCTACCGTCGTCGACGACTATAATTTCATATTTGTAGGTGGGGCTGGATTTCTGCCTCTTGTTTAGGTGGGCAATAGCTTCGTTCAACATCTGAGGCATTCTTTCTTCTTCATTATAAGCCGGAACAATGACGGAGAGATCGCTGGTTGGTGCATCGTCCAGACTCGGGAAACTCTGTTTGGTGTTGTTGTGTTTGGGATCCACAAAGAACATTTCGCTTTCATGACGCAGCAGGTTCGGGTAGGATTTGGCCGTGAAATAAACTCCGAGAATAAACAAGAAGATTATAACTAAACCAACAACTGCCAGACCGGCGAACAACGTCGCCACGTCCATCATTTTTTAAACAGATTTACATTGTGGTTGTTATTTTCATTTTCTCTCATTGAAGAGCGTCAAAATCAAGCATACAGAGTTATGCCCCTTGCATTGTTCTTTTCTGTAATGATTTTCCTATTGAAGCAAATCTACAAACGTTACTTTATATAAAGATTTTTTTTTACTAATAAACTTTTATTTTAAATTCTAGAATTCAGTGAATTAAATAGAAAAGAATCCAAGTAAAAAAAGTAACAGAAAAAGTTATAAAAAATAAACGAATCTTAAACCAAAAGTGTTTTTTTTTTACTCAATAAATGGGATGCAGTATTACGTCTCGCTCGAGTTTAAAAACAAAACATATTTCTCTATAAAACTTAACCCTAATCGGCCACTATAGATTAATTAATTGTAATTTTTTTTCCTGAACCATAGGTACCACCAATTTTACCCTGTGCAATTTACCCCACCTACATTTAACACAATGAAACTTGCAGAAAATTAATATTTTCTTGAAATTTTTTTTCCATTCGAAAGAAAAAAACATTAAACAAACTCCTGATATTTTTAAAATTTTTTATCAACTTACGAAAATAATGAAAATTATGATTGAAAAAAAATGTTTTCATTTTTGCACTGTTAAATCAACCGAAGTAGCTAAAAACGAGTTACGATAAAAGGTTTTTAAAAAAATATTCTATGAAAAATCAATTAATGGTTTGATTTTAACGAAAATTTCCATAAATGTTTACCATTGGATGTAAATACATCTGAAATAGTTTTTTTTTTTTTTTAAATATATTAGGGGAAATATTTTTTTTACGAGGTCTACCCCCTATTTTATTTTATGAGATAAAACAAAAATGACGCGGTAGAAAAAATTTGTACTTTTTTTCTATAAAGATAAGAGTCTGAATAACTATATCAATGAAATTGTATAACGTACCGAGCTATAGTTTTTTTTAGGAAAAATTAATGAAATCGGAAATAAAAAGTGCAAAAAAATGTCATAATATTAATATTTGAAAACTTTTTTTTGCTTTTGTAATTGGTATGTACTATATTCTATTAAATTGTCCAAAAAAAAATTTTTTTTTCTAAGAAATTAATTTTTAAGAGATTTTCAATATTTTGTGTGATTAAATATTTTTGTTTTCTGCGTGAAATGAATTTTTTTTTTCCTGCGTCAAAAAATCGAATTTTTCACGGACATTTAAAAATATGAATTTTAGAATTCAGGTGAACTTAACATTGGTCCGATCCGAGCTCGATTAACATTTTTAAAAGAATTTGTAATTTTTATTGTTGAATAGTAATGTGTGATTCTTAGAATATACGGAAGAGCAAAACTGACATATTTGTTTACAAAGTGACGAGACGCTACTGAGTTTGTTTTTCTTTGGTCAAAAAAGTTAAATAAAATATTTTTTTACGCTATTAGAATAAAAAGTAAGTATATATATAATTATTTTATCAGTTTTTCTCTTAGAATCAATATTCAAATTTTCATTTCATTTCATTTTCGATTTTAAATATTAATACTAAAACCGAAGACATTTTTTTAACGTCAATTTCACCGCGAAATTTTAAGATTAAATTTTTTCAAGTTTTTATTCAAAAAAACAAAAAATTTTATTTTACTATTAAAATAGTAAATTGTGATATTAAAGTTTTTAAAGATTTTATTCATTTTAATAGAAAAATTTTGGCTAAAAGAGTTTGTCCGTTACACCCATCTGTACTTAGATGCATAACTGTAAGAGGGTAATAATATGTATTTTTTTCTGTCTAAATTACGACCTGAAAATTACCCTTTCACATGTAATATGGATAGGTTTGTTTATTTTTTAAGATAACGATGTCATTTTTCCCAATCGGATAATATGATCTTTGAATTAACTGTTTTTCTTTGTAACAATCCTGTAGGATCTTTAATTGATTTTTGATAAACAAAGTTCGGAAATATTTATTTCCGTTTTATTCAAGATGGCCTAAACTGATCAATTGGTGGTCCCTACTGAACCAAAATTATGATTTTTACCTCTGTGATTTTATTACGGGTCACCGAGTTATATGAGCCCATTGAACCTCCTAAACAATAACTTTTTGGAATTTAAATGAATATATTTTTTACTAGAATTACTTACATTTTAATTTTATTATTGATCAATTTTAACGGCATATCAACCCGTCTGGAGTTATTTTATACCCAGAGGTTAAGGAATCACGTACATTGTAAGTTAGATACCACCAATTTTTCCCTTATATTTAACACAATGAAACTTGCATAAATGTTAATATTATCTTGAATGAAGAAACATTAAAAAAAACTCCTGATGATTAAAAAAAAACATTTTTCAGCTTACAGAAATAATAAAAATTATGAACGAAAAACAATGTTTACATTTTTGCACCGTTAAATCAACTGAAACTTAACGTAGCCAAAAACAAGTTATGATGAGAGGTGTAGAGGCCTTGTTGTAGAGGTTTGCAAAGAATATTAAATGACGAATAAAAATATGACACAGTTTAGGTAGAAAATACGGAGAAATGATAAAACAAATGCATATAATTATAAAATAACAAATAAATTTATTTAGAGAATAAATTCGCGATAATCAGCAAAATGAGAATGTTCGAAAAACGAACCGTGTAGAGTTTGGAAAAGTTTGTCAAGAAATAGGTATAATGAAAAAAATTATAAAAAATAAATAGTAAAATTAATATTATTACTATACTAAAAAGAAAAAAAAATGTGAATAATAGATATATGTATATAAATAAATATAATATAATATAATTATAATATATATATATATATATATATATATATATATATATATATATATATATATATATATATATATATATAAATTGGTCCACAAAATATTAAAACATTTAAAATATTCATAACTTTTTTGCTTTTAATCTAATTTTTACATTATTTTTCAGATATTTTAAGTAACCCAAACGAATTGAAAATATCAAAATGAAAGGACAAATTAAAATAATAGAAATTTACTATTCAACTAAGTGGTTTATAATTTCAACAAAAATAAATTTTTGGTCACTGAATAATTTCAAAAAATTCAGAATTCAAATGGTTTCCTAATTCACCTGCTTTATCTGCCTGTCTTCTTTTTGTGTGGCTATTTAAAGGAGTCAGTATATTTGAATAAGCTAAATACATTTATCAATCAACAATAGTATTAGAGCAGAGATTAGAGGATTGACCCCAGAAACCTTGAGCAAAGGGTAATCTGAACATTAGCTACATAAATGAGATTAACTTCCCCTTGTTTGTTTCACTTTGAGGAAGCCGTTTGTTTTGGTTGGCCATTTTCATTTCACCATAAATCTACACTGAAAATACGAATTTATTCGAATCAATACAACTGCATGTTTTAACATGAAAATATCATAAAATGTGTTCTTAATTGTGCTTGTGCATTATTTGAAATGAACTTAATTGTTAAGGACAAATTTTATGATATTTTCCTGTTAAAACATGCAGTTGTATTGATTCAAACAAATTTGTATTTTCAGTGTATATTTACAGTGAAATGAAAATGGCAAACATAAGGCTTCCTCAAAGTGAAAGAAATAAGGGGAGGTTACTCTCATTTATGTAGCTAATATTCAGATTACCAAGCAAAGTTGTATAAAGTGCTCAAATTAAGGTGCAACATTGTATCAATGAAAATGAAAGTAATAGATAAGGTATATTTTTTTTTGTTGTTCACATAACTAAAAATAAATTTCCTTGAACTATATTTTATGACTCAAAAGTAAATGATTTTTTTTATGAGTCAGTCTTATATAGGCCAACCTATATTCATATATGTTTGAATAATACAGAAGAAAAAAACAAAAACAAAAACAAAACAAAACATAAATACATAGAATACATATAATAACTATCTTCCCTCAGTCTAGGTCTTGGTAAAAAACTCGGAGAGGGATTGTAAGAAAGTGAAAGTAAAGCTGAAAACCAAATAAAACAGAGTTTCCAAATAATGAATACAAACAAAACAAAAAAAAATATATTTAGAATATATACTTTTTTGTAAATAGAGGAATTATATTATATATATTAATTAAATTACTATGACCAAACAACTCAGCAAACACCATGTGAGACATGCAGAGCACTGAACAGCTGTTTCAGCCTTATTAGGTCTCATCCACAATGTATACTACGATCTCTCCGCCACTACAGATCGAACCAGCTGAAACTTTACCCCTAAGCCACTGGGGCCACACCACAAACGGAGATCGTCGAATCATTTAGTCAATGGATTACACCACCAGTATTACAGAGAACAAAGCCACCTCTAGGGCAATGTTTTCTCAATTCGGTAGACCGTATCAACGTGGCCCAACCTCATGAGCAAGTAAACAGATAATTTCGTAAATAGAAGAATTATATTATATATATCAATTAAATTACCATGACTAAAAAACTTGGCAAAAATATATATATATATGTATATATACATATTTTTTCTTCATCCATAAATATAGTGTTTTGATGTATCACATCTCCTCAGTGTGGCTAGACTTAGCAAGCTACCCCCGGACGGGATAGAAGGATGATCGATTTTTCCTCAGTCAAGGTTATTAACCACTGGGCCATCAGCGACCTGCACACAAGGGGTAGAATTTAACTGATAAATACATACATACATAGTATGTTACAGCTGCTAGTGCTCTAGTGCTATCTGTAACAAAGTCTGTAAGTCAGCTTCTGGTCTTAAGAAAAATATGGTGGTGCATAAGCATCAAATTTTATCATCTGATCCATCTGATACAACGGGAAGGACGTCCTTCCTATGTCATATTTGCATCAAACTTTGTGGATCTGCAGCAGGTTTGATGAGTCATTTCAGGGCTCATTAGAGGAAAGGTTATGGTGGGGAAATTGTAAAGATTATGCTATTGCTATGTGTGTGTGTGTGTGCGTGCGTGTGTGTGTGTGGTAAAAGAATGAGATAAAAGTTATGGATTTCAAATCCCAATTTTTAAAGTAGATAATTCCTCCCAATTGTGATATTAGCGCAAAACACTCTTCTTACTCAAATTGATTATCAACACACATTTTATCTTCTTAATGCGACCCATTGAGGTGTAATGGTTAGCAAGCTAGTATCGCAGATCCATTTCTATTGAAATGCGAGTTCGATCCTCATTGAATACCCCATATTTGCAACATCCCACCCGTGGCAAACAGGTTGGCTAAATACTTAACGTCTTCTAGTTTAGCTAATCTAAGGGAAGCAACTCTTGCTATTATCTTCACATTTTTTTATACTTTCGACCAAGTGGGAATAAATTGGCTGCTTGGTTAGTTGGTTGGATTTTACGGCATGTCAAACCTTGTTGGGTCATTTTATGCCGAAGACGTTTTTGTTTTATTCATTCTTGAAGCGTACTCAATTTTTCTTTAACTTATTTTTTTAATACATGTTTTTTAAACTCATATTTTTGTTATCTAACCCATAGATGGGACCCTAACAGGTACTAGCACTTCGGGTCAGAGTAGACCTGGGAGTAATAGTGATGAAGGGGTACTCCACATTGCCCAAGCTCCAGAACTGGAACTTCACCATCAGATAATAAGACTCTCAGCCACCGCCATCTAGCACATATATGATAAAAAGATTTGGTTGGGTTTGTTTTGTTTTACGGCATATCAACCTCGGTGGGTTATTTAATGCTTACAAAGTTTTGAAATAAATTCATTCTTAATGCATAATACAATTTTGTTTATAAGCTCATGTTTTTCTATTCAACCCATAGATGGGACCCTAACAGATACTACCACTCTGGATCAGAGTGGACCAGGGAGCAATGGTGATGAAGGGGTGCTCCACATTCCCAAAACCTCCCAAACTGGAACCTCACCATCAGATAGAGTTTAACATCATTCCCACGACATGATGATCCTTCTAGTACCTATATGATAAGAAGGATTGGGGGTTGCCATAAGGGCAATAGGGTTGGGGCATTTGGCACACAACTTACTTCGTCCGAAGAGCGTGTCCCGCAATCACTAAGTCAATGGTCAAGACGGCCATACGAGACTGTGAGGAGTGTTGTGCGTTGGACCCTGTCCCAATACGCTGGAAGAAGGGTAAACTCGAAGTGGACAAGAACTGGTGGCGATTGGGCATGGATGTAACCCCCTACGATGGCAGTCATTTCTTATCGTTGATATATTGCGGCCCAACGCGTTTTACTAAAATCTGTCTTTTGTGAGCGCGGTGCCCCCGTTGAGATACTGACGGACAACGCCCCGACTTTCTGCAGTCGAGACTTTCGGGACTTCGCGGCTGAATGTGGAGTGAGAGTGCGGTACAGAGGCGCATACGCTCCGGCGGGTAACGGGATAGCGGAACGGTGTCACCGCACCGTTAAAAGAATAGCAGCCAGAACGCAGTGCTCCATCCAGGAGGCTGTGTACTGGTACAACGTCACACCCAGAGACGATATGACAATGTCAACTGCGCCAGCCAACGGGATATACAGTTACGAGCAGCGGATAAAGGGGATTGACCAAGTGTCGGAGATTCCGAGAGATACGAAATAACCGTATAAGATAGGTGATCTCGTCTGGGTCAAACCCCCAAACGTACGGTGTACCACCAGATTCGGTAGAGGACGAGTTGACGGAATGATCAGCTCCCACACCGTCCAGGTCAATGGCGTGCCACGCCATGTGAGGGGTCTTCGCCCACGACGAGAATCTACTGCTTCGGGAGAAAGCTATCAAGAAGAGAGGTAATCTAGTAGTGAATCGGAGACACCGATGCCGTACGTGAGGCGGTCGGAAGACTCGCTTCCTGTATCAGAAGATGCACGGACAGACCCGGACGACAGCGGTGATGACACTGGGAATGACTCTGATTCGCACGATATAGACGCGGAAATGTTGACACCGGAGGAGCCCCCTCCTCTCCGAAGAAGTGCTCGTTGAAGGCAGTCGCCACCTCACTGCGATCTGTGTGATCATGTGATCAGGGAGGAGTGTGCCGGACAAGCTTACTTACCTCCGGCGAAACACATCTGCTTAGCTTGTCAGGTTTTGCCTGAACTAAGCTAAAGAAGCATAGTCGCCATTGACGAGCAGATTTATAAGGTGTGGTCTCGTTCTGTCTCGTTCGTGGCGTAAGTATAGCGTCGCCCTTGCAAATTATGCCGACGGCATAAAAGGAGCTCATTTATTTGCCAGAGCGGCAGCAATCTAAGCACGAAGAAAGACTGTGAGCGTGAAGTTACTACTACTAGAAGACACAAAATATATTCAGTAAAAATGAAATTAATTCTAGATTGAAATTGCATATCTGCTCCGGTGTCACAATCGGTCATCGCACCGTACTTATTGACAGTATGTTGTCGATGTGAGAGCAATGCGGAAGTTGTCAGTTCGAGCCTCATCCGGAGCATTACTTTTAACCATGAAAATATATTCAGTAAAAATGAAATTACTTCTAGACTGAATGTGCATATCGGCTCCGATGGCACAATCGGTCAGAGCGCCGTACTTATAGACAGTATGTTGTCGATGTGAGAGCAATGCGGAATTTGTGAGTTCGAGCCTCACCCGGAGCATTACTTTTTAGCATGAAAAGATATTCAGTAAAAAGGAAATTAGTTGTAGTGTGTAATACCACCCTTGTTACGGGAACCAAATGTAATACTACGGTGGTTGCGGCAACAAATGTAATACTATGCTGTCCTGCGGGAAGGCACGAAATGTACCAATATGCTGTCGCGACGCCGAATCTAACACGATGGGTGTTATTTGATCCACAGGAAATTTCAAGGGTTTGTTCCGGGCTGTACCTGTTCCGGGCTTCACCAATGTTGTTCCACAATTACAACGGGCGCGTTTTTAATAATAAAATACCTTTATTAGTTATACGATGATAAAAATCATGTACAACCACAAAGGGGTATCGAAGTTGAAGTGGAGTCGGAATTTTGTGAACTGACTGGCGATATATGTTGAGTTCTGATTCAAATTCAGGACTTTTGAGTAGCAAGATTACAAAGCAAAGACGGCGACAAGGGTTCTGAGACGGAGCTATCATTCTGGTCAAGAACCAGCTGTCCGATCTGGTCAAGAACCAGCTCTCCGATCTAGTCCAAAATCAGCTCTCCAATCTGCCTGGAACACTTTTGGGACCTCTTTTATGGGTTCCAAACCCCTAAATCCAGAGCTCTGATTGGCCAGCCAATAGAAACGCCGGACCAATGGCCCTACAGGGTAAACTAAATATATCGCCAGTCAGTCCACAAAATTCCGACTCCACTTCAACTTCGATACCCCTTTGTAGTTGTACATGATTTTTATCACCGTATAACTAATAAAGGTATTTTATTATTAAAAACGCGTCCGTTGTAATTGTGGAACAACATTGGTGAATTTGGTCACTTTCAGGTACAGCCCGAAACAAGCTCTTCAACTTTCCTGTCCTTGTCGACGGGACACCCCACCACATAAAGGATGTTCGTCCTCTGCGTGGAGCAGACACCACTAGTTACCGCATCACTTCCTCTGACGATGAAGCGCCGAGGCTGTATGAGGATTTGACGCAGGAGGATTCAGCAGCATCTGAGAGTGAGCACAACGAGTGTGACCAGAATGGGCCCAGAGACACATCCGATGATACAACTGAGGACGAAGATACCACCGAGAGAGACACATCCGATGATACAACTGAGGACGAAGATACCACCGAGAGAGACACATCCGATGATACAACTGAGGACGAAGATACCACCGAGAGAGACACATCTGATGATACAACTGAGAACGAAGATACCACCGAGCGTGTCCCGCTTAGACGAAGTAGCAGACTAAAGAGACCTGCTGCAGTTTATGCGATCCAGAGATCAGGGAGGAGTGTGATCGAGTAGATTCCCAGTCCCCACGAACGAAACGAGTCCGGATATGTGTGGCCTGTGCGAGGGGGAGGAGTGTGGCGAGTGACCACGGAAATTGAACCCTTCGTTGCTGAAATGCTGGTGAAATTCCACACGAGCAGTGCAGAGTAACCCGGATGTAAAGTCTCGTCGTGAGGATTGACGCGTGTTGATGAATGTCGAACGTGCAATTCAGAGTAAGGAGCCCGGATGAAACACAGCAATGGAATATTTGCCCTCCCAGATCGGGGAGAAAGTCTGCAGGAGCATTTTCGCTGTCGAAACGAGTGGAAGAGAAAATATATTTGGATAGTGCTAGTGAGAAGACTAGAACTGCTGGGAGAGCAAAGCAATTACGACGACTACGACTGTCTGATAATCTGAAGGTCCCTGGTTCATTCCTGGGTTTCGGCACCACTGATAACCCGAAGGAAGCAGTTTGCTAAACAGTAAACATGAAATTAGTTCTAGACTGAATGTGCATATCTGCTCCAATGGCACAATTGGTCAGTGCGCCGTACTTATAGACAGTATGTTGTCGATGTAGCAATGCGGGGGTTGTGAGTTCGAGCCTCACCCGGAGCAGTACATTTTAGCATGAAAATATATTCAGTAAAAATGAAATTAGTTCTAGTCAGAAAATGCATATCTGGTCCGGTGGCACAATCGGTCAGCGCACCGTACTTATAGACTGTATGTTGTCGATGTGAGAGCAATGCGGAGGTTGTGAGTTCGAGCCTCATCCAGAGCATTATTTTTAACATTGAAAATATATTCAGTAAAAATGAAATTAGTTCTCAAGTGAATGTTCATATCTGCTCCGGTGGCACAATCTGTACGCCCGGCCGAATCAATGATGTTAACTTGTACGGTTCAGGGCTGACGCCATCGTGACCGGAGTTTAACTTGTTGGATATGATGATTGCCAAAATGTTGTGGACTAGCCTATCGTCCCTTTTCTGGGAGTAAATGAACTAGTCCATGACTACTTGTTTATTACTGTTTAGAGCAGTCAGGAAACTTTCGTAATACGAATTATTAACACTCTACTGTGAACCACTAATTTGTATGTTCTAATATATTATTATAATATAATAGATATGATATATACATCGGGTAATTGAATTGAGAGAGAGAGAGAGAGAGAGAGAGAGAGAGAGAGAGAGAGCTGAGCTTGGTCTTGTCTTATACAAGGTCACGGTAGTAATGGTTAGTTGTTTTGTTTTAAGGCATATCAACCCTTTTGGGGTCATTTAATGCCGAATCAAGTAATTTTATTTTCATAAACAAAGGACCAGGGTTGCTCATAGTACCTGCTTTTGCTAAAGTGGCCATCCAATTAATTATTGAACAGGCTAATTGCTGCTTAACTTCGGTAATCTAGAAGTAACCGGTATTTTCAATGTGGCTTAACCGAAATTGGTAGTAATCGACCACCCGGTGAGAATCAAACTCACTCAATTCACTTGCTGGTCAGTGAGACTTCCCACCATGGAATGATATATTGTACAGAAGGAGTATATGCTGGTTAATAAACAGTAGAGAGAGAGAGAGAGAGAGAGAGAGAGAGAGAGAGAGAGAGAGAGAGAGAGAGAGAGAGAGAGAGAGAGAGAGAGACAGATAGATTGATAGTTTATAAACAGATATATATCTATATAGATATAAACTGACTTACACACACACACACACACATACACACACACACATATATATATATTGTGACACCCTGTCGGTATGTGCACTAGTACGCATATCGATAAGACCGACAACCGATTCAGTTTGAAGGTAGATTTGTAAATGAGTGGGCGAATGCATAGGCGACTAGCAACAGGAAAGTTTGTAATCTGTTTAACCCTTACATTTTTATCTTCATGACAAGAAAAACCCGAAAGAAATTCCTAATACTACCCCGCGTAAGGGTAAGAGGGTTACCGGACCCCCCTCCTTCTTTGAGGTAGCTTCATGAAAGTGCAGATGACCCAGTGAACCCATCGCTATGGCAACGACCAGGGTACCAACCCCTTCCCTAGTGCCCTCAACGGTTCCCTGTGGTTTTGGCGCCAAGAATCCGCGCACAACAAAATCACAGTTAAAGAATCCGGCCGGCGAACAGCACGTGGAAAATTCGAGCTCTGAGAAAAATTACACATTTGGATTTTTAAGGATGAGTGACCAAGGAGATTGTAGACGATTGACTACGAATTAAAAGCCAGTTCATTTTGGATAGAAAGAATTCACCGACGATAAAAAAAGAATAAATTAAAAAAAAGGGGATTGAATAATTGTTTTTCTTTGAAGGGAACTTTTTCACGGATTCCAACGGCAGTATAACTGTCTCTTTTTGAAAATAACTTTTTTTGGGCGAATTCCAAGGGTACCGTGAGTGAAAAGCAAACTATATCATATTTTCCATTGTATTCTGTGAATTCCTATTGTTTGCTGTGCAATTCGTGTATTGTTGATATGTTTTGATATTTGTATTTATTCGATTGCTCGATTTGACATAAGAACTACCTATTAATTTTATTCCCCGACCCCACATAGACTTGTATATATGCTCTTACTCCCCTTTCTTTTCTTGTATGAAAAGTTGTAATTAGATGTGAATAAATTCTTGTATGTTTAGTCAAAGTGTTACGCGTCTTTTCTCCATTCAGCATTGTTGCCTTCCATCGGTTTTCTCCCCTCTCCCCCCTTTCACAGGAGCAAAGAGAGGTGTCTGAAATTCCTATCCCTTTGTATTATATTCTTTTTATTTTTACAACTGGGACCATCATCGCATATATATTTTTCTAATTATTTCTTGCTGCGTGTGCACACTGGTCGACCCCAACGAGTGTGGGTGCGTAACAATATATACATATATATTTACAGAGACAGATATATATATATAAGAGTAAGGAAATGAATCCGACGGTATATGTATAGATAAAAGGGTATGAAAACACACAATGCTGTTAAAATGAAAATATTTTATATCATATTCATAGCTAATTAAAAACAAGCTCTGATGATGATTTTTATAAATCGAAATATTGTTCAATATTAGCTATGAATATAATATAAAATATTTTCATTTTAACAGCATTGTGTATTTTCCTACCCTTTTATCTATCTATCTATCTATCTATCCATTTTTTTTCTGATGGGTGGAGAATATGTGCTTAATTGAAGTCATACCTAATTTTGAAAATTAATTAGTTGATAATTAATGAATTAGGTGGGCATATCTGTTCAAATGTAAGGTTAAACAAATCGAGAAAAAGTCAATCTCTGTATGTACAGATTGACTTTTTCTCGATAAGCTTAGCCTTACATTTGAACAGCCCAATTTATTAATTATCAACTAATTAATTTTCAAAATTAGGTATGACTTCAATTAAGCACATATTCTTCCAAAAATTTTCGGCTAAGGCCATATCAAAAACACATTGTTTGTTTACGTTCATATATATATATATATATATATATATATATATATATAGAGAGAGAGAGAGAGAGAGAGAGAGAGAGAGAAAGAGAGAGAGTATGAGATGATGGCGGGGGGGGGGGGTGATAGATTTGGTTATTCCGTTCTGCTCACTTCGTCGTACGCCATCTTTTGCCGGGGGTTGATTCTTACTCTGGTGGGTTCTGCAGTTTGGCTTTCCCTCTTGGGTTGATTTCTTCCCCGTTTGGGCTGGGTGGTGTCCGTGCATTTCTTGTCTCAATTAATTAACACATACTTTGTTGTTTTCTTTATATCTTTTAGTTGATTTATCAACCCCTGCCCAAAATCACCCGGTGAGAAGCGACATCTCTGAGATGTGAAACTTTAAGGCACACATACCCCATGTGATCACTATTAGGTCCTGATACGGCACCCACTGTGAACATATGAGGAATGTGACCTTATATGTCTCGCATACGTGCCCCATTGATACATCACCCGTCGCCGATCAGACTCAAGTTTTCGTCTTAACCCTTCGACGACCAGAACCAGACTCTAACTAACTTCTATCACCTCTCACTCTTCCTTTTCTCCCCTTCACCACGTCAACATTCCAATCATCCAATCAAATCTATCCACGCGTATTCGCTGAATCAGCATTTAAACTTTTCCGCTGATCATAAATTTTTTCTAACAAATCACTCAAACCAACACAATGGTTATACGTCATAACCATAGTGTTACAGAGAGAACGTCTTCTCTCAGCGAGTAACTGGTCGCAACTGACTAAAACCAGTAGAAGCGTGACGCTTCTACTGGTGCTTTTTCGATCGGGGTTAAGCAAAGTATATCACCAGTCAATAACGGTCGATAGTAATTTTCCACTTAACTCCTTCCAATTTTTGAATTTTCTAACGAACTCTGATTCGAAATTTATACTACACTACTTACATAATTCACAGGCTACCCATGAATTATGCAACACAAATACAAGGGCGCAATATGGATGAGCATACAGAGTTTTTATTTAGAGATAGGAAAAAG
Source organism: Doryteuthis pealeii (assembly GCA_023376005.1). Classification (NCBI taxonomy): domain Eukaryota; kingdom Metazoa; phylum Mollusca; class Cephalopoda; order Myopsida; family Loliginidae; genus Doryteuthis; species Doryteuthis pealeii. The sequence continues at coordinate 39,781,759 of CM042168.1, read as the reverse complement.
AGGTTTTAAGATAACAATAGAATGTGATAATGCCCGGTCTGCATTCGAGCACCTTCGTTGCACAATGTCTATAACCCCAACGTTGTAATATTCTGTGCTGGCCGATTCGAAGGGCACGAGTCAGAGACAGGTTCAAAAGGATTTAAAAAAACCCTCAAAGTTTGATGACAGGACGCTAATGGAAGAGGAAGTTGTAACACCTTGTGCGGTTTGTTGTGGAGCAGAGGACACTTAAGCCTATGTTGTCAGCTGGCAAGAAAGATGTTTTAACTCTAAGTTGATTACTGGCTTCACTGATGTGGTTCTGGCTATTCCTATCTACCACTAGGGGGACAACCTCTCACTCAAAAGGCTGGTCTGAAACTCTCCCAAGGGCCAGAGCCGGCCAAATATATGTGAATTACACTTCGACCACCCAAATCCTCGGCACATAATCTTTTCTCAGACTTTTTGTCTGCGATCTCTCTTTAAAGCGATAGCCATTTTTTTTCAGACTCATTGTCTCCACTTTTCAGACTATTAACCCCTTTAAAACAGATTTTCTTATAAACAGCATTTTTCTCTTAAAACATAGATACCTAAAGATACTATCTCTAACTAGCTTAACTTCATGGTGGCCATTCAATTCTCTTTAACTTTACTGCCTAATCCTTTGTGTCCTTAAAGGACAATCATATACCCATATACATATGCCTGGGCTAAACACATGCTATTTTTACTTTTTCTTCTGACCATGTTCTCACGTAACCATAGTGTCACAAGAATTTGTCATCTCATTGTTCCATTTGCTGTATTGGTGCTATATATATCACAGATAGAACATTTATAAGTTTGTTTGTTTGTTTTGGTTTGTTTTACGGCATATCAACCTCAGTGGGTCATTTAATGCCGATTAAGTCGTGAAATAAATCAATTCTTAATGAATACGCATTTTTTTTTATAAATACATTTTTCTATTTAACCCATAGATGGGACCCTAACAGGTACTACCACACCGGGTCAGAGTGGACCAGGGAGCAATGGTGATAAAATTGATAAACACCTCCAGAACTGGAACCTCACCATCAGATAGAGTTTAATGTCATTCCTAGGAGATGAATACCCTCAGCCACCGCCTTCTAGCACCCATATGATAAAATGCAGTTGGGGCTTGCCATAAGGGCAATAGGGTTGGAAAAATCATATAGGTGCTAGGGCTTGACGTGACCAGACGATTGATCGGGGGAGGGGTTGATCGATTGATCCCCGACTGCCCGTTTAGCCCAAGAAAGGGCCAAAGTGAAGTATTGCAAGTCATGGACTGCTCAACCACCTGGGTTCTATCCTTAAGCATCACGGGTCGCCACCCACGGCCAACAGGTGGCGCCATCGGGGGAGTCTTACTAATCTGCAGAGGTGCAGTCGGTGCATTCTAACGACCCAGGCGACAGGGCGGATTTATAAGTTAAGGTAGCGTGGATGTAGATTTATTTACCAACCCCTCCACACGAGTAAGATGTGACACAAGGTAAATTTCTTAAGCGGAGTTTACCAGGTTTGATTTGAGATTTTTCCTTCTCTTTGAGCATTTGCCTAAACAAGGTTAGAGTCCAGTCTGCCCAACTATTTATCCATAGCTGGAGGGAGAATAGTTGGATTCATACCTTTCCCAATGCTATTAGCGAGATGTGAAATGCAAATAGCCTCATTCAGGTTTTGAAGTAGGTATGTCATGTCCATTTCCAACGATGGTAACCATTACACCACGCGCCTCTATATCTATATATATGTATGTGTAATAAGCCTACGTTGAAGTGTTTTGGTCTGTTTTAACAAACCATCATCAGGGCTTTCATTGGTTTAAGGAAAAATAAATTATTAAAGAAAACAAAAAGTCTGCGAGCCTCTGCTTTTGGTGTGTGGCTGCTTTTGGTGATTTTCAAAAGTGAGGAAAAAAAGACATACTTAAAAACACTGACTAACGTCGGCGTCTTAATTTTAAACTAAGTGACATAATTTTCCCCGAAAATTCTTGGAAACTAATTTTAATGAATGGAAAATTTTTATTTTACGTCAGCGTCCCCATTTAAACTACGTGATGTGTGTGTGTGTGTGTGTTTATTTATTTATTTTTTTAATAATTTTAATGAATGGAAAAATATTTCATTTAATTGAATAACGTCCGTTTTTTATTAGTCGTATTAATAATATCTATCTGCATGTACCTATATAAATATATATGTACATTTATAATGCATTTAATTAGGTTTGTTTGGTTTGTTTTGTTTTACGGCATATCAACCTCAGTGGGTCATTTAATGCCGATAGAGTTTTGAAATAAATCAATTCTTAATGGATAATACAATTTTTTTATAAATACATTTTTCTATTTAACCCATAGATGGGACCCTAACAGGTACTACCACTCCGGGTCAGAGTGGACCAGGGAGCAATGGTGATCAAGGAGTGCTCCACATTCCTCAAACCTCCAGAACTGGAACCTCACCATCAGATAGAGTTTAACGTCATTCCCAGGACATGTAGACCCGCAGCCACCGCCCTCTAGCACCCATATGATAAAAAGGGGTTGGGGCTTGCCATAAGGGCAGCATGTAATTAATATATAATAATAATAATAATAATAATAATAATTGTAGAAATAGTAATTATAATAATGATAATAACACACACACACATATATCTTATTATAATGGAGATTGTGTGTTTATCTGTCTGTAACCGAAACTATATTACTACTCAATTCACAGTTCCCTTAGTTATTTACATCACATTCTCCATGATCTTATTTTTATTTAAACCTCAATGAATAATAAAATTGTTTTACATTATTAAGACTGTTGACCATATCTACATACTAATAATACGCAATTGTATTTATATATACAACAAAATAGTGGTTTACAGTGTGAATGGGAAGGCTAATTTGCATATTGATCTTAAAAAAATGATTTTAATAAATATATGCTTAGTATTATTGATTTCTAATTGTTTGGTTTTATCGTATTGAATATGAGCAAAAATCTCTGGGATAAATCTTAAATGAAATTCATTAAGAAGAAGAAATAACTGTAATATTATCCTTTACTTCCTATTTTAAGTAAAGAGTTAAATTAGGAAAATTTACCAATGAAAAATGATGGAAAAGTTAGTTTCAAAGCTGTTCTATTTTTCGATAATACCCCCTCTGTTCCAAATCTTTTTATCTGCATTCTTATTTAGTTTTATTAGCCTTTCTAATTTAACATGATATTTTATTATATTAAAACTTAAAAACTTGCACCCGGAGGGTGCATAAATTTGCTAGTATATATAAAGTAAAAGTTGTCGGGGCGGCCTAATGTCAGTATGAGCCATACAGCGAGGAGTCTATCCCCTTTTCTCTAGCGCTAGACCAAGGAGATTATTTTAGCGTCTGAGGTGGAGCGCCACACCTACCATCAGCTCCTTACTTTACCGTACAGATCCCTGTGCTACTCATACGCTGAGTTGGCGAGGGCCGGTATCGAACTAGGAACCTTGTGGCTTCTAGCCGAACGCTCTACCGACTTAGCTAAACCGGGCCATATATATATATATTATTAGTCGTATGTTCGGTTTATCTCAGTCGGTAGAGCCTTTGGCTAGGAATCACAAGGTTCCTGGTTCGATACCGGCCCTCACCAACTCAGCGTATGAGTAGTACATGGATATGTGCGGTAACGTGAGGAGCAGATTCATGTGTGTATATTAATATATATGTACATTTATAATGCACTAGCAAAATTACCCGTTCCATGACCAGATTAAAAAAAACAGTTGAGTTAAATGTTTTCGTTTAATTTGTTATTTTGTTTTTTAATTCGATGTAAAAAAATAATTCAATGGATAACATACAAATTACATATTTAGAAAGATTATTTTATTTTCTTTCGAACCAAATAAATATTTTAAAGATTGACGCGAGAAATTTCGAGCTGAACTGCTTAGTATGCGATTTTGTTTACTAAAATTAAACTAAACTGCTGGTATTGCTAAAGCAGGCAGCGAGCAATATTTTATTATCAGCAGCAGCTGGTATACGGTCAGTTTCGCAAATCGGTTGATTTTGGTTTGATTAATTAATTATATCTAAAGTAAAAATCAGTAACCAAATTTGGTGTGTTTCTTAGTTAGAAGGATATTAATATGTATGCAAGATTTCAAATCTGAGTAGCTTCTCTTTTCGGAATTTTAAGTCGACACGTACACACCAAACTTTCTTTTATATATAGAGATGTAATTAATAATCATAATAATGATGATAATAACACACACACACACACACACACAGATATATATATATATATATATATATATATATATATATATATATATATATATATATATGGGCTTTTTGATAATCGGATTAATTCTATGTGTGTGCATTGTAGTGTAGCCTAATGGAACAATCAGTCTTGGTTACGCCTGTGGTGTCGCACAGTGTGTCGTCGCATGTAAATATGGTTTTATTATCGGGACAATTGTTATTTTTGTGAATAGCAAGAAAAACTGGATTGAGTTAATGGGAGTTAAAAGCAAAGTAAAGCAGCGTTGGGGTGACGGAGGAAGAAAAAGCTCTAGTAGGAGAGAGAGAGAGAGAGAGAGAGAGAGAGAGAGAGAGAGAGAGAGAGAGAGAGAGGGAGGGGGGGAGAAACAGAATGAGATGCATTGGCGGGAGAAAGGTACTTGAGAAGAGAAAAGAGAGAAGCAACGAAGATATATGGCTAGAGGGAGGGTACAAAGAGAGAGGGAGAGGGTAGAAGGAGGGGAAGATAGAATGATATGCATAGGTGGGAGCTTTAAAAAAGTATATATATATATATGTAATTTTTAACAGAGGTCCCTAATGGAAAAGCCTTCTTCACCTCCACCGGACTCTTTATTGAAGCATTGAATTAATATAATCATTATACAAGATATTGGATAAGATAAAATGTGTCTTACCTTATATAAAAGGTAAGACACATTTTATCTTGGAGGTGAAGAAGGCTTTTCCCTTAGGGACCTCTCTTAATTTTTTTTTCTTTTAAGAGATGTCATTTGGAAAAGATTTTTTTAAATTTATTCCATTCATGCATTCATTTTTTCCATTAATTCTTAACTAAATATTTTAGAAGATAAAAATTTAAAAAAATTTAAAAACATACTCCATTTTGCGGACCTTCTTTCTTATAATATATATATATATATATATATATATATATATATATAGAGAGAGAGAGAGAGAGAGATATGAATGAGTGATGGAGAAAGAGAATGAGATGGATAAATGGGAGAAACGTACCCGAGAAAAAAAATGAAAAAGCAAAGAACATATATGGCTAGAGGGAGCATAGAAATGTAGAGAGGGGGTAGCGAAAAGAAAGAAAAACTATACAAGCAAATTTGTTAAGGGAGATAATCCGCACGCACAATTTTATGCTAGGAATTTGGCCAACTAAAGTTCATAATTACCCTAAAAGCTACACACACATACCATTGCTTAAAAGGAGAAGATTAACAAATGTGTATTATATGTCTAGCCGCACCAACAGTGAAATACATCTTGAAAGAACACACACCTTTTGTTAAATATAATAAATATCTGTGTAATATTACGAAAAATTGAAAAACACAAATTCATAAACGATTAATGTTTATTTCGGCTAATCTGTAGTGTTTCGATCTGTTTCATTAGATCTTCATCAGGACTTTCGTTAGTTGGAGGAAAAAAATAAAAGTATCACAGGAAATAAGAAATCTTAGAGACTCTTTTGTTTTATGGTCGGTCAGTCTATTTAAAATTGTTGATGAAAACGCGAGCGATTTTTAAAATTTATACAGAAACGCCGAAACGGAACGCGTGTTGAAGATTTCAA
>CM042168.1:39713383-39770883 GCA_023376005.1 Doryteuthis pealeii | reverse complement strand
CTCATATTTCTTAAGTGGATTCGAAAGTACACAATTCTTCCTGTATCTTTTTACCTCTCTTGTACACACACACACACACACACACACACACACACACACACACACACATAATATATATATATCTTTTCCTATCACTATCAATCCTATCACAATGCACAGATATTTCTTATTATTCGCCATTATTATTATTATGATTCATCTTTCTTAACTGCTCACGTACAAACACATCCACCCTCTCTCTTTTATATTTCTCTCCTTTTCTCTCCCTTTGCCCTATCTCCCCTTTCCTCTCTGTTTCTCTCTCTATATATATATCGTCTCTAATTATCTATCTATCTATCTATCTATCTATCTATTTGAGTGTATCTATCTATCTATTTACATCCACCTCTCTTTCTCTCTTTTACATACACACACACACACACACACACTCTCTCTCTCTCCCTCTCTCTCCCTTCCTCTCTCTCAGTCTAATCTATTTATATCTAGTTATTTATCTATCCATCTATCTGTTTGTGCATCTGTATCTATCTACACTCATCCTCTCACTTTTTCTCTCTCTCCACCTGTCTCTCTCTCTCTCTTTCTCTTTCTCTCTTTGTATCTCTGTCTCCCCCTCTGTCTCTCTGTTTCTGCCTGTCTGTCTGTATCTTTCTCCCCCTCTCTTGCTATATATATATATATATATATATATATATATATATATATATATAATACACGTGTGTCTGTGTATATATATCTACGCCTTTCTCTTTGCACATATATAATCTTTTTTGTAATTTATTCATTTTAAACTATACTCATACACATTAGAGATTTTGCAAAAGACAAGAAAAAAAAAAAAACAACAACAAAAACAAAACAAAAAACCCCACAAAATTACCCCCAAATCCCGCCCCCCCCAAAAAAAAGAACAAAACAAAAAACAAAAACAAAAAACAAAAAAAAAGGGAAAGTATTCTTTCCCTTCATCAACCAAATTGGAATTACCTTTAACGACGAAGTCATAGAAGGAAAACTTCAGTGTCACCGATTTTAAAAAGCACAGATCGATTAAAAAATCGAAAATGGTAATTTGGAAATCAAAATTGGAAATTATACAAAGAACTATGAAAAAAACTTGATTCTCCGAATGCATGGACAGTTCCTCTCCAAGATAAACGTTTGGGGAAACAAAAAGTATCTGTAAACAGTTGAATTGCACATTTTCTTCTGGATCGAACCATAATGGCGTTCCTCTGAAGTAATCATCACTATAAACGATTCTACACGCAAAATAACTGCTTGCTTCGGAAGGAAATACCTTTTATAATTATATCTTTAGAATCATAATAATAATATCATCTTTTCAGCTAGATATATTAAGTCTGAGACCTGTCAGCTGTTCCTTATATTTAAAACAGTTATCTTATTTCCACTGAATATTTATATTCTTTCCACAATTCACCCAACTTTGCCTTAAAAGAGTTCAGAGATGATGGTAGATTATTTCATCAATCTACTCTCCTGTTACTAAAATAATTTTGTCTTACATTTGTTTTGCAACATTCTTTTTTCTAGGAATTTTTAGATGAGGTTTGATAATTAGTATTATTTGTATTATTCGGATTATTGTACTCATCTTCATTGTTATCTGTACAACGTTTTGGTCGATGTGCCCTCCGGCCTTCTTCAGGTATTTCTTGTCGGACTCGGGAACCTTCTTTTCGGACTCGGGAACCTTCTTTTCGAACCCGGGAACCTTCTGGCAATCGGGAACATTCTTGTCGTAGTCGGAAGTCATCACTTTTTTTGTTGTATATTCGTTTAGACTATGGAGTTCTCTTAAACTGTAAACCTCTTATACATTACAAAGGAATCGCTCTCACGAGAGAGAGAGGGGGGAAAGCCTGTTTAAAACCATAGCCAATTATTACTTTACGCTTACAGCTTCTGGAATCACAGATTTTATGAGCTGCTTAACAATAAACACTCCAATAAAAAACGTTGTTAGAGATATGATAAAATAACACGATATTATACTACAGAATAATAGGCATTAGAAAGAGTTAAAATACTAACCATAAATTATATCGTTCAATATAGAAATACAATACAAATTATAATACTGTCCAAAAATAGGAATAAAAGGACATTATAGTATCAAATATATGCATTAAGATAAAGTACAATATAGTTTCATACACTACACATAAAATAATTAACATACACGTTATATATATGTACCAATATATAATACAGTATCATATATATTATATCACACATACAATATAATCTAAAGATCCCAATATAGAATATAATATACATCATATAATGCAATTTAAGTTATTCATATATCACTATATACAATATATGCATTATATCACAACATACAATACAACATTTACAGATTTAGATATTCACACAGCATATCCCAGTATACAATACGATATTCACATGAAATAATTAATATATACGTTATATCTAAATACCAATATATAATATACATAATATAACAATGTACAATATAGTTTTGAGTTATATATCACAATATTCAAATATAAAAAAAGTAAAGTCGGCGGAGTGATCTATTGTCAGTATCAGCCAGACAGTGAGGGAGTCTATCTCCTTTTTTGCTAGCACTAGACCAGGGAGATTTTATTTTGTTGAGACGAAGTTCCCAGATTCTTTGCCGCACAGACCAGATTACCCAATTACCAACACATTATGTCACAACATATAATATAATTTAGAGTTATATATCACTATACAATATGATATTGATCATATCACAACCTGAAATATAAGTTAGATTTATATATCACAATATAGAATACATTATATAATATACATTATATCACAATATACAATAGGATTTAGATTTATATAATATATTTATATAATAATAAATACAATATGATATACATTATATCACAACATAGAATATAATTTAGTGTTATATATCCCAATATTCAATATAACATTATATCACAATATTACAATATAGATATTGATAATAAGACAGTATCCAATATAGATTTATATATCACAATATAATATACGTTATATCACAACGTACAATATAATTTAGAGTGATATATGACAATATACGAAATAATATACATTATATATCAAAATACATATAATTCGATATAGTAAAGATTATATACCACAATGAACCTTATTTCATTACAATATATCTATTAGAAAACTCATATTGCAACAGATTGTACAAAGAAGGATTAGTTTATTGTAAAAAAATATCTTGTAGCAGACATTTTTTACAAGACAACGTTAATGAAGGTCAAGTGATGGTATTCGATTACATAAAGGCAATTTCTTTTGTGGTCATGAATGGAAGAGACAGAACGTAGTTTTGTGAAGCAGAAAAAAGAAAAACAAAAAGAAAAACAAAGAACTGGAATAATTCAAAGAACTGATATCGGAATACAAATTTCAAAACAAAAGAAAAAAAATACCAAGTCTCACTTTTTGGATTCGTTCTTGAACCCTTTCATTAAAATCAAAGAGCAGACGACAAACAATTTAAGAGTAAGTATATAAATTTATAGTAATATATTTTCAGCTTGTATATTAGGTCTGAGACCTGTCAGCTGTTCCTTATATTTAAAACATTCTTTCGTTTTTTTCTCTAAGCAATTTTTTTCGAACCAGTGAACTAGTTTTTCTGCCATAAATATTAAGTAAGAGAGAAAAAAAAAACATTTTTGTAAAAATAAAATGATTCTTAGTATAGGCTCCCTATACTAATAATCATTTTATTTTTACAAAAATGTTTTTTTTTTCTCTCATTCATTTTTTTCATTGAGTTTTTTAATTGTACATATATATCATAATTCCCCCCTCCCTCATAAATATGTAAATATGGATTAGGTGTAGGATTTTCATAGAGTGAATGAGAAGTTTTGTTGACTGTTGTGCGAATCGGTTTTATGGTGAAAGGAAAATTTTAGAACGAATCGGGTCATGAATGAGAATAGTTAGGATAAAAAGATAGGATAGTGATGACCAGCCTCTTACCCCTCACACTTTTAGGCCTTGTGCCAAATTTATGTATATTTGCATAATAAAAATATATATATTTAAAACATTTATCTTATTTACACTGAATATTTATATTATTTCCACAATTCATCCAACCTTGCCTTGAAAGAATTCAAAGATGGGACATTCATTATTGATGATTGTAGTTTATTCCAGGAATCTACAACCCTGTTAGTGAAATGATTTTGTTTTACAATTGTTTTGCCAAATTCTTTTGATACTTTTAGAATTAAAACATATATCCTCTGGTTGATACGCCAAACTTGGTAAATCAGTCTTCCTAAGTATTTCTTCTGAGAGATCGGATTTCCATATGACTGATAATTTGTTTGTGGCCGCCTATGCCTTTCCTATACGTGTATTAACATCGCTTTCTGTGGATAAGATATTACTACCTAGGTATGTGAACTGGCTTAAGAGGCTTACCGTCAAGTGTGGAGATGTCTCCTTTCTTTTTGAAGTACATGAACTCGGTTTTATCGGAGTTCACATAGAGGCCGATATTCTTTGCTGCCTCCTCCTGAACAAGTCGTGGAAGCCGCACCCCACAAGGAAGCAACTATATGGTCACCTGCCCCCCATCTCACAAACCATCCGGGTGAGGCGGACTAGGCATGCAAGGACACTGCTGGAGAAGCGGGGACGAGCTCATAAGCGACGTTCTCCTGTGGAAGCCAACACATGGACATGCTAACGTAGGACGCCCACTAAGGACCTACATTGACCAACTATGCAAGGATTCTGGATGCTGCACAGAGGACTTCCCAGGCGCAATGAGTGATAGAGAAGGTTGGCGAGAGATTGTCATGGATATCCGTGCTGCTTGCGTGACATGATGATTATGAAGTCTTTCTTCATATGAAAAGTTCTTTAATTCCCTCACTACCTTAGTAGCTCTCCTCTGAACTCCCTCGATAAGTTGCGGAACGAATTAAACTCGTTAGTCAAGGTATCACTCTATAAGCAACAATCTTGTGTATCATTTTTTTTATAAATGTTAAATATAATAATACGAAGGAAGAACCGCAAAATTCTTAAACGTCTTTTTTTTTTTACAATTTGTTCATTTCGCAATGATATCGTCTTTATCAAGATGAACTTAAGTAAAGATATGCAAATAAAACAAATGCATTAATTATCTAACGAGCAAAACCCTTGAATATACCACAGTATGATAATTTAATCATTACAACGTTTGATATATTTACTTAAGAGCTATTGCAATAATTCACTCTGCAAAAAGTATAAGAATCTTGATTTAACTCTCTCATTCTTTTTTCTTTCTTTCCTTCTTTTCATCTTTCCATTATGTTCGATTGAAACAGATTAGCGTTATTGCTTCCGTGCGCTCACCCCTCTATCTTTTCCCTACTCTCTTTCTTTCCTTATTATATTCTTTATGTGTAGCATGTCCACAGTGTGATAATTTAATCATTACGACGTTTGATATGTTTACTTAAGAGCTATTGCGAAATACTTCAATATGTAAAAAAATATAATAATCTTGATTTAACTCTCTCGCACTGTTTTTCTATCTTTCCTTCTTTTCATCTTTTCCCTCCTCTCTTTATATTTCCCCCACTCTCTTTCTTTCTTTCTTTCTTTCTTTCTTTCTTATCATATTTTTTCTGTATAGCATGTCCTTTTTATTCCCTATTTATCTTTGGAATAAATACGGGATGGCCCATTATTTAACTGAATTGGTTACACTCATAAGAAATAAGAATTCAGCTGATAAGCAACAACAGATAATCAGGATTTACATTTTTGCATTTCAACTTGGACAATTTGGACGGTCTTATTTTTAATCAGACTGTTGCAAAATGATAACGGTTGTACTTTTAACGAACACGAGTATTAATTGTTAGTGTAGCAGGACGTGCATATTCTTAATTTTACAAACACACTTACTTTTTGCGGCAAACACTTTTTTTGTTTCTCTCATTTATTTACCGAAATGTTACAGTGTTTTGAAGTTGTCAGTTTTATAGAAAAACTAGAAGTGGCCACCCGGCATCATTAGGGTAGAGGAGGGATTTTTAAAAAGTTAGTCCCGCAGATGCATTATTACGAAACTTCGAAAATAAAACAATTAACATATATATATATATATATATATATATATATATATATATATATATATATATATATATATATATATATATATATATATATATATATATATATTAGTAAATGAAGAAAAACTCTAAACTTGCTTCATTACAATAATTTATTTCAACCGTATTAATACGGCATCTTCAGGTAATCACAAAAAAAAACAAAAAAACAAAAAAAAAACTATATATATATATATATATATATATATATATATTTATATATATATATATATATATATATATATATATATATATATATATATATATATATATATATATATATATATATATATATATATATATATATATATATATATATATATATATATATATATATATATATATATATATATATATATATATATATATATATATATATATATATATATATATATATATATATATATATATATATATATATATATATATATATATATATATATAGGGCCGGGTTAGCTCAGTCGGTAGAGCGTTCGGCTAGAAACCACAAGGTTCCTAGTTCGATACCGGTCCTCGCCAACTCAGCGTATGAGTAGCACAGGGATCTGTGCGGTAAAGTAAGGAGCTGATGGTAGGTGTGGCGCTCCACCTCAGACGCCAAAATAATCTCCTTGGTCTAGCGCTATTGAAAAGGGGATAGACTCCCTCGCTGACTGGCTGATACCGACTTTAGGCCGCCCCGACGACTTTTATATATACTTTGTCGTTAATTGTTTTATTTTCGAAGTTTCTTACGGACATACAGATACACACAGCCGCCCTTTATATATGTATAGATAGATTAATGGTAAAATTTGTGCGTGCTCCATGTGTGACTCGAAACATCGACTGCCAAGCTGACAGGCTGGGATTCTAACCACTACACAAGCTGGCCATTCCAGAATCCCCGCCAGTCAGCTTGGCAGTCGAGGTTTCGAGTCACACACGGAGCAGTCTCCCATGTCTATAACCTTGCTGATGAGACCTAATAGGTCGAAATGTACATTCAGGGATTGACATTTTCTCGATTTGTTTAGCCTTACATTTGAAAATATATGCCCGCCTAAATTCATTAATTATTAACTATTTAATTTTCAAAATTAGGTATGACTTCAATTATCCTCCAAAAATTGTCGGCTAAAAGCCATATCAAATAAACACATTGTTTATTTACTTACTCTCATATATATATATATATATATATATATATATATATATATATATATATTAAAACAAGGACCTATATGCTATCGTTCTAAAGTAATTTAAATCTGTTCTGCCTCGTTTATTTGGAAAGCATCCATAATGAAAGTTTTCTTTAAATTGCGAATATCTTGTCATCAAAGTTGATTTCCAGTATAAATATTAAGTAAATTACTTGTATAATTGTGTTCCGATTACGCATTGGTCACACAAAACTAACGCACTCCTATATACTCAAACAAGAACAACAACCACAATGTGAAACATGTCAAACACCTTTGACTGTTAAACATTTATTCATGGAATGCAGTTTTTTTGTTCACCGTTATTTTAATGCAAACAATATGAAAGATCTATTTGGAAATGTCAACATGGAGGACATTCTGTTCTTTTTGAAGGAAATAAATTATACCATTGAATATAGACATTAACTTAATCAATACCAGACCACATGATTCCGAATAATGCTAACACATTGTTAAAACCAATTACTTAAAAAGTATAAATATAAATACACAACATATACTTCCTAACCGTTAGGCATAACATAACCCCAGACGGATTGATATGCCGTTAAAATCAATCAATCAACCAACCAACCAAGTAAAACTGTGTGTACTCATTCCATTTAGTTTGCATTTGGTTTCATTTCTTTAATGGCATATCAAACCTTCGTGGGTTATTTAATGCCAAAACTATTCTTTTCAAAGAACAGTAGTGGTACTATTTAATACATATATGGGTGGTGTATATATATATATATATATATATATATATATATATATATATATATATAAAGGTACACGGAAATAACGTACTCGAGTTTCACCATAAGGATCTTCAGGGTTAAATCCACTGGATTAATCAAGATATTGATTAATTGCAGTCGATTTCATGTGTGTGTTTTTTGATTATGGTTGATTATCGTTTATCGCGAAAAAACACACACGTGAAATGGACTGCAATTAATCAATATCTTGATTAATCCAGTAGATTTAACCCTGAAGATCCTTATGGTGAAACTCGAGTAGGTTATTTCCGTGTACCTTTATGATAATAAATTTGCTCTACTAAAGTATTGAGCACTTTATATTTGTTATATCGCTACCTTATCATTGTGAAACTTGAATCAACTAACCACTGTGACCATATTCACCGGTAAGTCACTTTTTCCACAAATACCATATATATATATATATATATATATATATATTAAAGTTAATTAAAATTATTTCTACCAAGTATTAAACACACGAAGTTAATGAAAAATCTAGCATAAAATTATTTCTACTAACATATTGATACCCACTGAGATAAGAGAAATCTAAAATAACAACCAGTTTATTGATAAACATGAAGTTATTTCTTACATGAGGTTTAGTCAAAAAGTAATGCCATTTCCTTTATTTCATGTGAAGTTTTTATATATATATATAAAACTAAGGCCTACATTGAGACCCTAACGAGGTTCAGAGCAAGAATCCGACGAGTAAGACCCAACTTGCCAATCGACAATGTCCTTCCCGTTTTGTATGACAATGCTTGACCACACACCAGTATCAGGACAAGGGAGAAAATCGCCTAATTCGGGTGAACAACTTTACCGCATCCTCCATACTCACCAGATTTACCGCCTTCAGACTATCATCTCTTCGACCCCATGAACGAGGAGCTTGAGAGGCAAATATTATTTCAGTGACGAGGAAGTGAAATCTGTAGTGAAGACGTAGCTCAAAGAACAGTCAACAGAATTTTACGGGGCAGGGATACATGCTCTCATTCGAAGGTGAAACATTGCTATTAAGAGAAACAGTAACTATGTGTATAAGTAGGGATGTGATCCACAGAGGACCAGCTTCATTTTGATGTATGATACATGTTCCTGTGTTGATAATTATACCTGTTCTAAACAAAATGGCATTACTTTTTGACTCATCCTCGTAATTTATTGATAATTAAGTTAATGAAAATAATTTCTAACAATTTATTATAAAACGTCTTCGACATAAAATAATCCAACAAGTGTTAACATGTTGCGAAAACCGACCAACCAACCGACCAACCAACCAATCGTTTCTATTTTGGATTGTAATACTTTAGCCTATTCAGGTGTTTCCACGAACGACAAATATGCCCGAGAAGTTTCGGAAACACCGTGACACTGGTTTTTGTCTTCGGTTCCGTAAGGTATTTATTTTGTAGTGAAATATAAACAGGTGACTGTTCATATTAAAAGCGAGTCAATGAAATCGAAGCTGACTTTTGAAAACGGTTAGTTTCGATTGGTATTGAATATAAACGTCCTCTTTTTGGTTGAAAGAAACAAAACAAATATAACTCACCCACCCCTTCCGACCTAGCATCTTATTATAATGGAGATTGTGTTTTTCTGTCTGTAACCGAAACTATATTACTATTCAAATTACAATTCCCTTAGTTATTTACGTCCCATTCTCCATGATTTTATTTTTATTTAAACCTCAATTATCAATAAAATTGTTTAACATTATTAAAACTGTTGACCATATCTACATACTAATAACATGCAATTGTATTCATATATACAACAAAATAGCGGTTTACAGTGTAAAGAGGAAGGCTCATTTGCATATTGATATTAAAATTTGATTTTGATACAAAAATGTTTAGTATTATTGATTTCTAATTGTTTGGCATTATTTTAATAAATATGAGCAAAAATATCGCGTATAAAACTTAAAAGAAATCCATTAGCAAGAAGAAATAACTGTAAATTTATTCTTTATTTCCTATTTTAACTAAATAGGTAAATTAGGAAAATTTAGCAATGAAAGACGGGAATGATGGAAGAGTATGTTTCAGTTGTTTTATCTTTCGATTATACCCCCCCCCATTTCAAATCTTTTTATCTGCATTCTTATGGCTTTTCTAATTTAATATAATATTTTATTACATTAAATACTTGCACCCGGAGGGTGCATACATTTGCTAGTATATACAATTACCATCAGAGTGTCCAATCGCGGTTAGCCCTGTTGGCTGGGGCTGTAGAATAACGCCCCAGTTAAGGCCTAAGTTTGAATGGCCGAGAGATTATCTTGCGGTCGGAAGTTGGTCCATTTTTTCCCGCGCATGCTCGGAGGGATCTTTTGGCGTGGATGCTCATGGGAGTTTTATTTTTTCATTTTAATTCTTAATCCCCACACACTTAATTTAAATACAATTTTATGCACATAGATCCTTACTTTCCGTTCAAACAATTATTTCTATATCATGTGTTATTTTTCCTCGATTTACCAATTAATTTCAATTATTCCCAAATATATTTCTAAGCTTTGAAAATTGGCTTATTTCCTATAACTCTAACATAAACCACTCTTGACTGATAAATTACTTATTTATTTTCCCATTAAACTAACCCTAAACCCTATCCCTTACCCTAACCCTAACCCTAACCCTAAACCCTAACTCTAACCCTGTCTTCTTTTTTTCCTAGTAGATAAAAAAAAAAAATTCATCAGTCAAGAGTGGTTCGCCTCTGCTCATGTTGGACTTATTGGAAATAACCAAAAATGTAATGAATATGCATATACCTGGGTCCCCCCTCACAGAAATATGATTGGCTAGAATCCGCCATAAATACTGAACAATGTAGAGGTACAATTACCTACTACTATTACGCCTACTACTACGAGATCTCACCAGATTACTGCTTACCTGCTCAAGTATTCCACACTACTACTTCTACTAACATATCCCTTACCCGGTTTTTGAGCAATAATAATAAAGATTTGGTTTATATTTGTGAAAAGGATTAAAAAATGATATTGAAATGATAACAGAATGCAATATCTTTTTGCATTTAATATTTTGAATAGTAGACATTAACATTTATTTTCAGCGTGAGTCAGATGCCCCATTAAAATCCCCATGTAAAAAAGACCTTGCATTGTGGATCAATGCAAGGTCTTTTTTACATGGGAATTTTAATGGGGCATCCGACTCACAATTGAGTAATAATGAATCCGCGGGACTAACTTAAAAAATCCCCCCTCTACCCTGGTGATGCCGGGTGGCCGCTTCTAGTCCCGAATAAAGCGAATTAACTGATAAGAGATATTCAGAGTCACTTTTCAATTATTGGTTCCCATATTGTACTTATCTCTATACTCAAGAGGTCACTATAGTCCAGAATATGCGCTGGTTCTTTGAAATTCATACAAATAATATCAGTAAGAAGCGTTTTTAATTTTCAGCACTTGAATACAAAGAATCTACAGGAGCGGCGGCAGTGGTCCTCTATTTGTCCACACACACACGCAAACACCCCCCCCCACACAGAAACAGACACAGAGACACACACACACACACATACACACACACTCACACCCACACACACACACACACACACATACACTCACACACACACGCTCACACGCTCTCTCACACACACACAATGCTTTTCAGCAATATTGTGATCATTTTACTGTTATATACCCCATCGTCGAATATCGTCGGGTATATAATCGAGAGAGGAGACTCGGGTGTGTGTGTGTGTGTGTGTGTGTGTGTGAGAGAGAGAAAGAGAGGGAGAGTTGAGACATACTTGTTCTTCATTTCTTATTGCTACATCTAGTCGCCATGTTTCCTCTCCTACTGCTCTGGTCGACATCTTGTCTAGTACTCTTTTTCTTCTACGGGCTTCTTTCGGGCTACTTTTTAGTCCTATTATTAATCAACTCACAAGACTTTTATTTTCTTGATTAAGATTTATTTCTGCCCATGTTCTTCCGCGCGGGGAGATTTCAACCTCAGCAGAGCACGTCTACTCTGCTTCAATTCTCAGGTTGAAACTAAAATCTTAATTAACTAAATCACGTGATGCGCGAGATTCGCGCCTCTGGTGTCAGTTGGGGCATAACCGTCCTGGTAGTTTTCCATTCAATCTACCCACCTACGCTTTCAACTCCCATGAACCTATTTCAAACTAACTACAGGGTCTTGTCAACAACCCATGACACCACATAATATGTAACATTACGATATAAAACAAACGTGCAAATACTTTGAGCCAATCAATGAAATCGAAATTGACTTTTGAAAACACTGGGTTTCGATTTATATTGAACGTACGTGTAATATGCTAACAAAGTCCGCCTTAATGTTAAGCTATTTGGCGCTGTATTAAATCAGCCGGTATCTACCAAATATGAGCTCTCCCGTTCTGTGAAATCAGATCAATTTGATAGACAAATCCAACATTTAGAAATAACATGTAATGCTTCGATCAAGTTGAACGTATTGGATCTACACCGAACAGCTAAACGTTTCAGAGGAGTCGCATGCGAGTTGGTCGGATCAACTTGATTCTGATATACTAGTTTATATACTGAACCAGCATTAAAATCTAATACACAAACGTGACATCGTTCTGAGTTGATCAAATCTAGAATTGTCGAGAGTGAACGAAGAGGCAATAACAAAAATAAAAGGTAAGTGCTATGTTTACCAGTTGTAAATTTTTACCAACTAAAATAGTCCTTCCGGCATATGAGGCTACTGCGTCTCCAGAACTAAATAGTAAATTACTACGCGACATATTGTTGGCGAGCAATTCGTTTTTCCCTTTGTCTTTATTCCTTCTTATACATTCAGTTCAGTGTAACACGTGTTTCCATTACCACCGTAAAACATGTCTTGCGTTCTCATTTTTATTAACACGATGAGTCGACTAAACCATTTCATATCAACAGGTTATGGGCCCTGTCATTCAACACTTTTATTAAACTATGTATCCCCAAAATTGACCTAAAATGCGTTTTTGACAAAACGAATTTAGCCCCCCGCACAGAAAATAATTTACCAAAAATCAGGGAATTGATAAATCAATACTGAAAATTTAATTAAAATCGGATAATTCCCTGATTTTTGGTAAATAATTTTGCAATCGCGAATGTTACATTAAATTTGTAAACAAGCAATTTATACCATTTATAAAGAGCGTTAATGTCCGAACACGATCGAAATTGACAAAAAATTGTTTTAAATGTATTAAAAATAAATTACATATGTAATGATATTTTTCTTTTTTTAATGATGGTCATAATGATGGTCATACTTATCGTTTTAGACAAAAGTTTGACCTTAAATAATAGATTTAATTAATTTTAATTCATTTTTTAAAAAATGTAGCAGACGAATTTTGTGTATATCTATATTAAACTCTTACCAACAAACGAGTGTACTTTTGTAACGTCACATGTACATGTTGTAAATAATTGATGGGCCACTTAAGTATATCATATCTTATTATAATGGAGATAGTGTGTTTGTCTGTCTGTAACCGAAACTATATCACTACTCAAGTTACAATTCCCTTAGTTATTTACGTCACATTCTCCATGATTCCATTTTTATTTAAACCTTAATTATTAATAAAATTGTTTTATATTATTAATACTGTTGATCATATCTACATATTAGATATTTACCACGTACCTCATTGCACTTAGAGGCTAAGCTCGGATCGACGCAATTTTTCTACTACCACCCCATGAGTCTCGGCTTGTGGGTGGTGCCCACATAAAACGGCCTTGTGCCATATCGTGTACATGTGGGGTACATGTAAATAACAGCAGTCCCACCCACACCTGTCCTTCGGGACGGGTGTCCGGTGAACTGCTAAATTAATAGCGTCGATCCCAGATGCTTGCCTCATTGCACTTAGAGGCTAAGCTCGGGTCGACGCAATTTTTCTCCTACCACCCCATGAGTCTCGGCTTGTGGGTGGTGCCCACATAAAACGGCCTTGTGCCATATCGTGTACACGTGGGGTACATGTAAATACCAGCAGTCCCACCCACACCTGTCCTTCGGGACGGGTGTCCGGTGAACTGCTAAACCTGTACACGGGGCCCCGTGTACAGGTTAGGCACAAAGCCCTATTAATTTGGGACCACCCACAAGCCGTAACTCATGGGTGGCGGGTACAAAAAATGCGTTGATCCCGTCGGCATCCCCTCCTCAAGGGGGCATCTCAGTCACTAGGCAATAAAACTAAGTTGAAAGAAACTTTAGTTGTGACCCATTAATTTTCCCGGGGACTCAGTCAAAGCAAATAAAAAGGTATCAGCATCACTATATATATATATATATATATATATATATATATATATATATTATGACATGTTTAAGGGTCAATAAATAATAACTCAACACGGGTATAAAAGGTAGGGAACAGATTATATTCAGCAATATTTATCAACGTACAATGGAAAGGTTTCCTTGTTTCAGCTTACACGAAGAACTGTATCTGGTACTACTGGTATTTACATGTACCCCACATGTACACGATATGGCACAAGGCCGTTTTATGTGGGCACCACCAACAAGCCGAGACTCATGGGGTGGTAGGAGAAAAATTGCGTCGATCCGAGCTTAGCCTCTAAGTGCAATGAGGCAAGCATCTGGGATCGACGCTATTAATTTAGCAGTTCACCAGACACCCGTCCCGAAGGACAGGTGTGGGTGGGACTGCTGGTATTTACATGTACCCCACATGTACACGATATGGCACAAGGCCGTTTTATGTGGGCACCACCCACAAGCCGAGACTCATGGGGTGGTAGGAGAAAAATTGCGTCGATCCGAGCTTAGCCTCTAAGTGCAATGAGGCAAGCATCTGGGATCGACGCTATTAATTTAGCAGTTCACCAGACACCCGTCCCGAAGGACAGGTGTGGGTGGGACTGCTTATTTACATGTACCCCCACATGTACACGATATGGCACAAGGCCGTTTTATGTGGGCACCACCCACAAGCCGAGACTCATGGGGTGGTAGGAGAAAAATTGCGTCGATCCGAGCTTAGCCTCTAAGTGCAATGAGGCAAGCATCTGGGATCGACGCTATTAATTTAGCAGTTCACCAGACACCCGTCCCGAAGGACAGATGTGGGTGGGACTGCTTGTATTTACATGTACCCCACATGTACACGATATGGCACAAGGCCGTTTTATGTGGGCACCACCCACAAGCCGAGACTCATGGGGTGGTAGGAGAAAAATTGCGTCGATCCGAGCTTAGCCTCTAAGTGCAATGAGGCAAGCATCTGGGATCGACGCTATTAATTTAGCAGTTCACCAGACACCCGTCCCGAAGGACAGGTGTGGGTGGGATTGCTGGTATTTACATGTACCCCACATGTACATGATATGGCACAAGGCCGTTTTATGTGGGCACCACCCACAAGCCGAGACTCATGGGGTGGTAGGTAGAAAAATTGCGTCAATTCCAGTTCCGACTCTTTAAGTGCAATGAGTGGCATCTGGGATCGACGCTATTAATTTAGCAGTTCACCAGACACCCGTCCCGAAGGACAGGTGTGGGTGGGATTGCTCGTTTGAGTGGCTTTACTCTGTTAAATATATACCCTTTGGGTAAGTCCATGTTCGTGTCATAGGTGAGTCACCTACAACACCCCTCCCCCAAGCCTAAACTCCGAAGGAGTCTCAATATTTTTTCTCTTTTGGGTTAATATTGATTAATTAAGTCCTTTTCCTTTTTCTATTAGACTGACGTTTTTCGGGGGCAGTTTGTGGAGATGGTAGATCAAAAGTATCAAAAATTACGTCCATGGTCTCCTCTTGTTCTGGTGGGCCAGTGTTAATGTCGTCTGACCATCGCTTTCTCAGCTGGTTCAGATGTCTCTTGTGCGAGAATTTTGGTCCGTCGATGATATACACCATATTTCCAATTCTTTTTTTAATGGTGCCTAATTCCCAGAACGTTTTATTTTCTTTATAAATTTTAAAATAATTTTTTTCTCCTGGAACGTAGCGTTTTGACGCTGTTTGATTTCTACTGGGTTTGATTTGTCTGGGAAGTAGTTTTTCAAATACAGATCTTACTTTGCGTGCGAACATTATTTGTGCGGGAGGTAATTCTGCTGGTGTATTTGCGTTTGATGTAATCCTATATACTTGTAAAAACTGTTGAAGGACTTTGTCAGTTGGTGTGCCCTTGGCTTTTTTTAGGGCGCGCTTTAATGTGTCAACGAATCTCTCTGCCAATCCGTTAGATCTAGGGTGGTAAGGGGGGTCGTGATATGGTTTACTTGAAAATCCTCACAGAATTCCTTAAAATCCCCTGATGTGAATTGCGTACAATTGTCAGACATGATGCAACCCACTACACCAAAACGAGCAAACAGTTCGTGTAATGCGCTAATAACCACTTCAGTGTTGGCGTTTTTACATTTAAACACTTCTGGCCATTTGGAATAACTGGCCACTACTATTAAATAGTAGTATCCGTCCAAAGGTCCCGCAAAATCCACGTGAATGCGTGACCAGGGATGGTCCGTTTTCGGCCAAGGACTAAATTTAATAGGTGGAGACTTTGCCGCCAGGGCACAGCCCGTACAATTTCTTACTATATTTTCGATATCCTTATCGAGGTTCTTCCAGAAAACGTAGGACCTCATTAGGCTTTTTGTCCTTGTTATCCCTGGGTGTCCGACGTGAAAATCTTTTAATATACGTCTTTGGATAGTGGCTGGGACGACCACTCGATCCCGATACAACAATACATCATCGCATAATGTATAAGCGTTAGCTACTTGTTGGTCTTTGTTCGCGATTCTTTCCCTTCATTTGTGTGATGAACTCATCCTTCATAGACTCCTTTCTGATTTCCTCCAGAGTGATCGGTAGCTCCCTTACTGTATTGCATAATACGGTACTCATGTCTCTTTCAGTACGTAGGGATGCAATTACCGTATCCTCTAGGGGCTCTCGCATCTTAGCCTAGATAGTCCGTCAGCATGGCCGCGTTTTTGTGATGGTAGGAACTCCATTTTAAAATCGTAGTTAAGTAGGATCGCTCCCCATCTTTGCAACCTGTTGGCTGTGTGAGTCGGCAGACCCTTCTTCGAGCCGAAAATGGTTAGTAACGGCTTGTGGTCCGTTTGGAGTAAAAAATGTCGACCATGTAGATAGCGGTGAAATTTGGTAACGGCAAATATGATTCCTAAGGCTTCTTTTTCAATCTGCGAATAGTTCCTCTCAGCGGGGAGGAGGGTCCTTGACGCGTACGCGATAGGTTTGTTTGTCCCACCCGGCATCTTGTGTAAGATGCACGCTCCTATGCCGTATGAACTAGCGTCACAGGCAACGATTAATTCCAGGTTAGAATCAAAATGAGTAAGGAACAAATCTGAAGTTAGAGCTTCTTTAATTTTATAAAACGCCTCTTGACATTCGGTAGACCAATCCCACTTCTTGTCTTTTTTCAAGAGTTCGTTTAATGGTGCTCGTAAGTCGAGCATTTTGGGTATGAAGGATTGATAATAATTCGCGAGTCCCAAGAAACTTTGTAGCGAAGCGACATTATTTGGTGCCGGCATCTCTTTTATGGCTGTCGACCTCTCGGGATCTGGCTTTCTCCCGTTCTCGCCTATTATGTGTCCTAGGTATTTAATTTTTTTCAAAAAAAACCTCGCACTTTGATTCCTTGATCTTGAAACCATAATCCTGTATGCGCTTAAAAACCTGATTTACATGCAACTTATGTTCGTCCTTATCTTGACTCTTGATCAGTATATCGTCAAGATAGGCAATTGTGAAATCAAGACCACCCAACATGGTATCCATTACCTGTTGAAATATCGCCGGAGCGACCTTGACTCCAAACGCTGGTCTTTCGAACTTATAGAGTCCCCGGTGTGTGTTTATACACAGAAGTCTGGAACTATTTTCTTTCATGGGGACCTGCAAATACGCATCACTAAGGTCTATTTTTGAAAATTTTTTACCTCCGTTTAGCTTGCAAAATACCTCATCAGCACTTGGCAGGGGATAAATATATTCTTTCAGCGCTGCATTTAGGCCCGTGGAGAAGTCTGCGCAGACCCGAACTTCGTTTGATTTTTTCTTCATATAGACGGCTGGCGCAGCCCACTTTGTTATACTGTATTTTCGAGATTACGCCGGTCTTTTCCAATCTATCGAGTTCCTTGTCTATTTGGTTAAGTGATGCAAAAGGCACACTCCTTTTCTTCTTAAATACAGGTTGACTGTCGTTTTTTAACTCGAGTTTTACGGACATTTTGTTACATCGCCCCAGACCACCAGAAAAGACATCTGGGAATGTCTCCTTTAAATATTTTAATAGCCACTCTGATTCTGCCGTGGCATTTTGAACTTTTTTGCAAAAAGTATTTATTGGCGAATCCCAAAGCTCAAACTCCTGTATTGCGTCGCTACCAAAAAGATTATTTGTATTTTTAATACAAATATCTTCATTTTTTTCGTCTTGTTATTTTGGGTGACGTTCACAATAATTTCCCCCTCAAATTGTATTTTTTCGCCTGTCACTGATCTCGCTATTTTGGTAGTTTTCAGCATTGTAGGTCTCCCAAGCTTTCTCCACGTTTGAAGATTAATTATTGTCAAGTCACTACCAGAATCTAATTGTAGATTTATTTTTCTTCCCAGTATCTGTACTGGTACATATTTTCTGCAGTTGTCTTCGTCTTGCTTGTCCCATTTGATCGTTTTTACATAATTGCTAGCGGCTTTCTTTCTACAGTGGGAAGACTTATGACCCGTTTGGTTACAACTTCCGCTTTCGGTAGTCGCAGTCAGTAGATCAGTGTAATGCTCACACAGTGGCTAGGTGGCAACTTGTTTTGTTTCTTGGGAGAGCTCTGAGTTCTTTCTGGTTTGTTATATCTGGGGGGGGGGGTGAACTGAATTTCTTCTTCGTGTAGTGTACTTTTCGGACATGCGAGATCCCCGACTCTTCTATATCTTTTGAGTCTTTTTTATGGTAACGTATCTCTGGCAGTCCTCTGCCAAAAGTCGTAGGGTCAAATTAGGCTCACTTTCGAGTTTGTTTAAAACTCTCCTTCTGACCTCTGCATCCTTTGGTGAAATTAATCCCTGACAAAAAACAAGGCATTTGAAGTTGTCTGCTGAAAGTTCCGCCAACTTGAAGTCATCGCAACTTTTGTTGACTTTCGCCGCAAAAACTGTGAATTCCTCATTTTCCTCCCTGACTAAATTTAGACATTTCCATCGTTTATGAAAGAGAGATGTTTTTGGGGAAAAAGTTCAGTTAGAAGCTTAACAGCCTCTTGGAACGTTAGTTCGTTAGTTTTTCTAGGTAGAATATAGTTCACGAAACTAGTATGTTCGGCGGTATCCAACTTTCTTGTTAAAAGTCTGACTTTTTTAGAGTCTGACCAGTTTTTACAGTCATTCAGATATATATCCTCGTAACGCCTAAAATAGGCTTCAAAGCTTATATCCTCATTTGGTCGGTATTTAAATGTATCAACTGCTGACCAGACTGCGCCTTGGGTGAATGTGTCGTCATCATCAAGACTTTGCAGATTTTTATTTATGACTTGGACGAATAAATCCATTTTCTTGTCAGACTGAATTTGCATTTCAGCCAGTTGCTGTTGAAATTGTCGTTGTTGAAATCTCTCCTCTAATTTTAGTTGGTGTTGTTGAAATTGTTGCTGTTGTTGTTGAAATTGTTGCTGTTGTTGTTTCAACATCTCCAAAACTTGAGCCTTGATATGTTTGTAACCGACAAAAATATTCAACCGAAACAAACGCTTTTCCTCTTTTCGCAACAAAAAAAGAAACTCAGAAATTACGAGTTCTAACTGAGTAAAAAAGATTGTTCTCTTAGAATAAGTGAAAATCAAAAATTAAGGTTTCACTTACTTGCAAATAAAATCCACGCGTGTCGAACAAAAAAGTTTGTCTTTCTGACGAAAAGAATTTTCTTTTCTTTAAAAATGGATACGAGGTTCGTAATCCTAACGCGGTGGTTTCAAATGGCAGAGTTTCTTTGTACAGTTTTTTTTTCGGTTCTGGCTCAAATCCCGAAGTCAGATGAGGTCGTTTTGAGACTCTGTATCGTTTTTGCTGGAGTTTTTTCAGTTTTGTACCGTGACTGTAGTATTGCGTAGGTCCTTATAAATCTTTAAACGCTACTGCGTAGGGTTCAGTGAAAATCCTTTTTCCTCGTCGCCACTGTTATGACCTGTTTAAGGGTCAATAAATAATAACTCAACACGGGTATAAAAGGTAGGGAACAGATTATATTCAGCAATATTTATCAACGTACAATGGAAAGGTTTCCTTGTTTCAGCTTACACGAAGAACTGTATCTGGTACTACTGGTATTTACATGTACCCCACATGTACACGATATGGCACAAGGCCGTTTTATGTGGGCACCACCCACAAGCCGAGACTCATGGGGTGGTAGGAGAAAAATTGCGTCGATCCGAGCTTAGCCTCTAAGTGCAATGAGGCAAGCATCTGGGATCGACGCTATTAATTTAGCAGTTCACCAGACACCCGTCCCGAAGGACAGGTGTGGGTGGGACTGTTCGTTTGAGTGGCTTTACTCTGTTAAATATATACCCTTTGGGTAAGTCCATGTTCGTGTCATAGGTGAGTCACCTACAACAATATATATATATATATATATATATATATATATATATATATTATCATAAAGGTACACGTTAATAATCTACTCGAGTTTCACCATAAGGATCTTCAGGGTTAAATCCACTTGATTAATCAAGATATTGATTAATTGCAGTCGATTAATACACACGTGAAATCGACAGCAATTAATCAATATCTTGAAAATCCTTATGATGAAACTCGAGTAGGTTATTACCGTGTACCTTTATGATTATAAATTTGCTCTACTAACGTATTGAGCACTTTATATTTGTTATATCGCTGTCTTATCATTGTGAAACTTGTATCAACTAACCATTGTGACCATTTTCATCGGTAAGTCACTTTTTCTACAAATACCATATATATATATATATATATATATATATATATATATATATATATATATATATATCATCATCATCATCATCATCATCATCATGTCGCGCTATTAGCACGGATATCCATGACAATCTCTCGCCAACCTTTCCTATCATTCATTTTCTCAGGGAGGTCCTCTGTGCAGCAACCTGCATCTTTGCTTAGTTGGTCAATGTAGGTCCTTGCTGGGCGGCCCACACTAGCATGTCCGTGTGTTGGCTTCAACGTCACTTATGAGCTCATCCTTGCTTCTCCAGCAGTGCCCGGCATGTCTTGTCCGTCTCACTCGAATGGTTTGTGAGATGGGGGGCAGGTGGCCATATAGCTGTTTCCTCGTAGTGTGCTGCTTCCACGATTTATTCAGGACTGCACGCAGCATTCTTGTGCAGCTCCCGTCCAGCTTATTCTCAAGGCGCCTCGTTAGGGTCCATGTGGTGCATCCGCACAGCAACACTGATACAACCACCGCCTGGAAGAATTGTCGCTTTAGCTTGTCAGTGAGATCGATTTCCATATTACTGATAATTTGTTTGTGGCCGACCACGCTTTTCCTATTCGTGTATTTACATCGCTTTCTGTGGATAGGATATTACCACCTAGGTATGTGAATTGTTCTACTGGCTTAAGGGGCTTACCGTTGAGTGTGGTTATGTCTCCTTTCCTTTTGAAACATATGTACTCTGTTTTATCGGAGTTTACATGAAGGCCAATATTATTTGCAGCCTTCTCTAGGCTATGCAGTAGTGACTCGGCCTGTGGTGGTGTATCTGCAAGGAGTGCAAGGTCATCAGCGTAGTCCGCATCTGTGATTTTCTGTGCGGGATATCGCCTGCTTCTTGCCTTTTTTAGTGTGAAGCCTTCTTCTTTTATGGTATCTAATGATGTTCGGAGTACATAGTCTACGCATATGATAAATATATATGGTGCTAGTGTATCTCCTTGTAGGACTCCAGTTCCGATGTCGAAGAAATTTGTGTCGCCATCGGGTGAGCGTACCATTGCTTGTGTATCTTTGTAGAGCATCATTATAGCAGCAACAGTTTCTTCTGGTAGCCCGTATGCTAGTAGTATTTGTTCCATTTTTCCTCTGTGTATGGAATCAAATGCCTTGGAAAAATCTACGAATAGTAGCGTTGCCTCTAGATTCTTTGCTCGAATCCCTTCTATGATTCGTCGTATAGTCAGGATCTGAGAGGTTGTGGAACGGTTTCTACGGAATCCGTTTTGGTTTTTCCTAAGAATTTTCTCTATTTCGGGTCGGATGCGATTGAGAAGAAGGGCATTATAGATCTTGGCTGCGATAGCCGTAAGAGTTATGCCTCTGTAGTTTTTTGATATATATATATATATATATATATGGCATTTGTAGAAAAAGTGACTTACCGATGAAAATGGACACAATGGTTAGTTGATACAAGTTTCACAATGATAAGACAGCGATATAACAAATATAAAGTGCTCAATAGATTAGTAGAGCAAATTTATTGTAAACTACTAATTATTGTAAACTACTAATTTATTGTAAACTACTAATTATCCTATTACCTTGTTGGGTCAGTAAAACGGTAGGTCTGGGGGGACATAAGTCCATAATGAGTTATTTTCCTTTGCTGCGGTTCGTTCGCCAGTAGGTGGCGTTGGTATTTGGCCACAAGCGGGGATTCTGAATTCCAGTCTCTTTTCCACTCAGGCCGGCAACGAGTAAACATGGTATAGGCGCCTGCCGCCTCTAACCCTTAAGTAGGGGCTTTGCCCCCCCCCAACCTGCTACCAGTAAGTGACATTCCCTACGACACAAGTTGTACGCCTATTTCCTCATAATACGTTTATGTATCTGTTGTGTATATCTTTGTCTTAAATGTATCTCCGTCACTTACGGAATAAATATGTTATCGTTTTCACAACTTTGTCGAAATGTTTTTAGGTACACACTTATACCCACGTTGGGAGGTTACTTTAAGCCTTTCAACGTTAATATAACTCCCTCACATGTTATTACCTTTTCATCTTTCAGCCATGGGTTGTGGATTTAGTTTAAAAAATCAGGAACTGGAAAAAAGACAGAAGGACCTTTCTTCGAATGGCGACGTCATTTTAACTGACAGACAAATTCTTCTCATCCAAGAAACATGGTCGATTATCCAAGACGAAATTTTAGCGATTGGTGTCTACATCTATTACAGGTGAGTCTTTATTGGTATTTCAGGTGACAAAAAAAAGAAAAAAAGAAAAAAAGAAACCACCTTGTTTTATTTTATTTTAAGTAATTACAACATGTCTTACTCACTTTCTACCGCCAGCTTGGGACTATAGAATACGCCAACTGCACCTCTAGAGATTGGTAAGAAACCCTCTCCAATGGGGCCACCTATTTGACAATGGGTGGCGACCGGTGAGGCTTAAGGACATGCAACAATTCACTTCGGCTCTTACTTAGGCTAGACAAGCATTTGAGAGAGACAAGTAGTAACTGGTGGTTTTCACTGGAGTCTTATATACAGAAAGTCTCCTAAGGTCTCCAAGACATAATGGGGGTGGGGACAGGAATGTAACCTGACATGCAAATTAGCACAGAAAAGTTTTTATCAAGAATTATGTGTAGATTATAATGGAAAAGAGGTGAGATGTAGTAAAGTGGGAAAGAGGAGGAGTGAGAGATGAGAGTGTGTAGGAGTCTGGTACACAAGAGTTTATATCTCGCTCTTTCAACAATGCGTTGAAAGAGCGAGACATGAACTCTTGTTCTCGGCCATTGTGACTTGGGGGAAAATAAAAATATCACGAGAAAAAGAATTGGCCATGTATTATTACTAAAAACTCTAAATGGCACGAGGCAAGATGTCCTCCAGCACCCCCAGTTGGTTTTCAGACCCCAAACAATCGGGAATTGTCAGCACTTGAGTATCAGCCCAGCAACCAGATTCGAGCCTCCCCAATGTAGTACCGGTCCAGAGATAAGTATACAAAAATTATTTCTATACCAACATATTATTTCTGCATTCCGAAAATAAGAGCCATAACGTAACTGTAGAATAATCGTACTTTTCATAAGTTCCAATTACCGTCGAATAGGCAAGACAAGGCAACAAGTAGCTGTGACTCAATACAGATGTAACTTTGTTGCAATCATTCTGCGGAATGCCAGAGAAACCTCATAACATCATAGAAACCAAGCAGCCAATCAGGACTCAAGAAATGGAATCACTCAAATACATAAATGGACTATTCTTGTGTCCCATAATTACCAGTTGTCTTGGGCACTAGTTCAGTTGTGCTTAGCCAGTTGCTGTTGTCCAAACCAACAGTACACTGACTGATTGACTTCAATGGTAACATCAGCAGTGCTGTGATCTGAATGGTCTCTGGTATTACTCTGATCTCCACTCCTTTTCAGTTTATTTGGAACAGTTCTGAGGTCTCCAAGTATAATTGCTATCAATGTTGCATAATTTTTTCCAACTCTCTAGCAAGGTCTAAGTATTTATCTATTGTTTTTTTTCTATTTCCTTTACTTTTACTCTATGATCTGCTGGAATGTTAATCTCTACTATGTGACAAGTTGACACTGCTAAAGCGAAGATTCTTACAAGCGGTAACTGTTTCAGTGTAGGTATCTATAAAACAAATATTCTTATTTGTCTTATAAACTTTCGCACACCCCAAACACTTTTTATAAAAAAGTTAATTTTCCTCCTGACCAAAGTGTTACGATTTTATGGGCGATCCTTTAGGCTCCAAGCAGGAGTGCTTGTCCAGCGGAAATCTTTGGTAAAAAATCCTTTGGTTGTTCCTTGGTGCTTCTCAGTATTGCAAGTCCATCGTCAATGATTGCGAATTGACGTTTCTCAGTATCAGTGATTAAGTAGTCAACCAGCCACACATTACGGCTGTTGATTGGCTGAGGTTTAAACCTCGCCTAGTCTATACATTTAAGTGGTGTATTGTAGCACACCTTATATATTCGAAATATTCCAACACAAAGATATCAAGATTTTATTATTTCTACTAGTACATTATAAAAACCAAATAGTATAATATTGCGCATCATCTATGTATGTAGCAGTCGTACAATCCAAATAAATAAATGAAAATGGATTTACAAATGACACTCATACAAATACAAACCTAATATAGATATAGAATTATAATATTTCCTTAAAGAGACACGAATATTTTAGTCACAAACATCTTTAGATAACCTGCAAATTATTAAATATTGATTTATATAAATCATATGATGTTTTATACAAAATATCTGATGTTTTGTATTTTCATCTTGGTCTAAAATTATATCATCTATCTAATATGGATAATTATATTATCTAAATAATTATTTATAATCATTTATTATAATATAAACATATATATAACATATTTATATTATCTATATTATTACATCTGATTAAAACATCTAAAAAAACATCTGATACAAAACATCATATGATGTTTTTATATATGATTTATTTAAATCATAATGCATATATATGTGCATTAAAGTGTTTACCAATTATAACATTTCCTTAAAGAGACACTAACATTTTAGTCACAAACATCTTTAGATAATCTGTTCGTCATAGAATATTACAATACAAGGAAACAAAATGGTTACATCTCAGATACACATTAACAGTCATCATCAAAGGGTAATTTCATTTCAAATCATCCAGAAAAAAGTAAAATTGTCACCCACCCTCTTCAATTTTTCTGAAATTCTGTCCAAGTGTGTTAAAGTAAGACAATCTCCAAATTCCAAAAATTGGACGAGTTATATCGATTTTTTGAAAAATGCATTGTTTCTATATTATATCGAATATATCCAACTACCAACACAATCCTGATAATTTCTATTGAACTCTGACAGTTATTTTGCTCCATATAGACCTTATGGCTGAAAAAAGTTGTAACCAATGTAGCTTCGGTTCTGAGCAAAAAACAAACTATCTTTTTGGTTCAAATAATGTTAAATATATGTAAAATAATGATAATAAAACTTGTCATTGATGCAGCACCACATTGATAGTTTTCCACCTCTTGATCTTGCTATGACAAAATCAGAAATCATTAAAATTGGATTATTCTAAGACTTTTTGATAGCATTTTTGTATTCCTTGGGCCAAAAACTTTCTTAGGAATAGTAAAGCTATAGGGCTCCTTTTACAGACAAAAATAGATCACAAAAAGTCGCCATGTTCCCTCCCCCCAAAAAAAATTGGAGTGCTAAAAATCGACATAACTCGGACAATTTTTAGAATTAGATGCTCAAATTTTGGGGGATAGTCATACTTTAAAATACTCCACACTTAAAGACAAAATTTCAGAAAAATTGAAGTGGGTGGGTGACAGCCAGGGGGACTTGACATAGAATTACCCCAAACAGACACGAACGAACATTAACATCTCAATTCTGACTTACTTTCCGTTGAAGAGATTGTGACTTCATTTTCATCACCAGTTGAAGGGAAATTAAGGCGTCGGGGTGGCCTAGAGTCGGTATCAACCAGACAGCGAGGGGCCCTTTTCTTTAGCGCTAGACCAAGGAGATTATTTTAGCATCTGAGATGGAGCGCCATACCTACAATCAGCTCCTTATTTTACCACAGGGATCCCTGTCCTATTCATACGCCGAGTTGGCGAGGTCTGGTATTGAGCCCGGAACCTTGTGGTTCCTAGTCGAACGCTCTACCGACTGAGGATCCCCAAAATATAGCAGCCACAATTTATCATTATTTTCTCATGCTTCATTCTCAACGACCTTTATTTGTAAGTATATAACTTTATAATAAAATGGTTACATCTCAGATACACGTTAACAGTCCGGATTTCATCAAATAGACACGTATAGTTGCACCACTTGAACTCTAACGAAATGTTAAAAGAAAAGGCGTGCAAGTCATTTGGTGCAATTGGGCATCTTTTCTTGTGGCTGTTAACTCTTTTGCTATCGAGCCGGTTGCGGTTCTTTTTACATGGTAAAATCAATACAAAGAACAAGTGCCTTCTTTTTTCTGAATACATAAAGAATATATCATATTACCCGTACAAAAACGATCTTGTTATTCACACCCGGACTGGCACTTTAGAATGGGACACAGGGTGGTGTAAAATGATCTTTGTGATATTAAGTGCTCCTACGGGGGGGGGGGGTTAGGTGGTAGTGGTACTATTTAACCAATAGCTGGGAGGATAAGGGTGTTTCATAACTTTCCCAAGGGCATATGTCACAGCCGATAATCTTGGACGCAAATTACATTTATATTTTGCTCAGAATCTGAGATTCAATTGTCCAGGGTACAACTCCAAGGTTTCTGTAGAAGAGATGTCTTTACAGGTGGGAACACATTATCAGAATGAAGATGATATTTGGGGTAGAAAAGACGACAAACATAAGATTTTGATATGAAGAGTTTAATAATCGATAAAGAACAAAACAAACAAAAATTAGCGTAGAAATCAAAAGAGCAAAGTTCCTTTTGTTTTTGTTTGTGTGAAGTGTGAACAATATTTGTAATATTTCTTTGTGAAGTCAATGAAAAAAAGAATTACTTATCTGTTGATATCCAATTCGATGGTAGATGTATCAGCGGATTATATTAACTTTTTTTTTTTTTTTTTTTATCTCTGCTGTTTTTATCATATTGTGTATTTTTCTAAGCCCGGACGCCAGCTTGACAAGTAAGTCCGAACGCTTATTTTCTTTATATTTTTCGAAAAAGAGCGTTTTTCAATTAGATTAAACTGCCGTGTTGTACGCGTGCAATTAATTCTGCTGTTACTTTTTCGCTTAACCAAAGTCTCTCTCGCGCCACAGTATAGAGTCACCTCTTCGGTGCCATTACACCCAGGCAATGCTCGTAGCAGGGTTGCTGAGTAAAGACATACTGGAAACCTTAGAATAACCTGAAAAAATGACTGACTTCGGCATAATATAATCCAACAAGTGTTGTCATACCTTAAAACCTATCAACAATTGTGGAGTCCTATGGAGAGTGGAGTACCTCTTCATCACCATTACTCCCAAGTCCACTATGGTCTGGAGTGGTAGTACATGTTAGGGTCCCATCTACGGGTTAAATACAAGAAAATAAATTAACAAAAATATGTGTAAAAAATTGAGATTTAAAAAAATTCAGTAACCATCAAGAATGAATAAAAACAATGTGTTAACGCTAATACATTTGGGAAAGGTATGAATCCAATTGGTCTCCCTCTAGCTATGAGTAAATAGGGCAGACTGAACTCTAACATTGGTATGGCAATCGGTCTGGGAGAAGAAAAACTCTGAATTCAAACCTTAGAATTTAAACTCCGTTTAAGAACTGACCTTGTGTCGCATCCTCCTTGTGTGTGTGTGTGTGGGGGGGTAAATACATAGTTGTCAATTCTCATAAATGCTGGTTGGTTTATGGATTTTAACGGCATATCAACTCGTCTGGGGTTATGTCATGCCTAACAGTTAAGAAGTAATATATGTTGTGTATTTATATTTATACTTTTTAGTAATTGGTCTTAACAATGTGTTAGCACCATTGGGGATCATGTTGTATGATATTGATTAAGTTCATGTCTATATTCTATGGTATAATTTTATTTCCCTCAAAAAGGACAGAATTTCCTCCATATTAACATTTTGAAATAGATCTTTTATATTGTTTGCATTATTGTGTTAGTATAACATTCAATTCTAAGACTAACAACAACAAGAAAGGAATTAAACAGCATTAAAGTAGTATTCATAGAAAATATATGAAACCCGCCCTTCAGGCTTGCCCTACTGACCGAGGTTTGGGGAGTTGTATGCATCGGTTATATGTATAGCACATGACCAGATAAAAGGGAGAAATGAGAAAGCTAGAGACATTTTAAAAAAAAATCCTGGCCTTCCACCAGGCCGGATTAATACAAGGACTTTTTTTTTTTTAACTTGGGGAGCCAAAACAAAATCTCATACAGTGGCCAGTGCAAAAAGTGCGTGATCTCTCGACATTACTCTTTTTGGGGGGCACTTCTGACACCAGGCAATAAACCCGGCCTTGTCCATTTTTTTTTTACGATGGGGCAGGTGCTGCCTGGGGAAGGTAGGGAATTGTATTTCACCACTTTTCCACGTGAGTTGGTGTAACGTAGCTGGTCTTCGTATCCCGGGAACCACGTTACACTCTATCTGATGGTGAGGTTCCCGTTCTGGATGTCTGGGGAATGTGAAGCACCCATTTATCACAATTGCTCCCAGGTTCACTCTAACCCAGAGTGGTGATACCTGTTAGGTCCCATCTATGGGTTAAATAAAAAAAATGTGTTTATGGAAAAACTTGAGTATCCATTAAGAATGAATTTATTTTAAAACATTGTCGGCATTAAATGACCCACTGAGGTTGATATGCCGTAAACCAAACCAAACCAAACCAAACCAAACCAAACAACCAAACGAAAGATATACTTTTTTCTGGTTGTATTTTTAACACAAGAGCATTCATTAATCCTAATCCAATTTTACACTTAATCTTAATCCATGGGAAGAGATTCATCCACGAGAGAATTAAAATGAGATAAATACAAGTATTATTTATTGGATAAAAAAAAATTAGATAGTCGACTTTTATTACTAAGTTGATGTGGTGTGCGTGGGCGCCATTTCGGAGCTAGCAAGTGCGATTCAGTGAGACGAAAGAAATGAGTAATTACAATGTATCGAGAGTTCTTTAGTGTATCAATATATATATATATATATATATATATATATATATAAATCTAATGAGTCAGACGAACCTACTAAAAGTTTCGCTTAATGCTCTTCAGGTCTAAGATCTTAGCCCTGAAGAGCATTAAGCGAAACTTTTAGTAGGTTCGTCTGACTCATTAGATTTATCTTTATTATTTGAGCACTTTTTACTTATTAGCTTTAGTCTCCTGGCGGGTTTGTATGAATAATATATCTTATATATATATATATATATATATATATATATATATATATATATATATATATATATATATGCATATAAATTGTTTTTTTCTTTGGCCAAAATAGTGTACTAATAGATTATTTTTTGTTGGTACGATTATCTTGTTTTTTTTCTTTTTTACAAAAATTTTTTTCTTCCCGGTTGATGTTTGGTAGTATATTTTTACAATCAAACTATTTGCTGGGCTTTTTTCTCACCGCGAGGATTTACCAACAAGTTTGGTATATTATATATATATATATATATATATATATATATATATATGTGTAAATCCTCGCGGTGAGAAAAAACCCAGCAAATAGTTTGCTATTGGTGCAAATGTAGGTATACAGTTATAAAAAGGGAAAACACATACATTTTTATTTATTATACAAAAAAAACAAATGTTGCATATACATGTAGTAAGAAGCTCTAATCCTTCAGGTACTCACGTTGTTTGCCTTCAGAGTTCACACACTCCTCTAATCGAGAACAGACACTCATGCACACTCTAGAACAAGGGTCTTTATCAGCATCAATTTCCTGATAAGCCTCCAAAATGAACTGAATCAGTGTGGGGCTTGCATAAGAAAACCTTATTGTTAAAAAAAATTACATGAAGTGAATAAAATGAAACGAGTAAATGTACATACATTTTTCTAACTTAAGATATGTCACTTTCACTTCAGTATGATATGAAACTAATTCCACTGATGTGACACTACTGTATACCTACTTTTGCACCACCCTGTATATATATATATATATATATATATATATATATGTAAAATCGTCGGGGTGGCCTAAAGTCGGTATCAGCCAGACAGCGAGGGAGTCTATCTCCTTTTCACTAGCGCTAGACCAAGGAGACTATTTTAGCATCTGAGTTGGAGCACCACACCTACTATCAGCTCCTTACTTTACCGCACAGATCCCTGCAGTCATCCACAGACACCGGGTTTCGACGTATCACGTCTCCTCAGTGTGGCTAGACTAAGCATACTAGCTCCAGTCGGGATCGAAACCCGAACTATTTTTCATCAGTCAGTTAACCTTAGGTTCCTAACCCCTCGTCCTTCAGCACCTACGAGAAAGAAGCGGAATTCTAACTGATAAATACATACATAGTTATATATGACAAGGTCATCAGAGAGCTCATATCCGTTAATAGGAGAGCCTTGCTTAAGTGTGCTCGGTGAGTGTCAACTAATTTCACTTCCAAAGAGGTAAAAGTATCCAATTGACTTGGGGATGATTCTATTTAGGATCATCTATATCGACTGTATATCTACAATGCACACCTATAGATTTATACACGGTTTATTTTAAATCCCTTAGAGAGCTCAATGTAAGCTAATTAATGAATTAATTATATACAGTGCAATATTTGCTCTTTCAATAAGAAAAATTTAACAAAGCGTTATTTGGCTATTATAAATTTATTTCGGCCGATTACTCAATAAATTAGCTCAGTTTCATCAGACAACAATTACAAAATAATCTTATCATTATTAACCTTAAGTTATCATGTAATGGCTGTCTGACGAAACTGGACTCATTTATTGAGTTACCGGTCGAAATAAATTCATAATAGCCAAATGATGGTTTGTTAAGTTTTTCGTTCTTACACACACACACACACACACACACACACACACACACACACACAGAGAGGCACACACACAGATATATATATATATATATATATATATATATATATATATATATATATATATATATATATTGCAGTTACCATTAAATCCACCAAGCAAATAAGTATACAATCTTATTTACTACGGGATATTTCACTAAAATCGATTATAAAGTGCTCAATATAAAGAGCTAAATATACGATTAAAATCAAATGGTTTAAAAACTACCTACTTAAGTTTCTTGCAGTAGCGCGATCTTGCAATAGCGCGAATATTCGCGCTACTGCAAGATGCAAGAAACTTAAGTAGGTAGTTTTTAAACCATTTGAGTTTAATCGTATATATATATATATACATACATATACATATATATATATATAAAGAGAGAGATAGAGAGAGAGATAGATAGAGAGAGAGAGAGAGAGAGAGAGAGAGAGAGAGGAATAGATCGATAGATAAATAGATTGATAGACAAAGAGAGAGGGGGGGAGAGAGAATAGATAGATAGATAGATAGATATATGTAGAGGTAGATATGAACAGACTATGGTAGATAGATAGATAGATAGATATGACAGACTGTGATAGAGAGATTGATAGATATAAACATAAATAGATAGATAGATAGATATTTCTTCGTTTAGTGCGGTCAACCAGTTTTTAAAACAACTGATTGGTTTGGGAGTGGATATTTGCTCTCGTTCTTATTATAGATTATTATATACATAAAAATGCCCTGCTAAAACGGAACCGAATTGAATAGGGAGAGTCATTACATGTTTATCGCTTGTTTAGGACATAATCTGTGTGCATGGATTTACGTCGACGACGCGGAGAAGGGAATCAGGATGCCATGATTCCTGTGTGACCAGAAATACATGTATCGATTTCGATCACCTCTGATGTGGCACAAAAAAGTAAAGAAAAACCCTTTCTTGGTTCCTCGTTAGAAAATAAATATATATATAATAGATAAATAGATAAATAGCGCCAATGTCCGACAAGGTGTGGTCTGATGGATAAATACTCTGGTCAGGCAAGTCCAGTTCTTTGGAAGGTGAGAGTTCAGTCCTTAGTTTAGATAGATAGATAAATAGATTGATAGATAGATAGATAGATAGATATGAACAGAGGTCGTTAGATAGATAATGAACAGTGATATATATATATATACTCAGTAAATGAAGGAAAAAACTCTAAACTTGCTTCATTACAATAATTCATTTCAACCGTATTATTACGGCATTTTCAGGTAATCAAAAGAACATGCCTCTTACCTCTTCTTGTGATTACCAGAAGATGCCGTAGTAATACGGTTGACATAAATTATTGTAATGAAGCAAGTTTAGAGTTTTTTCCTTCGTTTGCTGAATATCTTGCTCTGTCCTTTTACTCACTGGTATTAGGCACATTGAGCTCTCCTTATGATCTACCTGCATCAGCTTGGTTAAACCACACATGGAAAGATCCTAACTACAGAATATATATATATATATATATATATATATATATATATATATATATATATACTTTGGTGTGGTACCAAGTTTCTTGGTACAAGGTGATTCTAGGTGGGTCCTAATTCTCTACCCGTAGTTTGTTGTAGAGTTCAGGTTCCGTATGAGAGCTCAATGTTTAATTGTTGTAAACAGAGCAAAGTTATTTGGGAATAAAAAGGCCTTAAATACCATGGGTATCGTGATTATGGACCATTTCCACTCGAGAGCATGCTCAAGAGCTTCTTCAGATCACTGATATATTTTATTTAGACAGGCACATGGCCAAACTCTTTTTATATTCATACATTTCCCCTCATTTAGGGGTGGTCATATTGCATTCTTTCTATTCAAGTGTCTTTTTTATTGGTGGAAATTTTTTTTTTTTTTTTTTTTTCTCCTTTGGTTGGTTGTGTTTTATTTCCTTTGTCTGCTAGTCTCTTTGATAAATTCCTAATTTTATTTTGACTGACCAACAGGATTTTAATTTATGGTCAAGATTTCGTTTCGCTCTAATTGGGTCAAGTGGAAAGCAGGGAAGGTATGTCTTTTTTCTCAGCGGGTGATATATAGATTTTACATATCTATTTATTGGGTGACAAAGGAACATTCACAACCATATTGGTTTCATGCGATGCATTCATCAGGTGAAGATGTTTCAAATGTGAGGAAAATCGAAAAAATTTCAAAAAATTTCAAAAAATTCAATAGACATGGGATGCGTATGATTGGATAAAATGATGTGTGTATGTATGTGAAGGTGAATTGAATGTATGAGAGTGTTTATGAGCATTATAAAGGTTGCGTACGCGTAGTGACTGGTCACACACATAATACGTTGATCTGTTAGTGTGCGGTGTTTTAATAGTGCTTACGTGCGAGCGCTCGTGTCTATTCATGTATGTGTGGGTGTGCATGTTTTCTTTCTATCTGATGCGTAGGCCGTGTATGTTGTATACGGACGGGTCGTGATAGTTGGGGAATGGGGTTGGATAATATTAATTTTAAGGTTGTAAATGTTGTATATTATGGGGGGCGGTTGAACGGCGGTGTTGTCTATTACGAGGTGTGGCGTTGTCAACCGGACGTGGTTGCACGTGGTTACATTTACTCGCGACATATACACGCATACAAAATAATATTCATACATATTTATATGCACACACATGTCACTATATTTGCTGGGTAAGCCTTACATATACATACTGAAGCGCATACGCATACTACTATGGGCTCCACGTGTACATATATACGCACATACGCACACATGTACACACAGACAGACACGCATATACGTACTCATACAAATGCGTGTACATACACTCACACGCTCACGTACAGACACACATACATATACATGCATACATATATACACGCGCGCACATACGTAGGAACATACATACGCATATGCGCACAAAGACACATGCATGCACGCACATAGATGTACGCATATACGCGCGCTCGCACACGCTCATACATGCATGCACGCACACACACACATATGCACATACGCGCGCATGTACACGACCATGCATGCACGTACACACATACACACACACGTACGCATACACACGTACACGCGTGTGCGCACACATATTCAGTCGCATGTATACACGTCAGCACGCATACACATGCACACACCCACACACACATATATATATATACATATATACGTATATAAACATATATATATATACATACATATATATATATGTACACATACACACCCACACACACATACACACATGCACACATATACACACATATGCGCTCGCACACATCCACGCATACACCCACGTTCACATATGCATAAACATACAAGAGCACGTATATATACACGAATGCATATGTACAAGGACCAAGGGGGGGGGGTTGAAAGAAGGAAGAGGGGAACAAGATGTGGGCCAGGCGGGGTTAGAAATGTTACGTAAGATGGATGAAGATGGACTTAGATAGGTGGAATGATAGATGGATAAATAGATAGATAGATGGATAGATTGATTGATTGATTGGTGAGGGAATTTCATCGTTTTTGCCCTTGTTTTTGCCCTCCAACTGTATTTGGAGATGGACGAGGATCACCAGACTGATATTGCCCTTATCAAATCTCGTTTGAAAGAGGCTTTTTCGGACGGGGAGTTTTCTGCTTACACTAAGTTGAAAATGATTAGGTGGACAGGAGAAAGCATGGACGTTTATGCCAGCAAGATACGACAACTTGCAGGAAGGGCAGGATTCTCTGGGCATAGTCTTGAGACGGTGATGAAGCTGGCATGGGTCACTTAGCTAGGGATTGTGCAACAAGACGGACCGATGGAACGACCACCCGCAGAACACGCCAGGAAATGCGATGCTTCAGATGCAGGAAAATCGGCCATTTTGTCTCGCAATGCCAGGGAAACGGCTCAGGGGAAAAGACGTTAGCGCCAGTCTCCTCCCCAGGCAAGTAAAAAACAAGGCGCACCCCACCGTTCGCGTATGTATCGACGGACGACACTGCACAGCCCTAGTTGATACCGGGTGTTCTAAAACACTTATGAGCACATCGGTTTGTCGCCGGTGGAGACGACAGAACTGAAGATGGAAAGATTCTGAGGTGCCATGGGACTAGCCGCGTCAAGCTTGCTGTAGACCGTATGCAACCTTTGTATCTGGATGTCTTGGTCGGTAAGGGAAAGTTGTTGGGTTTCGATCTCTTACTGGGTTTTGACGCAATCAAAAAGCTCGGAGGAGTACACCTAACAAGGTCAGGTGAGGTTCACTTCTTTGTGAAGAGCATACCCAAGTGTGCTGCAATCAAAATCGATGAACCCGACTTCAGCGCTTTATTTGATCAACAGAAAGAAGGTGTGGCCGCCTCGTGGAAATGGGTGGGTGGTCAAACACCTGAGCCACTAAAGAATCGTGTACCAGAGTACCCTGTGGCCGAGCATATTCGCGACGAATATGAAAAAGAACTGGAGTTATGGCTGAAGAATGGTTGGTTGGTACCGTATCCCGCAAAAGAACTGGGTCCAGCCAAAGCCTTGATTCCGTTAATGGCAATAGTCCAACCGAACAAGAATAAGGTGAGACACGTAATGGACTACAGGGAGCTCAACGGATTCGTTGATGCGTTTACGGCAAACGCAGATGTATGTGCACAGAAGTTGCGGGAATGGCTGCATGAGGGATCTCAAGTTGCCATATTGGACGAGGAAGGCTTATCTTCAAATGTGGCCCTTTCAGACAGTAATGTTGAAGGGACGGAGGTATTGTCTCACGCGACTGGGATTTGGCTTGAATGTTGCACCGGTGATCATGCGAGCCATTATGAACTCTGTCATCTCCCAGGATCCGACAATACAACAAGCTACGTCGTCATACATTGATGACGTCTTCATCAATACACGTCTTGCGCCCCCAGATAAGGTGAAGGAGCACCTGGCAAGATTTGGGCTGGCCTGCAAGACTCCTGAGCGGCTTCAAGAAGGAGCACGAGTGCTGGGACTTCACGTTCAAAATGATGGTGGTAGACTACGATGGACACGGGGAGCAGCTACTCCAGATTCTCTACCAGTCATGACGCGCCGGGCCATCTTCTCATTGTGCGGGAGGCTTGTTGGGCATTATCCAGTTTGTGGATGGCTCCGCGTTGCGGCGGTGTATATAAAACATCGTGCCAACAAAGTGACTACTGGGTGGGACGATACAACGAAGGACCCTCCCCTTGTCGGTATGTTGACAGACACGTTAACTAGAATACAGCAAGACGATCCCGTAAGAGGCGAGTGGTGTGTGGACGGGCGTGAATTCACAGTTTGGGTGGACGCGAGTTCACTAGCCACTGGGGTTGCGCTAGAAGCTAACGGATCAGTTGTTGAAGATGCGAGCTGGTTGCGTCCAGCGAATAATGTGCAACACATTAACTTGGCAGGCAAAGGTACTACATATCAATACCGATTCAGTCTGCGTCTACCGATGGACGTCGGACGCACTAACAGGGATGGCACGGCTAACTACCAAAGCAGCTAGCGAAATGCTACTACGAAGGCGACTCAGAACGCTCGTGGACTTAGTTCAAGAGTATGGACTAGAAGTGGATGTATCTCTAGTCAAGTCAGAGATCAACAAAGCTGACCAACACGAGTACCACATCGGTGGCTGAGTAGTATAAACACCGAAGTTGAGCCCACCCAGCCTACCTGCGCAGCATCTGCACCCCGGCTGAACATTCAGCAGATTGAACGTATACACCAACTGAGTGGATACCCAGGAATAAAACGCACGCTGTATTTTGCTAAGAGGCAGGACCCGACTGTCTCAAAAGCCGACTTACGACTGGCAGTAAAAACGTGTACGGCTTGCCAATGAATTGATCCAGCGCCTGTGCACTGGCGAAAAGGGAGACTTAATGTAGATGACAACTGGAGTAGGATAGGAGTTGACATCATGCATTACGACGGGAACCATTATCTCTCGCTCATTGATTGTGGTCCTTCGCGATTTGCAATCTGGCGACCTCTTCTCCAGCAAGACTCACCAAGTGTCGTGCGCCAGTTGGAGTCAGTATTCTATGAGCGTGGCCCACCCATTGAGATATTGACAGACAATGCGACCGCATTTACCAGCCAACACTTCCAACAGTTCCTACAGTACTGGGGCGTACGACTCCGATTTCGGTGTGCCTACGAACCAGCTGGAAACAGTATTGTAGAAAGGAGCCACAGAAGTGTGAAAACAATTTTGGCAAGGAAACAATGCACTATACCAGAGGCGGTTTATTAGTATAATGTTACGCCAAAAGACAGCGTCTCAACTTCCACAGCATTGTTCAACACTATATACAATTATACTGTCCGCATTCAGGGTATTGATACCGTGGCCAACCCTGAACCGCAAGATGACCAGGGACAATATCGAGTAGGGGATGCTGTGTGGGTGAGAATCCCTCACAGTAGGTGTACGAGTAAATCCAGGATAGGGCAAGTAACTGGAATTAACAGTCCTCAATCTGTGCAGGTTGATGGGATTCCTCACCATGTGAAAAAATTACGCCCTGTTTCAGGAATGCATGTACCATCCAGTATTACCGATAATTCGTCAGAGAATGAAGAGCAGAGGGGCGGATCCGAATCTGAATCGCTGTATGATGCCTCTGACACGAGTGTCTCGGAAACTACCGACGATGACGAGGATGGTCCCCTGACGATGGACGTAGTTTGGCCGAGGAAGAAGCCACTTCGAAGAAGCGCCCGAACAAAGAGGTCAGCACCCACCCGCACGTTTTGTGATGAGGACATCAGGGGGGAGTGTGACGGAGAACGAAAAAGAGCAAAACTTTGTCTTGCCTGCTGGGATCGAACCTGCGTCCTCCCGCATGCAAAAAATGCGATTTAGGCACTGGACGGACGCGAGGTTCGACTGATGTGCCCGGATGTTTGGGTAATATGCCCATAAAATAACCAAAGCGAGTGGAGCGTGGCGTGACAAGCAGAGAAGCTTTCGGCTTACGTGAGACGGCAGTCAGAAAATTGACGACGGCGACGGATTTTCAGCTGCTGGTCGAAGACTGTGTTGACCAAAATAAAGTTTGGCCTGCGAGAAGACAGTGAACTCGCTTCTTTTTGGTCCCCGCTCAGCAGAAACTTGTTGAAGCAAAT
The DNA here is from genome assembly GCA_023376005.1 of Doryteuthis pealeii. NCBI lineage: Eukaryota > Metazoa > Mollusca > Cephalopoda > Myopsida > Loliginidae > Doryteuthis > Doryteuthis pealeii. The sequence continues at coordinate 39,731,956 of CM042168.1, read as the reverse complement.
ATCTATTTTCCCCCTCTATTTTTCTCCCCTTCTCGTCCCAAAATAAAATTCTGATGAAGCCTCGTTAATACACCGAAGTGAAATATTAAGTAAAAGGAGTTGTTTGTGTTTTATCCGCTTTTATTCTTCAACTTTTAATTATATATATATATATATATATATATATGTGTGTGTGTGTGTGTGTGTGTGTGTGCGTGTGTGTATGAGTGTGTGTGTGTGTGTGTTTGTGTGTGTGTGAACAGATTGAGGTTGAGAGGTGATCATACTGAGAAAGAGATGAACAGACAGTGATAGATAGATAGACAGATAGATATAATCAGACAGCTGTTGATAGAGAGAATGAACTATGATTTTTTTTGTTTACATTTAAAATATTATCTTTAAAACATAACCGTAAACTCGTGAGTTATTTAAAAAAATAATTTCATTTTTCTAAAGGCTATTTTTTGTATTTACTTATAAATAACTTCCACAAATCGATTCATCTTTAATTATTGAATTATATTATTTAATCAGTAAAAAAACAAAAACGAATTTTTTTGTACTTTTCGTTATTATAAACATATAAATGTGTATGTGCGATTTTAATACTGAATGGCATCTCTTTTCTGAGTTAGCTAGAAAGTGATGCTAATGTATGCATCGGGAAGGTTTGTTATAGACAGATTATCATTCATATGAAAATCAAATCTCACTGATGAATTAAAATGACAATTCTTCCAAGTTGTATTAGAACTAATGTACGTCTGCACCACTTGAATCCTAACGAAGCGCCTAGAAAATGAGCTAGATGCGAGTTGCACAAGAATGCTACGTGCGATCATAAACAAATGATGGAAACAACATCACACAAGAAAGCAACTGTACGGACACTTACTCCCGATCCGGCTGAGACGAATAAAACATGCTGGACACTGTTGGAGAAGCAAGGACGCCCCCACCCTGTGGAAATCTGCAGATGGGCACGTTACTGTGAGTCGTCCAGCAAATACCTGCATTGAACAGCTCTGTACGGATACTGGATACTGCGCAGAGGACCTCCCGTGGGCGATGAATGATAGGGACGGTTGGTAAGAGATTTTCATGGATATCCGTGCTGCTAGCGCGATATGATAATGATGATGATGATTACCGTAAAACCAACCAATCAACCAACCAGATAGAGTGAAAAATTGTAGGGAAATAATTTAAGGGAGAACACGTAATTCTAATAGCGACGCTGATAAAAGTGGCTGCTGTACGCATGAAGAGTTATGATAGTCTTTGTCTGTATATATTTGCCAACTCCTCCACACGAGCAGGATGCGACACAAGGTCAATTTCTTAAGCGGAGTTTAACAGAGTTTTCCTTCTTGACTGGTTACCTAGCCAATGTTAAAGAGCCAAGTCTACACTATTATTTACCCATAGCGGGAGGGAGAGTAGTTAGATGCATGCCTTTCCAAATGATATTAGCGCTATATGATATGCAAACGGCTTCGTTCAGGATTTGAACTTAGATTGACGTGCCCATTTTCTACGACTTATACAACGCGCTTCCATCTAGGCTTTGTTTGTGGGCGTTTTAAATATGGTGAAGACGTGAATCTAGCATAATAGAAAATGGTGTTTGAACAAATACCACCAGAAAATCATCCCTGTAAAACATTCAGATATTTCAATAGCCGATTAAGTCCCTACACAAATATAAATCAATTCGGACAGGTTTGACTACATCTGAAGTCGATCGGACTAATATACCATTGTTGACATTCATTACGCTTCACCGGTTTAGTGGCTGTAGTATTTACCACAGAGATCGGTGTTCGAATCCAGATAAAGGAGCCAGGACTTTGAATACCGATTTTCAAGGCAGACCCTATGTAATATACTTAAGGGTCTCGTAAAGCAATTAGGGGTCGCAAAACAATGAATTTTAGTAAATGTAAATTATGGGTGAAGAAGAGAGAAAGAAATATTTAGGAAAAATATTTTCAAAGGAAAAATCTGGTTGGAATGCATTATGATTGTTTTGAATTCAAATCAGCAAAATTCTTATGATGAAAAATTTGAGAAATAATTAGGTGAATTATGTCTCAAAAGGAATCAGGAGAGGGGTGGGGGATTAACGATAATCATAAAATAGGGGACCCTGTATTTGAGTAGCAGTTGGAGTGAGAAGTTAGCCGACGGCACAGCTTTTCTTTCTTTCTTATTTGACAAGCTCCAACCCTTCTTATCATATGTGTGCTAGAAGGCGGTGGCTGAGGGTCTACATTTCCTGGGAATTACGTTAAACTCTATCTAATAGTGAGGTTCCGGTTCTGAAGGTTTGGGGAATGTGGAGCACTCCTTCATGGGTTAAATAGAAAAAAACATGTGTTTATAAACAAAATTGAGTATCCATTTAATGATTACTTTATTTCAAAACTTTGTCGGCATTAAATGACCCACTGAGGTTGATATGCCATAAACCAAACCAAACCAAACTTTCTCATTTTACAATCTGCCTCACCAATCAAAAGGGGTCCTCTTATGCGCTCTAGAGTGACAATTCTGGTTTAAAAAACAGTTACCTCTCTCTCTCTCTCTCTCTCATATATATATATATATATCTTTCTCTCTCTCCCCCTCTCTCTCTACATATATATATATATATAAATATCTTTCTCTCCCTTTCTCTCTCTCTCTTTCTCTCTCTCCCTCTCTCTTTCACTTTCTCTCTCTCATTCACTCTCTCTCTGCCATCTATATTTCTCTCTCTTTCTCTTTCTCTCTCTTTCTCTTTCTCTCTCTCTCTCTCTGTCATCTCCTTCTCTTCTCTCTCTCTGTCATCTCCTTCTCTTTCTCTCTCTCTGTCATCTCCTTCTCTTTCTCTGTCTCTCTCTCTATTTCTCTCTCTATTTCTCTCTCTCCCCCCTCTCTCTCACTCTCTCTTTCTCTCTCTCACATTTCTCTCTTTCTCTCTCTGTCATCTCCTTCTCTTTCTCTCTCTCTGTCTCTCTGTCTCTCTGTCGTTTACTACTATCGGTGATCAAACAACAAATAAAATTGTTGACAAAGATACAAATTAACTCGCGTCTGAATTAAAAAAAAAATCCAAATCAGGGTTACCCAGGATTTTGATTTAAGGGACGTTTCTCACACGAATAAGCGAGCCCACTTCAGGATTCCGTCCTTAAGCATCACGGGTCGGCAGCCACAGCCAACAGGTAGTCCCGTTGGGGGGGGGGGTCTTACCTCCCTACAAAGGTGCAGTCGGCGTATTATACCGCACAAGCCAACAGGACGGATCTATCGATCAATCTATATCTATATAAAAGGTTGTTATGTGTATGTATGTATGTACGTATGTATGTAGGTCCGGCTGAAACTAGGAAAATAAAACAATTAACGACAAAGTAAATGTCATTCACTATCACAAGAGCTTGCATTTTGAGCAAAAATAATGACGATTTGATTTATATTCGTGAAGATAATCTAGAAAGAAATTGAAATAGTAAGGGGATGGACTTTTAAATAGTAAACTGTGATTTCTTTCTTTTCAGAGTGTTCAGGGAGCATTGGGCAGCAACCATAATCTCACGTATATGAATGAAGAAGGGTCTAAGGTTTTCAATGTGCGTCAATACCTCCAACCTACGGAGAAAAATAACCAAATATAAATGTCAAATTCATCCCGATCATCCTGTATATAAAGGGCAGTATGTATGTATGTATGTATGTCCGGAGGAAACTACGAAACTAAAACAATTAATGACAATGTAAATATATAGACACATTCACTATTATCAGAGCTTGCTTTTTGTGCAAAAATAATGAATATTTTATACATATCTGGGAAGGTATCTAAAAATAGGACTTGAATAGTAAGAGAAGGGAAAGTCATTGATTGCGTTCATGATTAAAACATAAATCAATTATGTAAAACCAAAACAATCAATGGATCTGCGAGACTAACTTTTTATTATTCTCCTCTAGCCAAGCAACGCCGGGTAGCAGCTTCAAGTACATATAGTTTGCATGTATGTATGGATGGGTGAAACTACGAAGATAAAACAATTGATGACAAAGTAAATATATATACACATTAAATATCACCAGTTCTTGCTTTTTGTGCAAAATTCTGAAAATTTGATTTATCTTTGAAGATGTTTAAAAATTAAAACATACATAGAAATAGCATTGAAATTTTACTTAAAATGTCCAGCATTTGTAAATCTTAAAAGTAAACAAATCAATACACCATGATTTTTTCCACCCCTTCTATTCCCAACATATACAATGTAAATCTGGAAATATGGAAGTGCGTGGTGTAATGGTTAAAGTCATTGTCGCCCCGAGTTCAAATCCTGGATGTGGTAATTGCATTTCACTTAGCGCTAATACCCTTGGGAAAGGTATGAATCCTACTCTCCCTCCAGCTATGGATAAACAGTAGGGCAATCTGGGCTCTTTAACCTTGGTTAGGCAACCGGTCTTAGGAGAAGGAAAACTCTGAATTCAAACCTGTTGAACCCCGCTTTAAAGAATTGACCTTGTGTCACATCCTGCTCATGCGGAGGGGAGGGGTTGGTAAATATATATACTATGAAAATCTTTATTTTTTTTAGATATATGACAGATATTTTAGGATTTTAAATGCATTCATAATATGGGCAGTTTTGTGGCAAATCTAACTCAACTAGACTTTAATAGAGACATTGTTAATAAATAAGATGCTAATTAAGATGTAATAACGACTATTTTATAATCGTTGAGAATATAACTTAAACAACTAAGGAAATCCTGAAGTCAGTGGTGACGTAGTTTTGGCTGCAGACTTACACACACCGAATCTTCATCATAATAAGAAATGTATTATTCCATTTTCGGCTTTTTGAAGTGTTATAACTTTTAAGGGGTGGTTAAATAAACATCCGCTCCGGGTGACACTTGTGCTAGTTATGCCATTGTAAGGTTGGCTATCGGCACACAAGGCAAAACACTTTTCTTTTTTATAAAAGGATATCGATTACCATTATGACAAGTATTGATTATTTGACGTATTGAATAAAACATGGATTCTTTTGAGGGCTTTACACAGCTCGCCCGGGGATCTTTATATACCATATTTGACGGCATATAGGACAACATTTTGACTCAAAAAATTGCCCTGTGTCTTATACATCGTAGGTGAAGTTTGATACCCCCCCCCCCCGTAGGCCTAGGCTAATCTTCTCTATGATGCTCACTAACCCAGCTTATGCTCAGTACTTTTACTAAACTCCATGCATCCTTATTTTATTGCTGGTATTATTGTATTATTACCGGTGATTTAAAAATGAATTCGTAAAAATGAAAGCAATCCAATCTGAAATGCACAGCTAGACTGTTTTCAACAATATATGCTTAAATATACTAAAAAATTTTTCCTGAATCTAACCTGTTGAAATACGGCATTTCTATTTATTAAAAGTAAGGGAATGAATCCGACGGTATATGTATAGATAAAATGATATGAAAAAAACAGAAATGTTATTTAATTGAATTTATTTTTACAAATTTTGCATTCCTAATATTGCCAATATTTCAATTTCATCAAAAAATCTTCATCAGAGCAGAATGATAATTGTGACAGTTTTAAGATGGGAAAAGAATATTCTCTGTTTCTCTCTTGAAGAATCCGGTTTAAAAAATTGACCTTGCATCTTAAAACGGTCACAATTATCATTATGCTCTGATGAAGATCTTTTGATGGAATCAAAATATTGGCAAGATTAGCAATGCTAAAGTTGTAAAAATAAATTCAATTTAACAACATCTGTGTTGTTTTTCATATCATTTCATCTATACATATATTTCTATTAGTTTTTTTTTATAATCAGAATATTTATCAATAGAAAAGATATTACAATACTCTCGCTGATATGTACTATTTGGATTTTTCGGACTGTTGTCCTCATCATTTTTCTAAAAAATCAGGTTTTAAAAATAAATCTCAACATGGTATTTACTTGATGAATGTATCCAATACAGAGAAGTAAGACGATTCCCCAATATGGAGGACACAAAATTGTATCTAGTGATATGCAACACACCACTTTCGCCCTTACTTAGGCTAGACGGGCGGGCGGAGAGGACCCCTCCAATCAATCGGCTGGTCACATCAAACCCTCTCCATTGCAATTCTTCAGTTCATGCCTGATTGTTTTTACAGTGTTCAAGGAGCATTGGACAGCAACCATAATTATTTTGATGGCCGGCGTAGACCATCATGATAGAAGTTATTCTCTTCCATGATTCACGTGGGTTCCAGTCATCAATTCTATCTGTCATCACTTTTATAAATGAAGAAGGCTCCATGTATTTAAATGATGCGTAGTGTGCGTCAGTACCTCCAACCTACGGAGAAAAATAACCAAATACAATTTTTTAATATATATGTGATAGGAGGAGGTGACTGAGTGTGTGTGTGTGTGGGGGGTATGAGTATGACGTTAAACTGCATCTGGTTGTGAAGTTCCAATTTTAGAGCTCTGGGGAGCGTGGAGTACCTTTTTTATCACCATTACTCCCAGGTCCTCTGACTTGGAGTGCTAGTGTCTGTTAGGTTCTCATCTATGGGATAAATAGAGCAAAAATATTTTTTTAAATGTGGTTAGATTTAAGTTTATAAAAAAATTAAGTACACTACAAGAATTAATGAAACAAAACGTCTTCAGCATAAAATAATCAAAGAATTGACATGCCGTAAAATCCAACCAACCAACCAACCAACCAACCAACCAACGAACGAACAAACAAACAAACAAACAAACCATACACTCTCTCTTTCTGAACTCACTTCACAAATGGGTAATACATTTATGACCTAATTTTTTGTCGATTTTTTATATTGCTATCCATCATAATAATAACGATTGACAAGGCTTAATATAGGATACAATACTAATCAATAATTGATTGACTCCACTTCGAATAATAATAATAATAATAATAATCCAAATGGTATATGCACAAACCTAAACCTGTCCTAGAGAATTAGACGCACAAAATTCTCTGGGATTTCGAGGTACAGACGGATCACCTAATCCCGGCCAGGAGACCGGACCTAGTATTAATTGACAAGAAAAAAAGAACCTGCCATCTTGTGGATTTTGCTGTCCCAGCTGACCAACGAGTAAAAATGAAGGAAAGCGAAAAGACAGACAAATACTTGGACCTTGCCAGAGAACTGAAGAAGCTATGGAACATGAAGGTGAAGGTCGTACCAATTGTAATTCGTGCCCTTGGAACGATCCCCAAGGGGTTGGAAAAGAATTTGGGTGAACTGGAAATCAGAGGAAGAACCATCCAAACTACGACACTGTTGGGATCGGCTAGAATACTCAGAAGAATCCTGGAGACCTGAGGAGACTTGCTGTCACTCAGCCTCCAGTGAACCACCAGCTACGGCGGCTGTGGAAAACAAAATAATAATAATAATAATAATAATAATAATAATACGGATCACCCTATTTCAGCCAGGAGACCAGATCTAGTGTTGATTAAGAAAAAAAAAGAGAACTGGTGAAGCGGTTCCAGCAGATCACATGGTGAACATGAAGGAAAATGAAAAGATGGATAAATACCTGGACCTTACCAGAGAATTGAAAAAAGCTGTGGAATATGAAGGTCAAAATGATACCAATGGTCGTTGGAACAGTCCCAATAAACTTCGAAAAAAGACTGGAGGATCTAGAAATCTGAGGAAGAATTGAGACCATCCAAACTACTGCACTGCTGCAATCGGCTTGAATACTCAGAAGAGTCCTGGAAACCCGAAGAGACTTGTTGTCAATCAGCCTCCAGTGAAATACCATCAGTTAACGCTGATGTGAAAAACTCAAAAGGAGTGAAAATAATAATAATAATAATAATAATAATAATAATAATAATAATAATAATAATAAATGAGTTTTTCACACCAGCGTTAGCTGATGGGACTCCAGTGAAAGACCATTAGCTAACGCTGGTAAGAAAAACTCACACAATAATAATATCATAAGAACTAATTACGACAGAGCAATTCTATTTTGCAATAGATTTTAAGTATACGTATTGTTGTTACTCGAATATCAGAGTTAACAGAGAAACAATAGTAAGAAACACAACGAGTATTAAGGATAGAGGAAAAGGTTTACTAAGCAAAGATACAAGGTGAAGAATGAGATTTTATTAATATTGTAATTCGAGTATCAGAGTTAACAGAGAAATAATAAGGAGAAACACAACGAGTATTAAGGATAGGGGAAAAGGTTTACTAAGCAAAAATACAATTTGAGTAGAGTAATTAGAAATTGCTAGGTTGAATAAAGAAATCTCGTGGGATCTCGTTGTTTCTTTTTTCCGAGGTTTTGTCAGTCATTATCTAAAGGAAAAACAGATGATTTCATTCTCATTATTTAGGTACTATACGACATCTATCAATAATGGAGATTCGCTCTCTTTTTGTTTGTAACAAAAACTGCGTCACTGCTTACGTCACATTACCCAACACATAATCCAACGTCATAATATAGAATAAATATATTCAAAATGTGAGCATGCAACGTTAGACAATCCTCATTGTTTCAATAAATAGATGCCCGGCGTTATATATTTATATATAGATTGTTTTATTCTAATATAATATTTAAAGTTATCGGAACTGTTTCCATTTCAAATTGTCTTTCTTTCTTTCTTTTTTTTTTTTTACTCCTTTAATAAATTTGACGATTTTACATACTTATGGTACACACTCTATGACATTGAATTTTCAGCTCCCATCCCCGGTCAGATAGCCAGACTGGGTGGGAAAGATGATTGACCGGGAACTGTGCAATATAACTGAAATTTGACCATACTGACAAAACGACATTCGCACAAACCAGAATCTGTCCCAGAATATCAGACACGTAAGATTTTGTTGTTGATCAACGAGAAGAAAAGAACTTGTCTTCAAGCAGATTTTTCAGACCACTGTGTGAAAATGAAGGAAGCTGAAATTCTTGACTAATACCTTTGCCAGAGAACTGAAGGTAACAGTGATACCAATCACAGTTGGAACACTTGGAACAATACACAAGAAGCCAGAGAAGAGACAGGATGAACTGGAGAATAAAGGAAGAATTGAAAACATCACTACTAAAATCGGATTGGATACTTTGGAGAGTCCTGGCGACTTATGGAGACCAGCTGTCATTCAGACTCCACTGAAAAATTTGGTATGAAAAACTCAGAAGAGTGGTGTAGTTTTGCATCATACATATATATCTATACTCCCGCACGAGCAGAATGCGACACATTTCTTTAGCGGAGTTTAACAGGTTTGAATTCAGAGTTTTCCTTCTCCTAGACTGGTTGCTATACAAATTTTAAAGAGCCCAGTCTGCCCTACTATTTACCCATAACTGGAAGGGTAGGTGAATGCATACCTTTCCCAAGGGCATCAGTGCTATGTGAAATGCAAACAGCCTCGTCCAGGATTTGAACTCGCGTCGACGAGTCCATTTCCTACGACTCTAACTATTTTACACCACATACCTAATTTTTTTGTTATACCCAGGAAAAATTTTGGGCAGGTCCGGCACATACTAGCCCTGACCCCCTCCCCCCGTTCGACTGGGCTCCAAGCCAGGTTTCATGTATTGGCATTTCAGTCTTGGAAGACTATAATATAGTTTTTGTGCCCCTGAAGTTACAGCGCCACCTGTGACTGTGAAGTCTAATGTTCGAAAAACATTCTTGACCACTGATGTCGCATTTGAAGCCTGTCCCTGAAGATGTTGATGTTGCCACTGCTTTCTTCTGGACCTCCTGGCTTCATGATGTTGCGCCAGGGTGGCTTCAGATATGAACAGTCCTCTACATACTAACCCCGAACCCCCCGATCGAATGGGGTCCAAGCCTGCTTGGATCCCAGGAAGGGCAGGTTTCATATATTCTATATGAATACTACTTCATGAAAATTGACATAGAAGAAGGTGGGGGCTGCGTATCATTGATTCGGATGGACCCCATGAGACCCTAGCATTGACCCTGGTGTGGAGGGAGGTCAGCAGAAGATACAGTCGATGTATTCTAAGGCCACGCTTACAGTGCGTTAATAGTAATGTGTGTTTCGGTTGATTATGACAATAGAAAATGTTTTAGATGAAAGAGAATACTCATAGGAGATAGATAATGATTGACAATATTTAAGATGAAGGGAAGTACTAGTCGATAATTGATTATAAAAATGAACAGGGCTTTGAATAATAACAATGAAAATAATGGACGATTCTTCAAAAGAAAGGAAGTACTAGTCGGTAAATGATAATACTGATTGACAACGATTTAGATATTAATGATTAACAATGTTTAAGATGAAAGAAAGTTTTAGTGAATAATGGATTAAAATGATTGACTGTGCTTCATTTAATGAAAGTTAAATAAAGGTTATGCTGATTCCCTTAATAGTTTCAGTGTAAAAAGGAGAATTGAGAAAAAGGAGAGAGAGAGAGAAAGAGAGAGAGAGAGAGAGAGAAGAGAGAGAGAGAGAGGGAAGAGAGAAAGAGAGGGGAGAGGGGAGAGGGAGAGGGAGGACGTAGGAGAATAGGGTAGAGAAAAAGAAAGAGTGCATAGGACAGTGATATATATATATATATATATATATATATATATATATATATATATATATAATTATTATTATTATCATTATTATTATACTAAAGCTGAGATTTTGAGCTTTCAATCCCCTAAAGGCTTTTTTGCGGGTGACCTTGATCACACGAAATTTGTCTTAAATTATTCTTTAGTTTTAGTATTACTAAATGTTTGGAAAAAATCCAATTTAATTGGTTCTAATTAGTCGTAATTTGTAATTAAGTCAAATCTTGACCCGTATCTGTCTTTACATTATACATAACTTTCTTTTTTACTCTCTATATAAGTGAAGGGGAGTGAAATTGATCACAATATGTAATAGCAGCCCCCCCCTTCCAACACCCTCTCGGTAGAGTCGCTCCTTCGCTTGTCTTACATTATACATAACTCTCTTTTCCTCTCTATATGAGACTAAAGGGGAAATGAGCAATAGAATTCTAATGTCTATTTCAATTTAAAACTAGCTCAATTCGTTTTTTTAATACAATTCTGACCCCACGTTTGAAAAAAATGTACCAAAACACAGGGAAATATTCGATTTTAATTAAAATTTCAGTGTTGATTTAGCAATGAATTACTTTTTATTTTATTTTAAAACATTATGATTTTTTTCAAGTCACTTAACTTTGACCTCCCTGTTTTTCGGGTGAAAAATATCGGTGTGTATATATGTGATTGATACTATTTTCTGCATTAATAAAAAGACTAAAGACAGGTGTGAATAGAAGAACATTTTTTTTTACTCTTCCCGGCCCCCCTGCCTCTAAAAATGCTTGCTGTTGGCTGCTGAAAAAGAAAAAGAAAACACCAGCTACGATTGAAGTCCGTAGCCGAAGCGGTGTTACTTGAATAAAAAAACTCGGGTTAGGGTTTGGGTTTGAGGTTGGGGTTGGTGTTTAGGGTTAGTTTAATGGGAAAATAAATAATTTGGGCTCTGTTTTTTCTAACCCAGAAAAAAACAGAACCCAGAAATTTTGTAATAAAACTGTTAATTTTAACTAGGGGTGGGGTTAGGGTTTAAAGTTTAGGATTGGGGTTGGGTTTTTTGGAAAATGCCCTAAGTTGGTTTTTTTTTTTTTTTTGGTGTTTTTTTTTGCAAGTGACACCGCTTCGTCTACAGACTTCAATCGTAGCTAGTGTTTTTTTTTCAGCAGCCACCAGCTAGCGTTTTTTGAGGCAGGAGGCGGGACGGTTCTGCACGAAGAGTACTTTTTTTTTTAAAGAATCTGCTCGAGTAGTAAATAAGTAGCGAAAATCGAAAAATAAAATGAAAATAAAAACTAAAAAATATTTTTTGGAGTATTATTTGGGTAATATTTACGGAGTTCTGTCCTGGAATCCTGCCTCAAAAACTGCTAGCCAGGGACTGCTGAAAAAAAAACACCAGCTACGACTGAAGTCCGTAGCCGAAGCGGTGTAAAAAAATAGAGTTAGGGTTTAGGGCTGGGGTTGGGGTTTGGGTTTGGGTTTAGGGTTAGTTTAATGGAAAATAAATAATTTGGGTGACCCAGGAAAAACAGAACCACAGATTTTGTAATAAAACTTAATTTTTACTTGTTGGGGTCGTTGTTGGGTTTTCGGGAAAAACGCCCTAAATTTTTTTTTTTTTTTTTTTTTTTCAAGTGATACGGCTTCGGCTACGGACTTCAATCGTAGCTGGTGTTGTTTTTTCAGTAGTCTGCAGCTAGCAGGAGGCCAGGATGGAACTCTGCAAAGATTACTATTATTTGTATTATTCAGACTATTGTCCTCATCTTCATTGTTATCTGTACAGCGTTTCGGCCGATGTGCCCTCCGGCCTTCTTCGGGTATTTCTTGTCGGACACAGGAACCTTCTTGTAATAGGGAGCCATCACGGAACTTTGAACCTAACCCTTTATTCAGCCCACGGAGGTATCCTGTTCTCATTCCACTAACCATAGCTGGGGTACAGGTGTTAAGCTATGTTAATTATTATTCTATGTTACTGCTGCCCCTGACCAGGATTGAACCTGCAGTCTAGAGATAACTGTCATTTAGAACTGTCTTAACCTAACTCCTTTATCTACTAGGTTATGTGTCTAATTGGATAACCCAGTGTGAATGTTTTTTCAATCGCAAAAGTTACAATTTATTTTGTAAAAACGGATTTTAAGTAGCGTCTTGGCAGGCCCGAAATTGACCGCAGACATCGTTTTAAATGTATCAAAAATAAATTACATGTGTAATATTATTTTGCTTTTTTACTGATGTTTATGTTACTTTTTCGACTTTTTCGACTTAGAGAAAAAGAGAGAGAGAGGTGGACAGAAAGAGAGAGAGAAAGAGAAAGATTGAAAGAGTGAGAGAGAGAAAGAGAGAGAGAGGGAGGAGGGAGGGAGGGGGGTGAAGAAATAAAGATAAAAAGAAAGAGAAAGAAGAGAAAAACTAAAGGAAAGAAGGAATAAGAGAAATGGGAAAACAAGGAAAAGGGAAAAAGAGAAAAAAAATGTGTATGGGTTAGATAGATAAGGAGAGAGAGAGAGAGAGAGAGAGAGAGAGAGAGAGAGAGAGAGAGAGAGGGGTGATGGAGATGTGGAGAGCAAGAGAAGAGAAAACGAGAGAGAGAGAGAGAGAGGTGATGGAGATGGGGAGAGCAAGAGAAGGGTGGGGAGAAAACGAGAGAGAGAGAGAGAGAGAGAGAGAGAGAGAGAGAGAGAGAGAGAGAGAGAAGAGAGAGAAAACGAGAGAGAGAGAGAGAGAGAGAGAGAGAGAGAGAGAGAGAGATTCCAGAAATAAAGACAAAAAGAGAAACAATTCTGACTAATTGTTAGATTATGGAGCCTTGGAACAAGTCAACTTGTATTAAAACGAAATAAAAAAAAACTAAAACTAAAACTAAACCTGGTCCAGTTGAAGCAAACGGTTGAACGGATGAGTTAAAAGGATCCCCTGGGGTGACTCGAAACATTATATCATCGGCGTATGCCCCGTAATTGCAACATTATGAAACATCCTACCCATAGTGAACGGGTAGAATGTAGAACAAGGTCGCAATTATGAGACATCTACCAACGATTAAAACTTAGACTTCCGTTTTTATCTTTAAATCTAGTTCCAGGGTCATTGGTCAGTCAATAGCTGGCACCCGTTGAGTGTTTACAATTCTAAACTTTAACCTCTATTTTTTCTTATTTCTTTTTCTTCTCTTTCTCCAGAAATCTTATTACCGTTTTCTTTTCAATCCCCAAATTCTCCGTAGACCATAATAATTGCGCTACAATTAGTCCAAAAGTGAACGAGTTCGAACTCACTTACTACGATATCGAAATTCAGCACTCCTCCACCCTAAAAACTTAAAACTAATGGAGATTAGAAACATCTTATTTAGTAAAGTGTGTCACAATTTTTCCTAGCAAGATCAAAATCCCGATGTGACACTGCATATATGACAAAAATAATTCTATTATTATTTCACATATATTGAACATTATTTGTACCAAAAAGATATTTTGATATCTGCTCAAAACCGAAGCAGTTAAAATTTTGCAAATCAGAAATCATTAATAACTTAAAATGGGTTAACTTTAAGACTTTTTTGACAGCATTTTTGGATTCCTTGGGCTAAAATGCTATTCGAAACCAATTTTTAGGAGTAGGGAAGCTCTAGAACTCATTTTACGGAAAAAAATAGGTCGCCATTTTTCGAGAACCCCCTAAAATTTGGAGAGCTAAAAATCGACATAACTCCGCTATTTGGGGAATAGTCCAACTTTATCATAATCCACACTTGGACAAAATTTCAGAAAAATTGAAGTGGGTGGGTGACATGGCCTGGATGATTTGACATGGAATTACCAAAATGCTTTTTATAAATAATCTAATGATATTATCCCTTGCGCGCTATTCTACATTAGTACCCTTTCTTCTATCTTAGCTAGTTTCAATCGCCGACCGATTCATGCCAATAAATACCGTCATCCGTCGTCTTTCACAGCCTACCTTCACCATAATGCCTCAGGCACTCCATGATGGCTAACCTAATTAAAAAGTGAACCCCCAAAAAGATGAAAGGTGAGAAGGGATATGAGAAAACAGGATTCTGAATTGCAGGAAATTTCTCAATTCCTCTTATGACTCAATTAACTGAAGAAGAAAAATTCCTTCATACAAAATGGCAACAACACTGGAATAACAATATCCACAATAAAACTGGAAAACCCTCTCATCATTAAGCTCCTGAATAGATTATACTTGATGTCTAACTCTAAGGAGATTATGATATGCTGGATCCCAAGTCATATAGGAGTGAGGGGGAATGAAAGAGCAGACTCCGCAGTTAAATCGGCCCTAGATTTGATTCCCGACAATTTCAAGATACCATACACTGATTTGAAACCTAAAATTAATAGATTCCTTCATACAAAATGTCAACAACACTGGAATAAGAACATTCACTTCTTAATCAAACCCACTTTAGGAGGCTGGAGACCAACTTTAATGCAGTCTAGAAAGGAACAATTGTGTCCGATTACGCATTTTCATACAAGACTAACGCACTCCCAAATACTCAAACAAGAACAACAACCACAGTGTGAAACATGTCAAACACCTTTGACGGTTAAACACTTATAAACTAATACAGGTTTTATGCTCACATCAGAAACCGTTTTTTTAAAGCAAACAATATGAAAGATCTATTTGAAAATGTCAACATGGAAGATATTCTCTCCTTTTTAGGGAAATAAAATTATACTATAGAACATGAAACAAATCAATACCATACAACATAATCCCCAATAATGCTAACACATTCTTTAAAACCAATTACTAAAAAGTATAAATATAATTACATGATATGTATTACTTCCTAACCGTTAGGCATGACATAACCCCAGACGGGTTGATATGCCGTTAAAATCAATAAACCAAACCAAATCATTGATAAGTAACTGAAACTCACCAGAAACGAGCGGACTGTAGAATGCTCCTCGTTCCAATAGAAAAACCGACGAGAAGTTCAACTCCATCATTGTTTTGTTATGTTTGTTTTTGTTTTGGGGTCATCAAGAGAGAATGTGCACCGTTTCGGGGCCTTCCTCTCACCGGTTTTATTTGTCGAAATAACGTGACGCATGTCAGAATGATAGGTGTGTAAAAACAATGACGTCATTATTTTAATAAGATCTTCAAAAGTTCTTCGACGCCTTGTTCGATCAACAGTCAAACTATTCAAAATGATTTACCAGGTTGGATCATTGCTATGTTTGAGTACACAGAAAACGCCCGATAAGGCCGGGGAATACAGTGGTCGAAGTACTAATGCAGAATAGCGCACAAGAGGTAATATCATTAGATTACGTATAATAATAATAATAATAATAATAATAATAATAATAATAATAATATCCTTTCAGCTAGTATATTAGGTCTGAGACCTGTCAGCTGTTCCTTATAAACATTCATCTTAATTTCACAGAATATTTATAATCTTTCCCCAGATTATCTTAAATAAGTTTAGAGATGGGACATTCACTATTGATGATGGTAGTTTATTCCATGTATTCACCACTCTGTTACTAGAATAATTTTGTCTTGCATTTGCTTTACAAAATTTTTTTAAGAGTTTTAATTTATGACCCCTGGTATTGATATTTTGAGCAATGTTTAGTAGGTCAAAGTTCTTTGAATAAAAACCATGTGTATATTTGTAAGCTTCAGTCATATCCCCTCTTTTTTCTCGTCGATAAACCAAACTTGGTAAGTCAATTTTCCTAAGTCTTTCTTCATACGAAAGGGTTTTTGAATCATTCATTAATTTAGTAGCTCCTCTTTTTCATAAGAATTATTATATTTCCTTACATTTCCCGGAAATATCCAAAACCTTTGAGTCTCTGGTTAGGGGTACGGTAAGGGTTAGGTTTAGTTTTAGGGTTAGTGTTACTGTTAGGATTAGTGTTAGGGTTAGGCTACTACGGGAGTTTTCGCAATCTAGTGCTATTTATACGTACAATGTGATTCAAATGATATCATCTCTTATGCGCTTATACTGCATTTGTAAACAGCGGCCGAAATGCTGTGATTTTACATCTATCTATATATATAAAAGGAAGTTTGGTATGTACATGTCGACGTATAACTCCAAAAGGGGAGGTCACTCAGATTTGAAATCTCGCCGACACATTAATGTGTTTCTAACTAAGAAACGCACAAAATTTGGGTTTTGATTTTTACTAATTAAGTGATATAATTTAATAATTAAACAAAACTCCAACAATTTCTAGAACTCTTCACAGTAAGGAAAAATATAGTAAGTAAAAATTGGGTCAAAAAGGAAATGAATTAGACTAATATATTTCACTTCAAGTGAACTGGCGAGATACTCTCTCTTTCACCCAGTCTGTTCGTCTCTCTCTCTCTCTCTCTCTCTCTCTCTCTCTCTCTCTCTCTCTCTCTCTAATAAAATTATGTTTGAAAACAAGTTTAGGATTACATTTTTTAAAAATAATATTTTAAATGTAAACAAAAAAGCATTTCCTAAAAAAACAACATTGTAATATTCGAATTCTCAGCAATTTTTAAAAAATTTAATAGAATATTTTTCTCATTCTTTCTTACTCTTGTTTTCTCCCTTTCTCACTGGTGTTCCTAAAAAAAATTTAATCTGGTCATAGACCGGGTACTTTTGCTAGTACCACAATAAACAGTCCAAAAAATCAAAATCATTACTGAAACTTATTCTGTTCTTTTTTTTCTGAAGTTTTTTCCAGTCCGAGCTTGACCTACGAATCCTTTTTTCGCACATTCTGCACACGAACAAAGAAGGGACAAAATTGCAAATGAATCAAGACAAATTAGAACGACACGCCATTTTGTTGATGGAGACGCTCGGTTTTGCTGTCACTTCTTTGGAAGACATTGAAAAACTTCGGGATTTTCTTCAAGATTTGGGAGGAAAACATTTTTGGATGAAAGTCGAACCGGCAATGCTTCAAGTAAGTTCTTTTTTTTTAATACAAAAGGTTTCAAATACGTCTATTCAAAATACAAAAATAGGCTTAAAATAAGTCTATTCGAATGACAAAATAGGCTTCAAGTAAGTCTATATGAATGACAAAATAGGCTTCAAGTAAGTCTATATGAATGACAAAATAGGCTTCAAGTAAGTCTATTCTAAGAACAAAAAATCCCAAAAATAGGCTACAAGTCTATTCAAAGTACAAAAGGACAAGAATAGGTTTCAGCTAAGTCAATACGAAATTAAAAAAAAAACATACAAAAATAGGCCACACATAAGAGTATTCAAAGTAAATATATATATATATATATATATATATATATATATATATATATATATATAGTTTGTCACATTTATAAATAATGATTAATATCATTGATAGAGCTCCAATCAATCAGCTGGTCATGTCAAGCCCTAGCATCTATATGATTGTCCCAACCCTATTGCCCTTAGGTTAAACTCACCAAAACTTTTTATCATATACGTGACAGAAATCAGTGGCTAGGGGTCTTAATATCCTGGGTATGACATTAAACTGCATCTAATATTGAAGTTCCAATTCTGGAGCTTTGGGGAGTGTGGAGAGCCATTTCATCACCATTACTCCCAGGTCCACCCTGACCTGGAGTGATTGTACTTGTTAGAGTCCCATCTAAAAAATGAGTTAACAGAATGTTTTAAAAAAGTTTTTAAAAAATCAGTAATCATCAAGAATGTATAAGACAATGTCTTCGGCATAAAATAATCCAACAAAGTTTGACATGCCATAAAATATACTATATATATATATATATATATATATATATATATATAAGGATATAAAAACACTCAATGCTGTTAAGATGAAAATATTTTATATCATATTCATAGCTAATATTGAACAATATTTCGATTTAAAAAAATCATCTTCAGAGCTTGTTTTTAATCCGGACTCATCGAGAGAGCAGCAGAAAATAATTTAAATTCAAAAC
>CM042168.1:39643383-39710883 GCA_023376005.1 Doryteuthis pealeii | reverse complement strand
AACCATTTATACTAACCCAACAACTAAAAAATGCTGCAAAAGAACTCCGCAATCACCCTGACATTACTATAAAAAAAGCCGACAAAACAAACTTATTCGTAGTACTTAATAAAAAAGACTATAAACTAAAATTACAAAACATTTTAAATGACCAGAACAAATTTAAAAAATTAAATAAGAACCCTACTAACCAACTAACCATCACGGCAAATAATGCCGAATGTGACAGCATAAAACTTCAGAAAATAACCGGTGAATATAAACCCGGTTATCTATACGGTACCATAAAAATACACAAACCCAACCACCCTCTACGACCAATTATATCACAAATAAATACACCCATATACAATATCACTAAAACCATAAAAAATCTAATTACACCATATATACCTAATAAATACAGTATCGAATCTACACATGAACTAATAGAAATAATCCAAACCCAAAAACCTAATAATGGAATGATAGCCTCACTAGACGTAGAAAACTTATTTACCAACGTACCAGTTAAAAAAACAATAGAAATTATGATTAAAAATATTTATAATAATCCACTACTCCCCCTTCTAAAAATTAATCCCAACATACTTAAGAGAATATTATTAATATGCACCACTGAAGTCCCTTTCTATGACCACAAAGGCAATATATATATTCAAAAGGACGGGGTGTCTATGGGGTCAGTTCTTGGGCCGCTTTTTAGCCAATTTTACATGTGTAATCTTGAAAACAATATATTCAATAGCATAAAAAACCCACAAATCTATTTAAGATATGTCGATGATATATTAATCCTCTCCAACAACACTCAAGAAATTACCACACTTCAAAAAGAATTTCAAAAATATTCTGTACTTAACTTCACTATAGAATTAAACAAAAATAATAGAATCCCTTTTTTAGATGTTCTTATTGATACCAATAACAATAAATGTACTACCTCTACCTATAAAAAAAACTGTAAATAAAAACTCCTCCACTTTAAATTTCCAGAGTGAATGCCCTTACCGGTATAAAAAAGCAATTATCAATAATCTAATAACCCGTGCAAAGTTAATCTCATCCTCAAAAACAATATTTTACACAGAATTAAAAAAACATTAAACAAACACTGATTAATAATGGATTCCCCAATTATTTAATTGATAATGAAATCAGACACACTATCAAAAACTACAATCAACAAAAAACTAAAGACAACAATAATCCAACCACTAAACACTCATATATAAATCTATATTATCGTAACCAAATGCACAAAAATTATAAAATAGACGAAAACATAATAAAAACATTAATTAAAAATAATATATTCCCTAATGACCCTAGTAAAAAAATTAAACTTATAATATACTATAAAAAATTTAAAACATCAAACCTAATCCTTAAAAATAATTCTTCCCCCGCAATTGCACCGTTACAAAAAACCAATGTGGTATATCTATTTAAATGTCATTAGGAGAATGTATCTCTAATAAAAATATATACATTGGTGTAACCACAACTACCCTTTCCAGACGGCTTACAATGCACCTTAGAGACAATAGCCAATAGCAACATCTAAAATCACACTCTTGTCCCAACAATAAATTCCCGAAAATACTTAATGATAACACTACCATTATAGAAACACAATCATGTAAACAACTACTAAAAATCTTAGAAGCACTGCATATTAGACACAAAAATCCAAAACTAAACAAAATAAACTTTGATAATAGCACCAATATTCTAAAATGCCTATAATTACTATAAAATTATAATAGCAAAAGTAATAATAATAATGACAATAATAATGATAAAACTAATAATAATAACAACAATAATAAACACAACCTATATAAATGGTAAATGGAATAGACCATTGTTGTACGGTTTCAAAATACCTTGAAGATGGCCCACGATAGGACAGAAAGTACTCGGTCTATGACATATGGCGAATACATCAGCCAATTCTCGCCAGATATTACAAAAATAATCCGGCAATACGAAAAAACAAAGGACAAGACTTGCAGACAGAAAATGGCTGCATTATTTAACAATATATGCCTACAAGAAAAAATGCTGCCTAGATACACACACATACATACACATACATATACATACACACACACATATATATATATATATATATATATATATATATATATATATATATATCCAACCACTCCCATAGGACATTATCTCGTATCGTCTCCCTTCGATAAACCTACCCCTTAATCTAAATAGTCTAAGTAATATTTTTGATTCCGCTAAATGCAATTCTCTCAAAACGGTGAATAACATCACAAAGTCCTTCCCATTGATACCTGCTGCTCACCAACAAAGGACGAAATGAAAATGATATGGTGTCTTCGTGCATATTTCTGACTAGGATCCAATTTCTAATGATTCGTTATTTCTGCTTCACAAATCCCTCTAAAAGTGTCCATTAGTTTTTCGGCATTTTTTTCTTCCACGATATAAAAAGGGAAAGCTTCTGAAGCCATAAAGTAATTAATACACAGTCCACCCATACATACATCCATCTCTCTCTCTCTCTTATATATATATATATATATATATATATATATAGAATGTTTATAAAAGACTGCTCAATTACTGGCGGAGTATGACTGAAAGTCGATGCGCCCAACCGAGCAACGTCATAAAATAATTCCTGTCTCGACAAATCAGGTAACTTATTGATTTCTCTATCGTGTCTATCGCTGATCTAAATGACCAATGCTCACTCGAGAATAAACTACGCGATATACCCGTGTATAAGTCGAATTTTGAATTCCTAATTTCAAGACCAAAAAAGAAAAAAAAACAAAACATTACCAGTACATTAACACAGTGATCTGGGGACCGGTGCTAGATGGTTTGGGTGCCCTAGGCAAAAATTCAGATGCGAGACCCCTTGAACGTTTTGATAAGTTAATTTAGGTAAGGTAACCAATTACTACAGCGTTTCTAACGTATGGAATAACATCGATAACATTATTTTAATCTTTGGCTTCATTACTTCCACCATGATAAAGGCGTACCGTCGTGGGATAATGGTTAGAAAGCTAGTCTCGCAAATCCGTTATTACTGAACAGCGAGCTTGATCCTCGCTGGATGTCTCCATATTTGTGACTTTGGTTTAAATCCTACCCGTGGTGAATAGGTGGAATACATTTTTCTGGATAAAAATATTTCCGGATAAACTCTAGTTGACGACGACTCTAACCATTATGCCCTGCACTTCCATATATCCAACTAGCATAATCTTCAGGTGTACATTGTCCGTCCGAACATAGCAAATATTCATCTTGGGGAATCCTTTTCAATAGATTTTTGTTGAGCAAACAAAGCGTTGAAGAACTTACGAATATCACATTAAAAAAATTGAAGTCATAAAGAGAATCCTCTCCCGCACACACGCACCTACAGAAGCAGGTATGACAAAAGAAGGCCGGAGAGTACAACGGTCGAAACGTTGTTCTTATATATCACGATAAAGATGAGGACAACAGCCTGAAAAATCAAAATACTACTTAGTATAGTTTAAAACTTTTCCAGATATGATTAACAATTTCTGCAAGTTGCCCCCCCGATGGGATATGGTTTTACTAGTTTCTGTCGGCTGGGACTTTAGAATATACCGACTGCACCTCTGCAGATGGGTAACCCTCTCCAATTTGGTCAGCTGTTGGCCGTGGGTGGTGATCCATAGTGCTTGATGATGAAACCCTGGTGGCTGAGCAGTCCGTGACTTGTAACACTCCACTGTGACCCTTACTTAGGCTAGACGTGTGGTCGAGGAGGTCTTCTCCGATCAATCCGCTGGTCATGCCAAGCCCTATCACCTATATGATTGTCCCAAACTTATAGCCCTTATGGCAAGCCCCAACCCATTTTATCATATATGTGCTAGGAGGCAGTGGCTAAGGGTCTTCATATCCTGGGTATGACGTTAAACTCTATCTGATGGTGAAGTTACAATTTTGAATCTCTGGGGAGTATGGAATCCCTTCGTCACCATTACTCCCAGATCCACTGTGCCTCAGAGTGGTAGTACCTGTTAGGGTCCTATCTATGGGTTAAATAGATAAAAAATCAGTTAAAAAAATTGTGGATCACCTTCCCAACCCAGTCGTGCCTAGTTTTGTATTCCCGTTGTGCTAGTTTGCTACATTCGCATAGTACATGGTTTACCGTCTCATCATCACCGCATAGTTTACATTTACTATTTTGTTGGGTCTTATCAATTTATGCTTTGATATAGTTTGTCCTTATCGCATTATTTTGTGCAGCAATTATTAGGGATTCAGTTTCTCTCTTGAGGTTTCCTTTTCTTAACCATGTTCATGTCTTTTCATGTGCGACCTGTTGTTGTTGTTGTCGTCGTCGGTGGCGGCGGCTAAGTGACACTCAATTGGTCGCTGGAGTAGCACACATATCAAATCCGTTAATGGAAGGCCATTATGTACAGAAGTTGTAAGTTAAATGATGCTGATACAAAAAAAAGAACATCGTCTGTGCGAGTCAGGACTTAATAAATCTTTTTCATGAAAGACGGGTTGTCGAGTGGTCACTTAAGGATCGGGTTTCAAAGGATAATATTTACACGCTCATTGACCTCACTCCCATATAGGGTGGGGAGTAGGGGAGGTTAAATATTTTTGTTTGTTTTGTTTTGCTTTGTCCCCCCACCCTCAGTATTTATATGCACTTTCGGGTCCGTACGACTTAAAACGCTGTAGCAAACATTTATGGACAGTTTATTTTCTTTCTTTCTTATCTTCGTGGCATCGCAGGTCAGTTACTATTTAATGGCGAGTTCAATCCTCGCTAGATGCCCCATACTTGTGACCTCGTGTTAAATCCTACCCGTAGGATATATTGTCGGAATTTTATCCTCGAGGTAGGCACCTTGGCTAAACTTGCAAATCGGTCGGAAAATTAAAACATATTACAGGGTGACCCAGAAAAGACAGAACCCAAATTATTTATTTATTTTCCCATTAAACTAACCCTAACCCTAAACCCCCCTAATTAAAATTAACAATTTTATTACAAAATTTGTGGGTTCTGTTTTTTCTGTGTCACCCTAATTTTCCGACCGATTTGCAAGTAAGCCGGCACCTTGTAATAAAAACAGGAGCCGAAATAAACTTAATCTTAAGTTTTATTTCACTTTATTTCTACTTGCTGACTTAATTTGTACAACAAATCCTCAGTTTATATGCAAGACGGACACCGTTCATTTGGTCAATCCCATTCACACAAAAAGGGGTGTAAGATTGATGCTACACACCTCAAAATATGACCAGCCGACGTAGTAGCCGGCATCCGACTTGAAAATACAAAAAAAAAAAAAAATGGTTATACAGATAAAATAACAAAATACGGCTGTAAGCCTAAATTCCAAATTTATTAGCTATTAAAAAAAAATACTATTATGTTTGCAAGAATTTTCCTCTTGCGGGAGTCTGAGAACTCATATGTAACCGATAAAAAATACAATACGGGTTTTAAAAGAATACAAAGAAAAATAAAGCAAATAAAAATAATAAAATGAACACTTCTTCATTTTTTTTCTTCTTTGACCTGCCAGCTTCAACTTCGTCGAAAAAATATATTGCCTCGTGTAGGCTTACGAAATATATAGTCCTTTATGGTGATAAAATGTTTGGACCAAGTAACCAATAAGCACCCCAGCTGTGAGCTGTTTTGAAAGGAACACCTTTTGCTTTTCACCGTAAACTCCCGATTGTTTGTTTACAAACAACAGGCGATTTTTTTTTGCATTAGAATTTCACTGTAAGATTTTTTAAAAGTTTGTTCATGTATATTTACAACCCAAAAGGCACGTTCATGTATATTTACAACCCAAAAGGCACGTTTTTATACTTTATATAAGATAGTTTTAGATTTTAATTTAAAAAAATAGTTATTTCATGTTGTTAATTCAATAGGAACTTTTAAAAAAAGTTTTAAAAACTTTTAACAAAATATACGTTTTTATATTAAAGACACATTTTTATATTAAAATCGTTTTTTATTTAATCAGAAGAGAAATGTAGATATGTTTATTTAATTGAAAACCGTTTTTGTTTACAAAATATTTTTTATGTTTATTTAAATAAAAGAATATTGGGACCAAGTAAGCAATAAATAACTATTTCTTTGGAGGGTCCGGTCTGCCCTGCTATTTACCCATAGCTGGGGGGTGGTGAATTAGATTCATACCTTTCCCAAGGGTATTAGCACCATGTGAAATGCCAACAGCTTCGTCCATAAATTGAACTCGGGTTAGGCGAGTTCATTTCCTACGACTCTAACCATTAGACCACGTGCCTCCATAGAAAAAAAGAGTGAGAGCAATTCACGACGATGTAATAACAAGAATATTTTATTTCCTGAACAAAATAGACGGGTAGGCTGGTTGGGTTTTACGGCACGTCAATCCTAGTTGGGTTATTTTATGCCGAAAATGTTTTTGTTTTATTTCTTCTTTGTAGGGGATGTTATTGCTTGTGATATTTAAGGTTGGCTGGGTTTTACGGCATGTCAATCCTTGGGTTATTTTATGCTGAAGACATTTTATTTGATTCATTCTTGTTGAATATTCAATTTTTTAACCCTTTTTTATACTCCTTTTTTTATCTGTTTACCCGTTGATTGGACATTAACAAGCACTACCATTCCAGATCAGGGGGGGGATTACCTGGGAGTAATGGCGATGAAGGAGTACCCCCCCCCATGCACCCTAGAGCCCCATAATTGGAACCTCAACACTAGATGCAGTTTAACATCATATCCAGAACACTAATATCCCCAACCACTGTGACGGGCACGTATATGAAAAAAAAAAAGGTTGGAGGATTGCCCTAAGAGCAATAGGGTTGGGACAATCATATAGGTACTAGGGCTTGATACGTGACAAGCCTATTGAGGGGGGGGGGCTCTCTCCGGCCAACCATTTAGGCTAAGCAAGGGCCAAAATGGAATGTTGCATGTCATAGATTGCTCAGCCACCTGGATTCCATCCTTAAGCATCACGGGTCTCCACCCACGGCCAACAAGTTGGCCCATTGGGCGATTATATATATATGTAAACTATTGATATATACTTTTGAATTCTCTATTTTGATTGAATCCTATCACGGAAATATTAGATATCATTCACACACACACACACACACACACACACACATATATATATATATATATATATATATATATATATATATATATATATATATGCAATATTATCTATTTTGTCAAAATTTGGAGCCAGATTAATGACAGGCGGAATTGATACTACAATCATGCTCTCTCTCTCTGTGTGTGTGTGTGTGTGTGTGTGTGTATGAGAAAGAGTGAGAGTGAGAGAGAGAATGTGAGACAGAGAGGGGGTGAGAGAGAGAAAGAGAGAGAGGTACATCTGACAAAAATGTACATTCTGACAAAAGAAGCCATATTTTTTCCTTCTCACTCAACTTCCTCTAATGCGTGTAAAATCGCCATTTGTTTTGCGTGCATGTACGTCTCTCATTAATTACTCCCAAATCCTAAACTATGGAAAGAAAGAACCATATCATTTATCCGATATACAAATTCATCTCCGTGTCCTGCCTCACTACACTACATCCGGGTGTTGCGACTTTAGTTCGGGAACACTGGGAAGTATTGAATCCCACCTTCATTGCCATTACTTCCACGTCCACTCTGATCTAGAGTAAAAGAACTTATATATTTGTTTGTTATGCCTCCTTATCATATATATATATATATATATATATATATATATATATAAAAGTTAAGTTAATCCACGGAAACGTGTTTCGAGGTTTCACCTCTCATCAGTGTGGTTACACTTTAACAGCTACCTCCAGCCGAGATCGAGACCTGACTGAATTTTCGTCAGCCAAGTCTCTTACCCATACGGCTATTAGCGGCTGTCAAATTTAGGAGAATATTTAATTGATACATTTCTAAGCGGAAATGAATTTACGAGAGTCCTCTAACTTTGTAAACAAATTGAGGGTTAGCAATACGCCAAACGGTGAATTTACAATTAAATCCCCATTTAGAGAACTGAACCAAGTGGGAGTATATATATATATATATATATATATATTATATATATATATGCAATTATTTTTATGGTGTTTTATTTATTTATTTATTTTTTTGTGTTTTTAGGAGGAAATATTTTAAACAAGAATCTAAGATCTACATTGTATCTTTTTGTTATGGCTTAGAATTTTTAATTTTCTCATTTTTATCTGTCATCATTTTGTTTGTGAATAATGAGGAGATTTTTCTGGTTATATAATTTCTTTTTTTCTTTTTTTTCGAGGATCTCTGAATTTTGTAAATTCCGTCTGATGAGGCAAGAACTCAAAAGAACGTTTTGAATTTTTAAAAGTTTCTTGTTGAAATAATGTGGTGATTCAGTCCATGAGTTTTAACAGACAAGAGTTAAAGAAGTAAAACACAAACACAACTTAGAATTCGAATAAAGACATGTATTACGGACATACATAACATAAATTGTTGCAAACTAATGTTTGTCTGCGGGAATGTTATATAAAATAATAGTCCACTTAGCTGAAATCCCGAGTTAGGTGAATTATCGGAGTCACTTTGCTACGGCTCTCTGCTCGCCCAGAAGAATATAGAAGCTTTGTCGCACGTCTGTCGTCGGGGAGGCTTGAACAGAAAGGGAAGAATTTGCATCTTTGGCTTAGCCGCCAAAGAATGCTGGACCGTGATTGGTTGTTTGATAGCGAGGCTCATAGAACAAGGACGATAACCCCTACCTCAGATATTTTTATAATAAAAATTATAACAGCATGACGGTTTGTTAAGTTTTTCTTTCTTTGAAAGTTATATATATATATATATATATATATATATATATATATATATGCCTCTCGTACCACAACCAGAAGTGTGCAGTGAAAAGCAAAAAGTATTCCTTTTGAGGCGGATCCCACCTGGGGTGCCTATTGGATACTTGGTTCAATTTTTCTCTAGTTAGGATCCTTCAATGCATGTATGAGTGAAGCAGAGCTCATCTTTACCTTTGGAAGTCTCACGCTTAACGAACTAAGTTAATTAAGCTCTGAGCCTTCTTTCCCACAGTTAGTGTGTAACCGGAAAGAAGGTTACATAAAGGCTATTTCCCATCAATCATCTAATACTACGGATTTTGAATTTCAACAACTTTTAATTCAAAATCTAACTCTACACTAACCGTCCAAAAAACAATAGTTCATCAATATACAACATGTGGACCCCCAGGGACCATATAAACCTCAGTGAAGAATCAATGTGTTATATACTCCCACATGTTGCAGGCATATACACAATGTTCTTTCCGCCCTGTCGGTGGGGCGTTAGAATGCACCAACTGCACCTCTGCAGAGAGGTAAAACTCCCGCAATGGGGCCATCTGTTGGTCGTGGGTGGCGACCCGTGATGCTTAAGGATAGAACCCAAGTGGATGAGCAGTTCATGACTTGCAATACTCCACTTTGGTCCTATCTTGGGCTAGACGGGAGGTCGGAGAGGCCCCCTCCGATCAATCGGCTGGTCACATCAAGCCCTAGCACCTATATGATTTTCCCAACCCTATTGCCCTTATGGCAAGTCCCAACCCCTTTTTATCATATGGGTGCTAGAAGGCGGTGACTGAGGGTGTACATATCCTGGGAATGATGTTAAACTCTATCTGATGGTGAGGTTCCAGTTTTGGAGGTTTGGGGAATGTGGAGCACCATGGCTCCCTGGTCCACTCTGACCCGGAGTGGTAGTACCTGTTAGGGTCCCATCTATGGGTTAAATAGAAGAACATGAGTTGATAAACAAAATTGTATTATCCATTAAGAATTGATTTATTTCAAAACTTTATCAGCATTAAATAACCCAGAGGTTGATATGCCGTAAAACAAAAACAAACCAAACAATGTTCTTTTCATTGAGAGAGGAGAGAGGAGGTAGACAGGGTAAATGAGAGATATTTAGATGAGATGCATAACTTGCATAACTTACTTCCTTTTCTGGCCATTTGTGATTGCCTAGTCTTTTATTCTTTCTCCGAGTCGCCATGTTGAATTCTATCTCTTCTAGTCTGGGTTGTTGTTGTTGGTTCTTCATCATCTTGGCTGCTCTTCTATCTAAGGCATGCATCAACCAACAACACCATGTTACTTTTTAAAAAACTTTATTCCTAACTAAATTTTCTATCTAACACAGCGTGCGCGAAAATGAGTCCAGCTAAAGCAAGAGATGTCTCTCTTACTTAACATCCTGACTGGAACTCAGGATTTAATTCAAAATCACATGATGTACAGGATTTCCGGTGTTACTTGTATTATTCCATGGAAAACTGCCGCCCGTGATATGAAAAAGACAATCCCTGCAGAATTACAGGGTGTTGCCAATAATCTAGGCCACCACATAGATTATGCAACAAATAATCTAACCATTTAAAAACAATGAACTTACTACATCTTTCTCAGTTGGTATTTGTCTTTATTTTATTATCTATTATCATAGATCAAGACTCGACTTATACACGAATATTCACTCACAATTTAGATTTCAATTTGCCTAGACTGGTTGTTATACTGAGGTTAAAGAGCCCAGTCTTCCCTGTTATTTACTCATAGTCTGGTAGATGAGAAGGTGGACTGGGAAAAAAAATTGTTACCAAGCTAAATTTCATATTTTTTAGGGTATCCTCTTTTGAAATTTGAAAAACTCTTTTTGAACCCCTGGGAAAATATTTTATTGGGGGTGAGGGCGGTGCATGCAAACCAGATCTAGCTTGAGGGAGAATAGTTGGATTCATACTTTTATCTATTTCATTTTATTTTTGTTTTTATTTCATTTTAATGATGTTAACTAGATATCCTAATTCCTATTGCAGAGACTTTGGCCCGTCATAGATGACAGCTTCCGACAGGTTCTGTGTGATGTATACACATGCGAAGTGCGGGACACATGGCAAAGATTTATGCAGTTTATATTCGACAGTATGAAGGAGGGGATAGATGCAATGGCATTGGCGGAGGCCTTAAAGGGTGAACTAGCTGTGGATCTGAAGCTTAACCCTCTTCCTGACTCTGATCTCGACATGAATAAAGACAGGGAAGATGTCAACATTGGGGAGGACAAAGACCCGAACAGAAATATCATCTCTGCAAAAACTGTGGCCTAAAAAGAGGGTCACATAACTGTGCATGGTTAGCGTAATGGTTATCATCAAAAGATATGGAAATGGCGACCAGAGTTCAAATCCTGGATGAGGCTGTTTGAATTTCACTTTATGCTAATATCCTTAGGAAAGGCATGAATCCATTTCTTCTCCTCCTGCCAATTATTGGTAAGTAGTATGCATTCACCTTTCCCTCCACATGAGCAGGATGTGACACAAGGTTAGTTTATTAAGCAGATTGTTGGTTGGTCTGGATCTTACGATATGTTAACCTTTGTCGGGTTATTTCATGCCAGAGACATCTTGTTGGTATTAAACTGTTATTCGATGCTATTCACAGAATTGCATCCAGACATCCTGCCTTAAAAAACGCTAGGCAGTGATAGCTGAAAAAACAATTCCACCTATGAATGAAGTCCCCGGTTGAAAAAAAAAAACCCAGCGCTTAAGGCTTTTTTCCTGAAAAGTTAATGCGATATTTTACCCTCTCCAGTCTTTTTTCGACAAGTAAATGTAAAGATTTTAACCCTTCCCCTCTTTAAAATATTTTTTTTTGGGGGGGGGGGGGGGTGGTCTAAATATTTACATTTACTTGTCAATAAAAATATTTAACGCCTTCAAACCATAAAAAAATAATTTGCCGATAAAAACGCCTGCAATCTGCTAGAAAAATATCTTTTTTTTTTTCAGTATTTTCATTTTATTTTTATTTATTTTTTTGACAATCAATTACAAATAAAAAATCAAAACATATTTTGATATCTTTATTTTATTTGTACACCACAACGATGTGATTTTGGTGCTTCAGCTAGGGACTTCATTCGTAGGTGAGGTTGTTTTTTCAGCTATCACCGCCTAGCGTTTTTTAAGGCAGTAGGCCGGGACGCAATTCTGTGAATAGCACCTATTTTTCCAACACTTTTAAACACATTTTTTGATACTCAAATTTTTATCTATTGAACCCATAGATGGGACCCTATCACCCTGGATCAGAAGGGTCCTCCACTTCTTAAGCAAAGTTTACCAGGTTAGAATTCAAAGTTGTCCTTCTCCCACAATGATAAAAATATACTACAGGTGCCTTCACATTGGTAAGTAGTAGCCATTGGCATTTCAGTCTCGGAAGTTTTTGTGCCCCTGAAGTTGCAGCGCCTCCTGTGACTGCGAAGACCAATGTTTCAAAAAACATTCTTGACCACAGATTTCGCATTTGAAGGCTGTCCCTGAAGATGTTGATGTGCCGGTGCTTTGTTGCCGCCACTTTCTTCTGACCTCTTAGCTTCACGGTGTTGCGTCAGGGTGACTTCTGACATGAGCATTCCTCTACAGAGAGTCTGCCAGGGCGGTCCTGAGCCAAATTTTCCCCACTGGAAGGGGCAATGCCAAAGCATCTGAGATCCTTTTTGCAGACATCCTTAAATCGCAGCTGGGGGCGACCAATCTGTCTCTTACCAGATGAAAGCTCTCTATAGAGGATGTCTTTCGAGATTTGCCCATCATCCATTCTACGTACATGACCCAGCTATTGGAGTAGTAGATGAGTAAAAATACATAGTCCCATTAGCATTCCTCTTTTGGGCTGCCCTTTAGGCAAGGAGGCAGATGCTGCCTTGGGGCATGGACACTGGAATAACAGGATTCATTTTACCACACTCATATTTATATATGTATGTTATTAATCAAGTAGGATAGTATTCACTTTGTCTGAAAAGTTGAGTTTTCCTTCTCCATAATTAGTTTCCTTACCAAAGCTAAAAAAACTCAGTCTATCCTACTAATTACCCGAAGCTGGATTAGGAAAAGATGGGTTCATGCCTTTCCCAAGAGCATTAGCATGATGTGAAATGCAAACAACCTTGTCCATATATATAAGTATGTGTATTTGGGCAGCATTTTTTCATTTATGCATGTTGAATTAAACAAAAGACACATCTCCTGTTTAACAATTTTATTTGGGATCTTTTCAAGTTTTCTGGCCAGAAATTTTGAAAAGATCACAAATAAAATTGTTAAACAGGAGATGTGTCTTTTGTTTAATTACACACACACACACACACACACACACATATATATATATACATACACACAGTGGTACCTTGACTTATGAATTTAACTCATAACTCAATCTCCTTGAATATCAAAATAAATTTTCTCCATTGAAATAAACTGAAAGTCCATTTCAGACCCCCCCCCAAAAAAAAAAACTTGTTTTTTTTTGTTATGTTAAAAAAGAAAAGCACTGTACAGTATAAAAATAATAAAAAAATGTAATGAATTATGTGCTGTAATATGTTTTAATGTTTATTTTTTTTATAAATAATATTTTTCTTTGGGGTAATAAATTTGGAAGCTTAAATTATTTTAGTGAATTTATCAACATAAGCATATCTGAAGCTTACTCATACCTTAAATTTTAGCTTTTGGACTAAAAGCAAGAGTGACAGCTGAGTGAAAACTCATAATTTGGAACCCTCGTAAGAAAAGGTACGACTTTAGGTAATCTGAACATTAGCTACATAAATAAGAGTAACCTCCCCTTGTTTATTTTACTTTGTTTTGGTCGGCCATTTTCATTTCACCATAAATCTACACTGAAAATATGAATTTGTTCAAATCAATACAACTGCATGTTTTAACACAAAAATATCATAAAATGTGTTCTTAATTGTGCTTGCACATTATTTGAAATGAACTTAATTGTTATTAAGAACACATTCTATGATATTTTCATGTTAAAAAATGCAGTTGTATTGATTACGGTAAAATGAAAATGGCTGACCAAAACAGACGGCTTCCTCAAAGTGAAAGAAAGAAGGGGAGGTTACTCTCATTTATGTAGCTAATGTTCAGATTACCATTTTTCTTTGGCATAATAAATTTGGAACCTAAAATGTTTTTAGTGAATGTATTAACATAAGCATATCTAAAGCTTACTTATACCTCAAATTTTAGCTTTCTGACTAAAAGCAAAAATCAACTGAGTGACAGATTGTAATGTGGAAAACTTGAAAGTCAAGGTGCGACTTTATATATATATATATTTGAAGCATTTACCTTTAAAATTTTTTGCTGTTATTTGTTACCAATCTTGAGACACCTACAATTTATCTGATTTTATTTCTAGTCTTGTCAACCAGCCAGAATGTTCCATTAACCAATCTTTCCATGCCCTAATTTGCATATTTGATTCCAGTTAAAATGAAATCTAGAATTCTCCTCAACCTCAGAGAAATTTACTATTGACCATCACTTGTTAGATACAAATAGATTCTTCTATTGTCTGCTCACCCCCACCCCCCGAATTGTCATGTGTGCATTTAACTTCCATATTTGCAGTTATTACATGATAATGCTATTGAGAATATTTCTATAATAGAAAGAAAGAGATTATTTCACTCTAAAAGATAGAACAGAAAAAAAAAGAAAAAAGTATAAAGAAAAAAAAAAAAAATGAAAAAAGAAAAAGAAAAAAATGAAAAAATGAAAAAAAGAAGAAAAAAGATAGAATAGAAAAAAAGAAAAGTATTTACAAAATAATTTCATATATACTATACAGAAAGAAAAGAGAAACAGAAAAAAAGAAAATGGAAGAAAAAAGAAAAGAAAAAAAGAAAAAAGAAAAAAAAGAATAAGAATAAGAAAAAGGAAGAAAAAGTATAAAAACGTAATAAAAATTTTTTTTTAGATGTTAAAAAAAAACTAAAAAAAAAAAAATGTTAAAAACACGTTTTAAAAAATTATAAAAGAAGAAAAGAAAAAAAAATATACAAAATAATTTTATATGTACTATACAGAAAGAAAAGAGAAACAGAAGAAAAGAAAATGGAAGAAAAACGAAAAAAGAAAAGAAAAAAGAAAAGAAAAAAAAAAATTATGAAAAAAAAAAAATTGCAAAATAATTTTCTATGCACTCTATAGCTATTTACTAAGCTTACCTTAAATGTGGCACAAGGCCTGTTTGTTTGCAATCACTGTACCAGAGATTGCCATTCAAAAACAATGGGATATTGACCTCAACTCCAGTAATTCGAACTCTACTTTCCTAGAGTCACCTGGTCACATGACTCTCTAAGCCAATGAGAGCCCCTCTCCAGATTAGTCTGGGTTCAAGATCTACTGTGTTTCCCAGAAAATAAGACCTGCCTGCAAAATAAAACCTAACGTAATTTTTCAGGATGATTTTAATATAAGCCCTCCCCTTGAAATAAGCCCTAGTTGAGAGTGGCAGAAAGATGAAAGACATAAGCATTCTTTAAAATCATGAGACGCAAACACTTGACATAACCTGAAAATAAGTGTTGTATTTTTTTAGTGAAAATTAATATAAGCCCTAATATAGGCTTCTTCTCGAGGAAACATGGTATTAATAAAACTATCTAAACCAAATTGTAATTTTCCAGTTACCATTAATTTTAAGATCTACATTACCTTACAAAAATGATATTATGCCATTACGTAACTGAATGAATAGTTTGAAGATTTTAGTCAAATTTTCTTCACCTCAGAGATAAACTAGGCAAGGAAACATAAAGAAATAAAATGAGTGATTAAAATTTGAAAAGTGTGTTTGTTAATTTCTTTCATCATTCAAAAACAAACCAAACCTTGTCAAGTGTCAAAGTGGTAATCTGAACATTAGTTACATAAATGAGAGTAACCTCCCCTTGTTTCTTCACTTTGAGGAAGCCATATGTTTTGCTCGGTCATTTTCATTTCACCATAAATATGAATTTGTTCGAATCAATACAACTGAAGGTTTTAACACGAAAATATCATAAAATATGTTCTTAATTGTGCTTGTGAATTATTTGAAATGAACTTAATTGTTATTAAGAACACATTTTATGATATTTTCGTGTTAAAACATGTAGTTGTATCAATTCGAACAAATTCGTATTTTCAGTGTAGATTTATGGTGAAATGAAAATGGCCAACCAAAACATACGGCTTCCTCAAAGTGAAATAAACAAGGGGAAGTTACTCGTATTTATGTTGCTAATGTTCAGATTACCATCAAAGTATCATTACCACTCAGCAGTATTTTACTATACCGCCAACCTTTGTTGTTTTTGTTGTTACATTGTTGAAATGCCAGATGGAGATACAGTCCTTCATAACATGTACAATTTTTCAGCAAATGTAAATGATCCCAACAAAAAAAAAAAAGCATTAATTTAATTCTTCTGAGGAGTGGGTGGAGGGGATTTACATTTACCTTATTCACTTGTATTTTTCTGTCTGTAACCGAAACTATATCACAACTCAAGTCACAATTCCCTTAGTTATTTACGTCACATTTTCCATGATTTTGTTTTTGATCCAAACCTCAATTATTAATAAAATTGTTTTACATTATTAATACTGTTGACGATATCTACATAGTAATAACATTCAATTGTATTTATATATACAACAAAATAGTGGTTTACAGTCTGAAAAGGAAGGCTAATTTGCATATTGACCTTAAAAATTTTAATAAATATGTACTTAGTATTATTGATTTCTAATTGTTTGGTTTTATCTTAATGAATATGAACAAAAATCTCAGGGAGAAATCCATTAACAAGAAGAAATAACTAATTTTATTCTTTACTCCCTATTTTCAATAAATAGTTAAATTAGGAAAAATTAGCAATGAAAGACGGAGGTGATGGAAAAGTTAATTTCAATGTTTTTAAAAAATTTTTTTATTATACCTCCTCTGTTTCAAATCTTTATCTGTATTCTTATTATTAATGAAAACAAAAAGTCTGCAAGCGTCTGCTTTTAGTATGAGGCTGCTTTTTCATATTTGAAGATCACCAAAAGCAGACGCTTGCAGACTTTTGTTTTCATTAACAATTTATTTTTTCCTTAAACCAATGAAAGCCCCGAGGAAGGTTTGTTAAATAAACTGAAACACTGCAACGTCGGCTTATTAAACATCATTCGTTAATGAAACTTGAGTTTTTTCAATTTTTACTCTATTACATTATATATATATATATATATCTCAATCACCCACACAGAAACAGTGCAGACGAGTAGCAGCCCTTACACCACATTCAAACAAGCTGATCCAACTGCCAGGAGAAAAGAGGTCACCGAAATTCCTCTGAAGAAAGAGAGTCAAGTCTCCGAAATAATAGAATGAAATGAAATAAAAAAAACTTAACATCCCACAAACTGAGTTTCCTATATATTTCACACCCCATGCTTCACACAAAATCCCAAATAATATATATTATAGACATTTATATATACATAACATATATACTAATATGATATATGCACACGGAGAACCAGACTCACCAGATATATCAACAAAGAAGCATACATGGATCCCATAACAACATACACACACAGACAGACATATATATATATATATATATAATTAATGGTGATATTATGGTTTCACACTCATAACTTAAAGTTTCTTGGTAATCCAATCATCAGATGAGATCAGTGGTTGAGATGTCAAAAACCAGTCGTGAAATGATTGAGATGTTAAAAATCAAATTTTTTAGCGTTTATATGAGGCGTTTTTCACGCGATGGGAAATGTAAAGCTAAAAATTGTTTTTTTAAACTGTGGCTTGTTTAACGTTTATGTGACGTGGATTGTATTCACGTGATGTAATGTCATGACGTTAAATTTGTATTTAAAAAACATTATAATCAAACAAACTTGTATTGGTGTTAATGCACGCGGTGTTCAGATGAATTTTTTTTTTTAAATAAATAAATAAAAGGAGAGCAAAAATTCAGGGATCAATTAGGGTCAGGTGGTAAGTGACACAGTAAAAATTTGTTTAAATGCCTACATTTCAAAACGAATTCACTTCTCTTATTTAACAAGTTATTGCTTGCATTTTGTAATATACACAACTTTTCTTCTAAGCAAAGATCGCAACGTTGTCCGCCTTTGTATACCTGGGATTTTTTTTATTATTTCCCATTTTATTGTAGGTGTTCTGCCCGTTTTTTCTTTGATCTGCCATATATATTTTGATAAGGTGGTACTGTTTTCATATCTTTTGTTAAAACTTAAATTGTGGTTATACCACCTACTTTTCCAATTGTTTTCAGTGGCACCAATGTATGTTTTTTCCTCGTTGTTATTTACATTGTCCTTGATTGTGGCTTTGTAAATGATGTTGTTAGCCAAACAATTGCCACTTAATGGGCATTCATTTTTAAGGCAACAGTTGCATCTATTAATCTGGTTGTTGTCATTACCATTTAATATTTTAAAGTTGTGTTTATCGATAATGTTTTTAATGTTGTTCATGCAGCAATAACTTATTTTGAGATTGTTTTTGTTAAAGAGTTTGTTTAATGTAGGCGATTTGTCTAGGTGTTTTTTCCTTAATTGAAAAATATTTTTACCCACATTCGTTTTCACGGTTTTGCTTAAACCAAATGATGTTTCTCTTTCTTGATTTATCATTATTATTATTTTCATAGTTGTTATTATTTTTGTATACTAGTTTGGAGTATAATCCACTGTTTTTTAGGGCGTTTTCATATATCGTTTTTGATTTGTTGAATATATCGGCATTGGTGGAATTAGTGGCGAGTCTATGTTCTATAGACTTGTGAATGTGTTTAGTAAATTGTTGGAGGATGGTCTGATTTTATGTTAATATATATTGGTGTATCATTTTCTTTCCTGTACAGTTTCCACGTCCCTTTGTTTAGGTCGAAAGTTACGTCCATATATATATATAAGTATTTTGACGTTTCACATCTCATCAGTGTAACTAGACACAGCAACTAACTCCAACTAGAAGCGAAACCTGACTGACTTTACGCCTGTCCGATCTGTTAACCTCTAGGCCATCACCAGCTGCCATTAAGGAGCAGTGTTTTAACTGTTTTAAATACATACATCTGTGTATATACTTTACGATCACCAGAGAGATCAAATCTGTAAACAGATGATTATTGCATTATGCTGGTGGTGAAAGTTTATTAAAGTAGCTTCAAAAGAGCTCTACCGGGTTACGGGAGCATATAATAAGTATGAATTATATATATATATATATATATATATATATATTATATTATATTAAAACTCTGATGGTGTAAAAAAAAAACTCCCGGCACTATAATTTGTAATTAAAAAATACAAATTTCGGCCTGAAGAAAAAAAAATACAAAAAAAAATAAATAGGAATCTGGGTGGAAAACAGACAAAAAAAAAATGAAAAAAAACCCCAAAAAAAACAACAAAACAAAAAAATGTTGGTTCAATGATTTATAACATCATTATTTTTTGTTTTTTTACTGTTAATTTTTTGGAGATGGGGTGGGGTGGAAGTAGATCATAGCTTGGAGGGGGGTGGGACAGAGTGGTGACTAAAGGAAGTCATCAAGTGGGCTTAACCCCCCCCCAAAAAAAAACGGTAATCTGAACATTAGAAATGAGAGTAACCTCCTCTTGTTTCTTTCACTTTGAGGAAGCCTTAATAACAATTAAGTTCATTTCAAATAATGCACAAGCACAATTAAGAACACATTTTATGATATTTTCATGTTAAAACATCAAGTTGTATTGATTCAAACAAATTTGTATTTTCAGTGTAGATTTACGATGAAATGAAAATGGCAAATCAAAACATAAGGCTTCCTCAAAGTGAAAGAAAAAAGGGGAGGTTACTCTAATTTAGCTAATGTTCAAATTACCAAAACAACAACCAAAAGACTCTTGTTGTAGAAATAATTTTTTGTCACCCACCCCCTGAATTCTCAACAATTATTTAAAAAAAAAAAAGAAAAAAAAAAAAAGAAGTTTTTTTTGACACCCTTTAATTTTGAAGATAACACATAACCATCATTATTTTACACCTCTTTTTGGTCGGGGGTCTTCAAAGTCCCCAAGTTCACAGGAAATTCTAGGGATATCATCTAGGATGTTGAGAAAGGGTTGTGTTTACCATACCAAATGTTTGTTTGGACAATTGGGCTCCTTTATTTTTTCGATCACGTCTTGGCCGATCCCTTCTTCAGCCTTCATTAAGTGTATAAGAAAGAGGATAGATAAAATAAAATTTAAAAAAAAAATTTCTTCATAAAATGATAACAGGAGACAGATGAAAGCCAAAGAGCAGGATCAGATCTGGTTCTGATTCGGTCATAATCGCATCAAAAATACGAAGGAGAAGTACAATTGTATGGGCAAAATTTGCAACCACCAAAATAATCGGGAACTTCTAGGTGTTATCCTCGCTTTCTGAATCTGTGTTCATGTCCGTTCTCTGTGAAAGGAAAAAAAAAAAAAAAAAAAAAAAAATCAATATCAAAAATTTATTAAAATCTAATTAACAACAAAAAGACAATATCTTCTATTTTAGATTTTAATTAATTTTCGACATTGACTTTTTTTTCTTCACAAATATGAATTAAATCCTCATTATTTCTTTCTATTTATACATATATAAAAGGGAGTTGTGTGTATGTATGTCTGGAAGGAACTATCAAAATACAATAATTAATGACAAAGTAAATATATATACACATTAAACATTTTATTGGGGCATCCTGTGAGGATTCAACTCGCTATTTAATAATAATGAATCTATGGGACTAAGCATTTTTTACTCCACTTCTAGTAGTATAAAGGGCAGTTGGTGTGGATGGATGTCCAGATGAAATTACAAAAATAATACAATAGATGACAAAATAAATATATATACACATTGAATATCACCAGTTCTTGTTTTTTTATACAAAATTTACAAAGATTTTATTCATATTTGGAGATATTTACAAATTAAAATATACATAAAAATAGCATTGAAATTCTACTTAATAATTTGTAAATTCAGCATTTGTAAATCTCAAAAGTAAACAAATCAATACGTCAGGGTTTTTTTTTTTAGGAATAAAGTGGGACCTTAGCGTTTGAACAAAGACTATCGTGTTACAGATAAGTAACAATCTTTTTCATTTGTCTTATTTCCTATTTAATGTATTAATTTCAGTTGGAATTAAATATATATATGCTTTTATTAAATTGTCTTTTTGTTGTTGTTTTTTTTATGTACCATATTTGACAGCATATAAGACGCACCCCCATTTCAGGTCAAATTCAGGCAATAAAGTTGGTTATTTCCTATAAGTCTAACATAAACAAAGGGGAACCACTCTTGACTGATAAATTATTTATTTATTGATCTACTAGGAAAAAAAGAAGACGGGGTTAGGGTTTAGGGATAGTTTAATGGGAAAATAAATAATTTATCAGTCAAGAGTGGTTCCCCTTTGATCATGTTAGTTTGTTTTGTTTTGTTTTATGACATATCAATTTCAGTGGGTCATTTAATGAAGATTGATCATGTTAACAAAAAATCTTTTAGTGTATTTAAACACATTGTTGAAAACAGTCTAGCTGTGCATTACACAAGCAGAAATATAGCTGTATAAAAGCAATTTGGCTGTACAGGCAAGCAATAAGCATAGACAAGAATCTCAAAAGCAGGAAATAATAATAATAAAATTAATAATAATAAGTCTCAAACTTCACCTACGATGTATAAGACGCAGGGCAATTTTTTAAGCCCAAAAATTTTGTTACAAAACAAAATTATTTAAAACATTGAATGGTCTGTTTTTCATTTTATTTTTTTTACTGATTTTAACGGCATGTCAAGTTGCCTAGAGTTATTTTATGCCTTGAGGGAATTGTACACATGGTACATGTATTTATATTTACATTCTTTGGGTAGTTTTTTCTTTGTTAAAATTGATCAAGGATCTCCAAAAATAGTAGATATTGATCTCGGGGGGGGGGGGGGGGTTAGTGGAACTATCCAAAGAGTCAGTCAATACCCGGGGGTCAGAAAGTGGTTGTTAAAAGCTTAGATTATATTTTATATAAGTGTAATATCAAAAACTACTAAAATTGTAAGTGTGATCTAAGGGAGGTTACTCTTACACAAATAAAATCTATCAAGGTAGACAAATCTAATTCTCACGGTTAAACAAAAATCGCGAACTTAAAGATAGATCTAAAAATTATTCACAAAATATTCAGAGCATTACATTTGGAACTAGCAGAGCTACAAGGTATTGCCCGGAATTTAAGAGTTAAAAATAAATCTCTTATTTAGGTTTATATATAGATTAATTGGGCACATCACGTATTGTAATGTTTAGCAAGCTAGATTTGCAGACCATTGTTAATGAGTTTGATTCTCACTGGGTGCTCCATATTTTCGGCTTTGTGCCAAATAATTATATTCTAAGTTCCTTTTATATACCAATATTTCGAGGAATGGTAAATAAATAGAACTCAGAACCAACCCAATTCTTCATTTATTTCACTTGTTTCTTTTAGGCTTTCAACAAAAAAAAAAAAAAAAAAAAAAAAAAAATCTTCCCATAAATATATAATATAGATATATATATATGTTATCCAACATCTTCAAGTTGACAGTTTTTATTTTAAATTCAAAAAGTATTACATTGTTGCAATTTTCCACCAGATGTGGACCAGACTACATAGATATATATAAAAAAATTCAAATCTTTTCTCAATAGAACATCACAAAGGTAAGAGACCGATTTTATCTTCTCCAATAGCTTATATAATAACTATATTAATTTAATGCTTCAAAAGAGTCCAATAATAGATGAGGAAAACTTTCCATTAGGGACTTCTCTCTCTCAAAAAAAAAACAAAAACATTATTTTTCATTATTTTACTTTTGAGAGAGGTCCTTTGGAAAGGATGTTTTCATTTATTTCATTCATTTTGCCATTAATTCTTATATAGATATATATGATATATACACATTATATCATGTATACTCATATATCATGTGGCTTTTGTAACCCGCATTGAGAATTTTTGCAGCTGGAAATTGTAGGTATAACAGTGGGCCTAGGCCTAGCCTTAGTCAACTATTTAACTCTTAACATTCTATACCGCTTCATTCCGCCCGGCCGAAAGTCACATTTGTCTTCCTAATCCGTTCTAAACAATAGCCTTTATTTAAATGTAATATTAATTATATTTAGAAGTCTTTATTTTCAGGGAAATAAAAGGTAACTTTAAATGAAAAGGCCATTTTTAGCTATTTTTTGATAAATCCTTATAGGAATGGGACTCTGGACTCTGAAAATTCTCAACAGGATGTTAAGAATGAAACACACAAAGTTTGTATCTTGTATTTGGTGCAACCCTCAAATATTCAACTAAAATTTACGTCTCAGAAGGTTTGCATGACACATGAGTATATACAGTAAGGTTTTTCATTATTGTATGAGCAGACAATTTTGATTTCAAAACAAATCTCTTACCATTTTCAAGAAATCCACCAATTTCTGGGGGTCAGTACCGAGTGACAAATCCACAAAGTCCTTGGGGAGAGCATAGACAGCATAAGGGTTGGGCTTTACGGCACTATCTTCTTTCTTTACACATCGGAAGACAGGAAACTTAATTAAAAAAAAAGAAGAACACATTGAAGAATAAGCGGCCTTTGGAGAAAACAATATTTCAACCAACTATTCTAAAGCCAGAACAATTCACATACCTAGGTAGTAATATCTCATCCACAGAAAGCGATGTTAATACATGAATAGGAAAGGCATGGTCGGCCATTAACAGATAATTAGTTATACGGAAATCCGATCTCACTGACAAGTTAAAGCAACAATTCTGTGGTTATATCAGTGCTGCTGTATGGCTGCACCACTTAGACCCTGACAAGGCACCTTGAGAATAAGCTAGATGGGATCTGCAGAAGAATGCTGTGTACAGTCTTGAACAAGTTGTGGAAACAGCACCCGACAAGAAAGCAGCTGTACTGCCATCTACCCATCATCTCACAAACCATCCGAGTAAGGCAGACAAGGCATGCTGCACACTGCTGAAGAAGCAAGGATGAGCTCATAAGCGACATTCTCCAGTGGAAGCCAACACATGGACATGATAATGTGGGCCGCCCACAAAGGACCTACATTGACCAACTCAGCACAGATACTGGATGCTGCAGAGAGGACCTCCCTGGAATAATGAATGATAGAGAAGGTTGGCGAGAGATTGTCATGAATATCCGTGCTGATTGCGCGACAGGATGATTGTTGTTCTTCTATAATAGGAGGGCACCCGACCGATAGGGAGACCATGCTAATGTTTAAAGATGTCTGCAAGAAGGACATGAAGACGTGCCACATCAACACCAACGCATGGGAGGCTTGTGCATAAAACCGTGCAACCTGGTGCCTCCTCGTCAAACAAGGGACAAAAAGGAGGAGAAAAGAGAGGAAATAAGCCGCTGCAGAAAAAAGAGCCAGAAGGAAGGAGAGACAACAGCTACTCCAGCAAGCGTCACTGTTTGTTTGCAGTCACTGCACCAGAGATTGCCATTCAAAAATTGGTCAGTTCAGCCACTCATGCAGTTGCAGATTAAAAAAAAAAAGTGGACACTATGCCATCTTCTTTAGTAGACGGAAGGATGCCAACAACAACAACAATATATATATATATATATATATATATATATATATATATGGTGTTTGTGGAAAAGTTGACTTACCGGTGAAAAAGGTCACAATGGTTAGTTGATGCAAGTTTCACAATAAGACAGTGATATAACAAATATAGAGTGCTGTTAGAAGAGCAAATTTATTATGATATTAGTACACGATAATAACCTACTCGAGTTTCACCATAAGGATCTTCAGGGTTAAATTCACTGGATTAATCAAGATATTGATTAATTGCAGTTGGTTATACGCGTGTATTTTTTGTGATAGACGGTTGGTTACAGGGCCGCGGTCAAAAGAAAACTGGTTCAAGATTCGAAAGTTTAAAAAAGCGGAAGTTGCTTTTCTCAAAAGATCAAAATAAACATTGCTAGAAATACGCTTTGTGTAAATGTTGATGATAATGATGAAGATTCAGTATATTATTACAGAGTCTGTAGTGATTAACTGTAGTTTTATTGATATATATAGATTTTTTTTTCTTAAGTTATTTATTTTAAAAATACACACGTACAACCAACTGCAATTAATCAATATCTTGATTAATTCAGTGGATTTAACCCTGAAGATCCTTATGATGAAACTCGAGTAGGTTATTATCGTGTACTAATATCATAATATATATATATATATATATATATATATATGTGAAGAAAGGAAGTGAATCCGATGGTATGTAGTATATTAAGAAAAATGAAAAAACACAGGTTTAAATGGGTTAAGTGGTGAGTTTATTGGCCGATGCTGCAGTGTTTCGATCTATAAAATTAGATCATCTTCAGGGCATTTGTTGGTATATGAAAGGTAATAAGAAATTTTTTATCACAGAATAACGAGAAAAGCGAGTGGTAGTCCTTGTTATTCAGTCTGTTTAAAATTTTTTTGAGGTTTGAAAAAAGGGGACTGTTTGAAATATGACGTCAAATATTCATTCTTTTTTACGGTGTGTGCATGGGACAGTGTAAGTGTGTGTATCGAAAGGAAACCTTGTGCATTTTTTAGGTGTGTGGTTGCATGTGTGTGTGTATAAATCTTTTGTGATAAACGACAGCGGAAATAAACCTCATAGTTGTGTGTGTGTGTGTGTGTGTGTACATATGATTACCATTGATAAACGATG
Source organism: Doryteuthis pealeii (assembly GCA_023376005.1). Classification (NCBI taxonomy): domain Eukaryota; kingdom Metazoa; phylum Mollusca; class Cephalopoda; order Myopsida; family Loliginidae; genus Doryteuthis; species Doryteuthis pealeii. The sequence continues at coordinate 39,685,084 of CM042168.1, read as the reverse complement.
TATGTTTCAGGTGGCAAGAGAATATTCTTTAAACTTTTTTGAGTTGCTGTGTGTGTTTGATGTGTATGAGGTAGGGGGAAAGATGTCATTTGCACGTCAAAAGAAATTTTTATTTTTTATAGTAAGAGAAGAGAAGGAAGTCGTGTGAGTGTTTGTGTGTGTGTATGGATAAAATTTTTTATAAGAGATTAATCGATCGAAACACTGCAGCGTCGGCCAATAAACTCCCCACTTAACCTGTGTTTTTTCATTTTTCTTAATATACTACATATATATATATATATATATATAAAAGGGTTTTGTAATTTTTTTGAAGCATTGTGTTTATATTGGTTTGTTGGTTGATTTTGAAGGCTATCACAATGCAAGTGTAAAGAAAAAAGAAGGTAACTGTGGTGTTGTTTGTTAACCTGTAATTTATTCTCAATTCTTAATATTTCGGGATAAAAAATCCCTTCTACAGAAGATTACTAGAACTGAAGTTGTTGCTAGTGGCTGTTCATTTGTTCTGTCTCATGTCTTCCAAATTCTGTGTGTGTGTGTGTGTGTGTGTGTGTGAGGGTGCTATATATATATAAAAGATTGCTCAATTACTGACTGAAGTCGTTGCAGATAACCCCCCCCCCAAAAAAAAAAACGTGGACACTACTCCATCGTCTTTAGTAGATGGAAGGATGCCAACCAATAGGAGCCAAGTAAATACCCCCCCCCAAAAAAAAAAAACTTAAATGCAACAATTGTTTGATTTTACCTCTAGGTTTCTGGATCCATTTTCATCCGAATCTTGGAAGGGTCGATCAGCTGAAAGTTCATCCCAGGAAAACATCAGACTGTCCGTGAAAAGTCCATAAGGATTGAAATCCATCAGAAGAATTCGATTCTGGAAGAAGAAGGAAAGAGAATTAATTGAGCATTGGTTATTTCCTATAAGTCCAACATAAACAAAGGGGAACCACTCTTGACTGATAAATTAAATGGGAAAATAAATAATTTATCCGTCAAGAGTGGTTCCCCTTTGTTTATGTTGGACTTCTAGGAAATAACCCGAGCATTCAACCAAAAGTATGGATTAATTTTGACCAGAAATAATGAAAATGATGTTAAAAAGGGAAATGGAAATAAATCCGACAGTATGTAAGTATGTGGGGTATTAGTTTGTAGCTAACACCTGCATTCCTATAATCCATTAGGTTATCCAAAAGAGGTTAACTCAACACAGAATATTTGGTAGGGAAAAGACAAGTCAATTTATTGAAGATTACATTTAATTAAAACAACATACAAAGATGAAACATTCTCAATGTTGGCAAATTTTTACGACTGGGCCGGGCTAACTCAGTCGGTAGAGCGTTCGGCTAGAAACCACAAGGTTCCTAGTTCGATTCCGGCCCTCGCCAACTCAGCGTATGAGTAGCACAGGGATCTGTGCGGTAAAATAAGGAGCTGACAGTAGGTGTGGCGCTCCACCTCAGACGCAAAAACTATCTCCTTGGTCTAGCGCTAGTGAAAAGGGGATAGACTCCCTTGCTGTCTGGCTGATACCGACATTAGGCCGCCCCGAGGACTTTACTTTTACACCAGTCCCAATGATTAGCCTCCGAACTCCCCAGATCTTTAACCCCATGGATTATTATGTATGTAGCGCTGTTGAGAAAGACACCAATCACCAGGCCAGTACTACAAAAGCCCAGTTAATCGACAGGTAGTTTTTGAGACCCTTCCCAGGGAAACTGTAACATCAGCTTGTTGCAGGCTCCGGAGCAGGATTGAGGCTGTGATCGATGCTAATGGTGGATATTTTGAGTGAAACTTGTTGACAGTAGTGTAATTTCCACGCCTGTTGAATTTCTTTACAATCCAATAAATTTTGTAGATTTTTCAAGAACTTTTTCTTTTTGAACCTGTCAAATTTCTCCTGAACACCCTATATATATATAATATATATATATATATATATATATACATATTATAGAGTGTACAGAAATAACCTACTCGAGTTTCACCATATGGGTCTTCAGGGTTAAATCAACTGAATTTGTAAACTGTATGGTAAAGTCTAGTGCTAGTGAAAAGGGGATAGACTCCCTCGCAGATTGGCTGATACCGACATTAGGCCGCCCTGACGACTTTACTTACTTACAGGTGACCTTTGCACCCTAAATTGACCGATTTGCAAGTTTAGCCCATTATATAATGATATAGTAAGAAATTTTAATTCAATGATTAACTATATTTTTTAAATAAAATATAAATGATGTGATTTGCTAAATTTCAAATTAATATTTGAAAAAGAAAAAAAGAATTAAATAAAGTAATCAAATTTATGTAAAACGATAAATAATCTTATAACATTATTAATTCAAAAACGTAGTCAATCGAATGTCAAATTATTATAGTAAAGTATACTATATCATAAATTTGATAACAATTTGAGTTTTCAGGTATTTCTGTGAAATATATTAGGTAATCTAATGGTTTTATCTCTTGCGCACTATTCTACATTAGTATCATGATTTTATTTGTATTTCTAATATTAAAATAAATAAATTAACGCAATTATGAAAAAAAAACAAAAAACGGTTTTGTTTACAATTGACGAACGACGGGAATTTATAAAAAACGTTGAGTTGTTAAAATGTTTTCGTTTGATTTATTATTTAATTCCTTTAAAAATAATTCAATGTATGAAAAGACATACTAATTACATATTTAGAAAGATCTTTTTTTCTAACAAAATAAATATTTTTAAGATAGAAACAGAAATATGCGATAAATAAGATTTGATTTTATGTTAAAATTTAAGTATGAAAAAATGATACCACGAATTCTAGGCCGACTGAAGCAAAATATAATTTTTTTAACTCGCTGTAAAAAATAATTTCCATTGATAAAAACTCAATCAAATTACATATTTAGAGAGATTATTTCATTCTCTTTCGAACCATATGGATATCTTAAAGAAGATTGAACCGTAAATAGGCGAGAAAAAAGGATTGTTTTTTTTCTTGAAATTTAGAATGAAAAAAAAAAATTATACATATCAGCTCTCTGAAGCCAATTTTTTTTTTTTAACTCTGTAAAAAATAATTCAATTAATAAAAACGCATAAAAATTGCATATTCAGAAAGATTATATTATTTTCTTTTCAACGGTATAAATATTTTAAAGATTAGGTGATAAATTCCTAGCAGAATGGTTTAGACTGCAAAATTTATTCGCTAAAATACATTTCTGCAGTAAATCTCTATAAATCGCTGTAAAAAAAAAAAGTCAGCCAGCAGACAATATTTTATTATCAGCAGGTGCTTGTATATGGACAGTTCTGCAAATTGGGTGATTTTGGCTTAATTAATTATATCCCTTAATTAGTAAAAAATCAATAACCAAATTTGATGTGTTTCTTATTTAGAAGGATATTAATCTATATGCAAGATTTCAAATCTGAGTGACTTCTCTTTTCTCTGTTATAGATCGACACGTACATACCAAAAACTTACTCATATATATATATATATATATACACACACACACACACACACAAAGAAAATTATGTACAAACCTCTTTGTCCCTGTAAATATCAAAAACATCTGAAACAAAAAAAAAAAATAATTTAAATCAATAATATATGATAACAAAATCTGCAACAAATATAAATATTAAAACGAACATCCCAATTTATTATTTTATTAATAAAGTGGTTGGTTGGATTTTATGACATGTCAACCCTTGCAGGGTTATTTTATGCCGAAAATGTTTTATTCATTCTTGATAGTTATTGAAGTCAGTCAATCAGTCTACTGTTGGTTTGAACAACAGCAACTGGTTAAGCACAACTGAAGCAGTGTCCAAGACAGTTGTTATTTATGGAAATCAAGAATAATCCATTCATGTATTTGGGTGATCCCATTCCTTGAGTTCTGATTGGCTGCTTGGTTTCTATGATGTTGTGGAGTTTCATAAATACCCTGTCATTCTGCAGTAGTGTTGCAACAAGACAGGATCATATTAAGTTACGATTGCTTGTTGCCGTGTCTTACCAATTCGATGGTAATTGGATCTTAGCTTGATTATTTTATAATGGGTATTAAATTTTTTTTGGAAAATCCAATTTTTAAACGACAATAACATAATGAATTTATTTATTTATTCTTATTTTACTTAAATTTGTCACTTCAAAATGAAAATGTTGATATTGAGCCCTGTGTGATATATAAATATCAATGTTTGTTTGGTTTGTTTTACGGCATATCAACCTTGGTGGGTTATTTAATGCCAGCAAAGTTTCAAAAGATTTGTAGCGATAGTTTTGAAGAAAATTTTTCTGACTCAGTTTTTTAAATTTTTTATAAACAAATTTTCTATTTAACCCATAGATTGAACCCTAATAAGTACTACCAGTCTGAGTCAGAGTAGACCTGGGAGTAATGGTGATGAAGGGGTGCTCCACATTCTCCAGACCTCCTTGACTGGTTACATATCAATGTAATTGTATTCTATCCATATAAACCATATTTTATCTGAGCTTTTAACACTTACTGTGTTTGAAATGTGTTGGTAGAAGATTAATTCAGACATCTATTTCCACAATTTAAAAGAAAGCAAAATTGATACAACAAACAACTTTATATACATAATATACAATTCGTATAATTGTTTTTTAAACAATGTTGAGGACCGTATGTGTCTGTAGGTAGTTGTGTGTGAAAAGTGCGTATGTATTGTTTATGTTTGTCACTGCTAGTGTTCATTTTGATGTGTCTACATTCTAACAGTTTTGTTAAACTAAAATCTGTGATTGATCTTGTGTCGTGTTGAGATGGAGCAAGAGAAAAATGAAACGAAAAAGAGACAGATCTGATTAGTCGTTTTTTGTGTCTCTGGACTGGGTCTTCTCTCCAACTGTGTCGAGTTGGGAGGGCGTCTTCTCTCCGACTGAAGCTTTCAACCCTTAGGCCATTTTTATAATTTTCTTTTGTAATGCGTACGTGATCATTAAGTTAAAATTAATATTGGATGATTACTTTAAGACATACTTCAAAACACTGATTAACGTTGACGTATAATTAAATTTATATATATGCACACACACACATATATATATATATATATATATATATATATATATTTACCAATTCTTCCGCATGAGTAGGATGTAACCGAAGGTCAGTTTCTTAAGCGGAGTTTAACACATTTGAATTCTGTTTTTCCTTCTCCTAGACTGGTTGCCTAAAACAAGGTTAAAAAGCCCAGTCTTCCCATAGTTGGATTCATACCTTTCCCAAAGGCATTAGCACTATGCAGAATGAAAACAGTTTTGTCCAGGATTTGAGCTCGGTTCACCAAGTCCATTTTCTACAATGATGGCCATTACATCACACACTTTTATAAAAATCACAAAAAGGTAAGTATCAAAAGGTGAAATTACTTACATTCTTTTTCAGCAAATCGACCGCTTATATTCTGTTTAAAGAATTTTATAATATCTTCCTTGATGATTTCTTCTTGTTCTTCAATGAAATCATAATATTCAGAATTATGACGTTGGCAAATAGCTAAGAAAAAGAAAAAAAAACATTATAAAAAGGATTATTTACGATTACTTAGCAACATTAAAGGGTAATCTGAACATTAGCTACATGAATGAGAGTAACTTCCCCTTATTTCACTTTCAAAAAAAAGTTTAAGAATAATTAATGTCTAAACAAGAGAAAAAAAAATTATAACCCCCACCCCTGCAAAAAAAAAAAGACAAAAATGTAAATCATGGTTTGTTTTACGACATATCAACCTCGGTGGGTTATTTAATGCTTACAAAGTTTTGAAATAAATTCATTCTTAATGCATAATACAATTTTGTTTATAAACTCATGTTTTTCTATTCAACCCATAAATGGGACCCTAACAGATACTACCACTCTGGGTCAGAGTGGACCAGGGAACAATGGTGATGAAGGGGTGCTCCACATTCCCCAAACCTCCAGAACTGGAAACTCACCATCAGATAGAGTTTAATGTCATTCCCAGGACAAGTAGACTCTCAGCCACCGCCTTCTAGCACCCATATGATAAGGATTGGGGGTTGCCATAAGGGCAATAGGGTTGGGGCAATCATATACGTGCTAGGGCTTGATGTGGTCAGCCGATTGATCGGAAGGGGCCTCTCTGACTGCCCATCTAGCCCAAGAAAAGCCTAAAGTAGAATATTGCAAGTCATGGACAGCTCAGCCACCTTGGTTGCCAACAGGTGGCCCCATTGGGAGAGTCTTACCCCTCTGCAGAGGTGCAGTCGGTGTATTCTAATGCCCCAGCCAACACAGTAGTTTCTAAAAGGGAAACAAATGTATAAAATTTCTACTTTCAAATCTTTATTCTTTTTATTTTATCAGTTATTTTAAATTTGATGTGGTGATTGGTTGGTTCATGATTTAATCAAAAGTCATATGAAAATTTGAATGTTTAAAAAAAAGTTAAAAAACAATTAATGTCAAAAAATTAAAAAAATTATCCAAATTGAAAAAAAAGAAAAAAAAAGAAAAAAAAGAAAAAAAAGAAAAAAAAGAAAAAAATCTTTAAAAAAAAAAAAGATTTTATACTGTTTTTTTGTTTTTTTTCTTTCAATTTGGATAATTTAAAAAAAATTTTTTTTTTTACATTAATTGTTTTTTAATTAAAATAAAAAAGAAAAGACAAAAATGTAAATTATCACAACTGGGAAAGAAGCTGTAACCCCATCCCTCAAAGACACATAAAAAGACTTAACCCTTTCTAGACAGATCTCTAAATGTTTAAGTATCAGTTTACTATGCTCTGTTATACACAAGTCATCTTGGGCGCCTCACAAACCATTGTTAGTGAGTTTGATGCTCATTGGGTGCCCCATACTTCTGGCCTTGTGCCACATCTAAGCTATGCTTAATAAATAACTATACACACATATCTTTTAAGATTTAAAAAAAAAAAATCGAAAGCTACAGACTTTGTGTCTGGTAACAATAACTCGTGCAGATAGATCACAACTGAATTTAAATTACAAGGAATAAATTCAGGCTGGAAAGAGTTAAAAAACCCCAAAAACAAACTAACCAATGAGTGTTCCATTTTTGACAAAGCACCGAAATTCCATACTCGGATGAAGACTTCTCCAGACACGAAGAACAAGCTCATAATGGATGTCTGCTTTATTTGAATCACAATCTTCACAATACTCAAATCTAAATCAGAAAAATTAAACATCAAATTTCAAATCATCAAATATAGACATATCAATCGGTAGAGATATCTTTGATAGTTCATAAAAAAAAAAAAAAATGAAATGTTGGCTTAGTTTAAGGATTGGTTTGGTTTCTTTGTTTAATGGCATATCAACCTTTGTGGGTTATTTAACTCTTAACATCCTGTTGAGAATTTTTTAATGTCCAGTTTTCTATAAGGATTTATCAAAAAAGGGCTAAAAATGGCATTTTCATTTAAAGTTACCTGTTATTTCCCTTAAATCAAAAACTTCTAAATATGTTTAAACAAAGGCTATCATTTGGGGTAGATTAGGAAAATGAATGTGACTTCCGGCCAGGTGGAATGAGGGGGTATAGGACATTAAGAGTTAATACCAAAGCCATCCTTGTAGAACAGTAGTAAAGTGAAGAGATGATGATAGGTATGGTGCTCCACCTCAGATGCAAAAACAATCTCCCTGATCTAAAAAAAAAAAAAAAGTCATCGGGGTGGCTTAAGTCGGTATCAGCCAATCAGTGAGGGAGTCTATCCCCTTTACACTAGCGCTAGACCAAGAAGATTGTTTTTGCGCCTGTGAAGCGCCACTCCTTGCTTTACTGCACAGATCCCTGTGCTACTCATACGCTGAGTTGGCGAGGGCCGGTATTGAACTAGGAACCTTGTGGTTTCTAGCCGAATGCTCTACCGACTGAGCTAAGTGCTAGTGAAAAGGGGACAGACTCCCTCACTGTCCGGTTGATATCAACAATAGGCCATTCTGCTGACTTTAAACATTTAAAACGTGCACTCTGTTCAATAGAAAACAGAATGAATTGAGCAAATGCTGATTTTTCTAATATTATTAAAACAAGTTACAGGAGTAGAGGTAGGTCTTCTGAATGCAAAACAATAAAGAATTTTTTTTTTTAAGTTCTCTATCTTTTATGGGTAATCTGAACATTAGCTACATAAATGAGAGTAACCACCCCTTGTAGGTATGCTTCCTCAAAGTGAAACAAATAAGGGGAGGTTACTCTCATTTGTGTAGCTAATGTTCAGATTACATTTTTATGGTGGGACCATCTATCTTCACTTGAGCCAAAATGTAAAATTGTTTTTAAAATGAACAAGTTGGAAAAAAAAAAAAAAAAAAAAAAAAATATTTAAAACGTGCACACTGTTTAAACAAATTAAATTGAGCAAAGGCTTATTTTCTATCTTTCTCATGTTATTAAATGTGGCTTGGAGCAGCAGCAATACTTACGGGCAAGTCAGATCATGAACAACAAAATCTGAGCTTTTTAAGAGGAGATAAATATCAGCTGGACTCGTGCACCGAAGACTTTTATCAAATGAGATCCATGAAGCATCCTAGAAAAGAAGAAAAAAAAATTATCTTATTATAATGGAGATTATGTGTCTGTATGTCTGTAACCGAAACTATATAACTATTCAAGTCACAATTCCCTTAAGTATTTACATCATATTCTCCATTTTATTTTATTTTTTATTCAAACCTCAATTATTAATAACATTGTTTTATATTATTAATACTGTTGGCCTTATCTACATAACATGCAATTGTATTTATATATACAACAAAATAGCAGTTTACAGTGTGAACAGAAAGGCTAATTATTGATCTTAAAAATTTGATTTTAATAAATATGTAATTAGCACATTTCTAATTGTTTGGTTTTATCTTAATGAATATGAGCAAAAATCTTGGGAATAAATCTTAAAAGAAATCCATTAATAAGAAGAAATAATTCTGATTTTATTCTTTACTTCCTATTTTAACTAAATAGTTAAATTAGGAAATTTTCGCAATGAAAGACGGGAGTGATGGAAGAGTAAGTTTCAGTTGTTCTATTTTTTGATTATATCCCCCTCTGTTTTAAATATTTTTAGCTGCATTCTTATCTAGTTTCATTAGTTTTTCCTAATTTAATACAATACTTTATTATATTAAAACTTAAATACTTGCACCCAGAAGGTGTAAATCAATACACTTGCATGTTTTAACACAAAAATATCATAAAATGTGTTCTTAATAACAATTAAGTTAATTTCAAATAATGCACAAGCACAATTAAGAAGACATTTTATGATATTTTTGTGTTAAAACATGCAGTTGTATTGATTTATGGTGAAATGAAAATGGCCGACCAAAACAGATGTCTTTCTCAAAGTGAAATAAAGGGGAGGTTACTCTCAATTATGTAGCTAATGTTCAGATTACCGGTCTTATTCCTCTTCAAAAGGATACAGTTAGTGTATTCTAAGCCCCGGCAACATTCATTTGTGTGTGTGTGTGTGTGTGTGTAAGGGATACAGTCAGCATATTCTAAGCCCTATCAACACGGCTCCAAAAGAATGAGAGAATTTACTTTATCCAAAATAAGATCTCAATTTGAAGAATGGGATTTTTTAACCAACCTTCGGACAACTCCAATTCAATTTAGGGAAGACTTCTCCGCCAAGATATTCAATGGCACTTCGGATCTGTTGTTCCAACTCAGGAAATTCAGGAGCCTGAAAAATAAATAAATAAAATAATCATGGAATTTGAAAATTTAAAACAATTGGACCATATGACCTTTAGGCACCCGTTTTGCTTTGCTGATTCATAAGTACATTTTTTTCATTTATACCGTCAAAATCCGGTTGTTGGTTAGGGTTAGGGGTTAGTTTTATAATTAAAAAAAAAACCTCTAAAAATCATCTGTTAACAAACAACCGGATATTGACAGTGTAAATAAAAAAAATGTACTTATGAATCAGCAAAGCAAAAGGGGTGCCTAAAGAACATATGGTCCAAACAACTGAATAGACGTAAGAGATTGGTTGGATTTTATGGCACATCAATCCTTATTGGGTTATTTTATGCCAAAGACGTTTTGTTTAATTCATTCTTGATGGTTATTGAAAATTCTTTAGCTCAGTCGGTAGAGCGTCTGGGTAGGAATCACAAGGTTCTTGGTTTGATACTGGCCCTTGCCAACTGAGAGTATGAGTAGCATAGGGGTCTGTGCGGTAAAGTCAGGAGCTGATGGTAGGTGTGGCGCCCCACTTCAGATGCTAAAATAATCTCCTTGGTCTAGTGCTAGTGAAAAGGGGATAGACTCCCTTGCGGTCTGGATGATACCAACATTAGGAGATGAGACCTTCACAGGTCAGGATGGACCTAGGAGTAATGTCAATGAAAAGGGTACTCCACACTCCCCAGAGCTACAGAATTGGAACTTCACCATTAGATGCAGTTTAATGTCCTAACCCAGGACACTAAGACTCTTAGCCACTGCCTCCAAACATATATATGATAAAAAGGTTGGGACAATCATATAGGTGCTTGGGCTTGACATGAGCAGCCGATTGATTGGAAGATAGTCTCCCCGACCGCCCATCTAGCCTAAGCAAGAGCCCAAGTGAAGTGTTGCAGGTCATGGACTGTTCAACCCCCAGGATTCTGCCCCTGAGCATCATGGTCTACCACCTATGTATAAGACCAGCCACATACATTAGATGAGTTGATAATAGAGTTATTTCCCCTTGAATGTTGTTCGGACCAAGTAACCAATAAGCACCCTGGCTGTTTGCTAGATTCAAAAGGACATATTTTGCTTTTCACTGTCAACTTCCGGTTGTTTGTTAGCAGATGATTTTTAGACACTTTTTATTTTTTGTTATTTCATGTTGTTGTTGTTAAGTAGGAATTCTTTTTTAAATTATAAAACTATAAATGAAAGACATTTTTTTTATACCATTATAGAATGTGGCCTACGAAATCATCTCTCTCTTAGTCTTATAGCATGTGGCCTACGAAATCATGTCTCTCTTAGTCTTATAGTATGTGGCCTACGAAATCATGTCTCTCTTAGTCTTAGCATCTGGCCTATGAAATCATGTCTCTCTTAGTCTTATAGTATGTGGCCTACGAAATCATGTCTCTCTTAGTCTTATAGTATGTGGCCTACGAAATCATGTCTCTCTTAGTCTTATAGCATGTGGCCTATGTCATGTGTCTTATAGTATGTGGCCTACGAAATCATGTCTCTCTTAGTCTTATAGTATGTGGCAAGTCTTATAGCATGTGGCCTACCATAAAAAATATATTGTAAAGTTATAATAATAACTGTTAACCTTAAACCTATTCAGAATTTCAAAATATTTTAGAATTAAATAGATCTCTGCCAGAGCAATCGAGCATGATTTAGGATTTTCCCATAAAACTGTTAACCATTCCCGTGTTAAATGTGTCTTTCGTTTATAGTTTTATAAATAAAAAATAAAAATTGCTATTGAATTAACGACAACAACATGAAATAGGTAAAAAAAACTTGTCTTTAATAACGTCTTTCATTTAAAGTTTTTTTTTTTTTTTAAATTGCTACTGAAGTAACAACAACATGAAATAACTAAAAAATGTGTCTTTCATTTAAAGTTTTATAATTAAAAAAAAAAAAAGAATATTAAATTAACAACAACATGAAATAAGTAATTTGTAAAAAATGTGTCTTTCGTTTATAGTTTTATTATTTAAAAAAATGCTACTGAAGTAACAACAACATGAAAGAACTAAAAAAACGTTTCTAAAAAAATCATCTGTTAACAAAAAATCAGAAGTTGACGGTGAAAAGCAAAACCTGTCCTTTTTAATCTAGCAAACAACCGGGGTGCTTATTGGTTACTTAGTCCAAAAAAAAAAAAAATCAATGCCGAAAACAACTAAAATAATTTGTTTTATTAAAGTAGAAGAGCAGCCTATGAATATTTTTTTCATAAAAGAATATTTTTACCTACTTAAACTTATGCTTATCTGAACTAACATTTTTTGACACTATAAATTTTTGAATGAACTGATACAATTACCTCTGTGAATAACTTATATATATTAGCTTAGAACCATGACACCTTTGAAAAACACTAGCAGGGCCATCCTTAACTCTTAATGTTCTATACCCCCTCATTCCGCCCGACTGGAAGTCACATTCATTTTTCTAATCTAACCCAAATGATAGCCTTTGTTTAAATGTAATATTAACCATATTTAGAAATCTTTGATTTAAGGGAAATAACAGGTAACTTTAGATGCAAAGGCCATTTTTAGCCATGAATTTCTTATAAAATTATCAAGTTATATGGATTTGAAATTTATCCTGTTAATATTATCCTGAGTATTCTCGGTGTTACATATTAATTGGATCCCTATTACTTTTTAAGGTAGTATAGGAATCCTTATGGCAATCAGTACAGCTGATGGCCTTGAGAGTGAGTGACAATGCTTGACCTCACTCTCACCTTGCGTTCTGGGATGATCATGGGAATCGGAAGTGATAGAAATCCCCTTCCAGTTTAAGGTGTAAGCAACTTAGTCAGTTGCAGAGACAGTTAGAGTAAGCGAGTTGCAGTGGTTAGTTGCAGTTAGTCAGTTGCAGAGTTAGAAGCTAGCAAGATGTGACTCTTTGCGCGCATTTGTCTGGTTTTGGGGATCCTGAATAAAATAACATCAAGGTAAATCGAAGTCTTGTTGTTATTACTAAAAGCTAACAATGACACAAGGCTTCTGATAAGAAATGGTCCCCAGCAGAACCAGACACGGAATCCCCAGATAAGAAAGACCAGACGAGACCTGTAGAAGATATACCAGACCATTAGAAGACCATTAGAAGATAGAAGACAGAAGACTAGACGATCAGAAGACGGCCGGAAGAATAGAAGACCAGAGTAAGAAAGTACGTAACAAATATATCTATTGGGTACTGTGACGAACGGCTACGTTACATATATCGATTTGGTGCCTTAAGACCAGTCACGCCATCAAGACGTGATCAGATTCGAACCTGGACAACGTGCCACTAGACAGAGAAGAAAAAAAAAAGGCATAAAAATGAGCAAAGCAAAAAGAAAGAAGAAGAAAAAAAACGTGATAGAACTTAAAAAGAAAAACGTAAGTAACGAACGCACACATACACACACATGTTTTTAGAAACAGACTATAGAAAAAGACAATAGAAAAAAGAGTGAACTAATATTCAAAGATCTATCTAGATTTGTCACAAAAAAAAAAAAAATTGAAGTTAAGATAGAATGTTGAAAAGAAAGAAAAAAAGAAGACAAAAGGGACATTGTGTTAAGTACTTTCAGAAAGAAAAAAAAAAAAAAAAAATCCGACTTAAAGTCTTGACTGAAGGAAAGAAGGAGAGACATTGTTTTAAGAAATAATGTATAATTTTGAACTTTGCAGAAGTTTTTAGAATTGTTTAAAGAAAAAAAAAATGCCATTGAAAATTGTTAGTAGATTGTTTAAATTGTTTAAAATATAGAGAGAAAAAGAGAGACAGTTTGTATGCTATGAAAAAAAAAGGGAGAGACAAAGTGTATATGCCAAAGAAAGAGAAAAAGAGAAAGGGATATTTTGTTTTGATATGTATAAGTTGAAATTTTGTGAGGAAAGACAGAGAGAAAGGAAAAAAAATTTTTTTTTGCTGTATGATTGAATTTGCCATTTAGGTCATTTGCCATAGTTTTGAATTGTTTTGAAGATAGAAGAAAAAAAGAGAGTGTATGCTATCGAGAAAAAAGAGAGAGGACACTAGGAGGATACATTCCCCCTCCAGGCAGTGAGAGTGGGAGATACTGAATGTATGTGCCAGAGGTAGAGAGAGAGACAACGGATGTGTCCCCCCCCCCCGAGGGTAATTGTTGCATTCAAGCCAGCAGTAATTGTTAAGAAATGCACGTGCGCCAGTTCCTGACCATGGTGGAAGATTTTTTTTTTTTTTTGACCGGTGGAACACGTGGTGAATTTGAAAAAAAAATTTTTTTTCAGTCGCCATTTTGGAATTTTTCCTTTTTGATTTTTTCCAATTGAAGCTGGATTTTTTTTTTTTGTGATTATTCATTGTGATGTGATGATGATATTTATGTCAATTGTACTCATAATGTTTTGATGGATTTAAATAATTTTATAATTCTAGTGAGTTTTTACCCGTGCAAGGAAAAAGTTAATTTTTAAAGAAGTAATTTTGAAACTTTTAGTTGAGAATGTAATTTTTTTTATGTTAAATCACAATGCTGTTTTTCATTCGGATTGAAGGTCTGATTTTGAGTCAATTGTTGGAGATTCGGCTAAGTTGTATGTTTTGGATCTTTTTGGACTCACGGTAATGAAAGTAGTTTTTACAGAAAACTCGCCAATTCCAGAGATCCTGTTTTTGGAAAATGTCCTAATTAGGTAATTCGATGGTTTTTCGAAAGGCGTGGAAGCCTACATTTTCCTGTGTTTTTTGGAGTTTTGAATATGTCAGAATAAGAGATAAATGGTGGTGCCCTGCTCCAAGAGGTTTTTCGTGTTACTCTGCTCCGCACAATGTATATATGTATATATTTTATTTTTTTCTGGGAATACGATTGTGGTCGATTTCTTCAAATTTTTGATCTTTGATTGATGTCTTTGATTTACTCAGGTTGTGGGGAAGACATAAATTGTGATTTGAGAGATTAAGAATTTTTCGTAGATAAACGGATAAATGAATAAACTCCAGAAAGAGCAAGTGCCTATTTTTTAGTTTGAATTTTAGAGGTACTAAGGTTTGTTACCTGATTAATTGGATAATTTTAAGAAGCTGGTGAATTATTTGAATTTTGGAGAAAAATAAAAATGGCGTATAATTGTAAAATCCTTTGGGGTTGATTTTGAGAAAGAACCAACTTACCCCCCCTCCTTGTCTCTCATTGGCTGAAGGATGAATGGAAAATTTTTTTTGAATGACCAGTCACGTAGACATGGCCGCCATCTTTGAAATGAATGTTTTTTGAGTCAAGCGGGTAATTTTCCCCACATGTCGGCCATTTTGAATGTTAGAATTTTTAGAAAAAAAAAAGTCAGATTTAAATTTAATCAGAGTTTGTTGAAAATAAGTAACTTAATAATTTTAATATTGATGAATTGTGGATTTTGACACTGGTGATTTTTGAAAAAAAAAAACTTTGGTTTGATTTCGTGAGAAAAGCCTTGGAGGCTGATTGACAATATTTTAAAAGAAAGAAATTAATAATTGATTTTGTACTTTGCATTTTTGTCAGTGACCAGTAATATAATTCGGTTTTTGAATTTTTTCCGAAAGTTTGACATAGTTAAAAAGTTGATTTTAGTGAGATTTATGAGTGCCAAATTTTTATTGATAGTTTTGAAAATTTTTATTAGTGAATTTTGTGACCTTGCTGTAGTATGGATCGAGTTCTGAACTCATGCCTGACTATTTGGAGAAATTTTTTCCGGTGTTTTGGGAATCGGTGGAGATATGGTAATGAAAGTGGTCTATCGAGGGCCCACCATTTCACGTATTGAGATTCCCTGATGAGCGTCCCATGTGGTTACCGTGGTTACGGAAGGTTGTCCGCGCTTTTTGGGTTTTATTATTCCGACGGATTCGGAATGTTAGGGGTTCTGAAGTGCAGAATAAGAAGAAAGGCAAAGAGGCTGCCCCTGTTTTATGTGGATTGAATTTTTGGGGGGAATTATGATTTTGGAATGGTCTCCAGAACGTTTTGGCTGAGAGGGATGTCTCGAGTCTGGATGCGGATAGCAAGGTCGGTGAACGATTAGATGTTAAGGAAAGACAAGTACCTACTTTTTGTGTTGGAGGGTTCCTGGAGAATTTGTAAGCCACTGGCAGTGACCGAGTGTGGAATCAGGATAAAACAGTTTTCCCTCAAAGTGAAACTATTTGGCACAGTAATATATTTTTGTGAAGAAAATTTAAAATACTTAATGGTATTGGTGTGTTGTGTCGTGTATCCTATATTAGAAATTATGAGTAACGCATAGCCGTTGTAGATTTTTTATTGTTGCGCGATAAAATTGTTGTTGTTTTCTCCATGCATGTGATGTTTAATGTATTGTAGGGACCATGTGTGCAATGTTTTTGAATCTTTTTTCGGTATCATTGTATTTTTGATGTAAATTGCCTTCCCAGTCTCCAGGTAAGTGACCTGTGGAGCGGAAAGCTGGTGAATTGGTCATTGGAATCCAGGCGAATGTATTGCTGGAGTGACCAGGGTCACGTTGGTTTGTGACCAGGATTTTGGGACCAAGACGTTGGTCCAGTTGTGTTTTGATTTTTGTCAGGATATTGTAAATGGCCCTGCAGTGTTGTTTTTTGTTGAAAACTTGTTATCATGTAAAATTGATGTATGCATGGGGGAACCAGACAACCGCGCAGAAAGAGAGAATAGAATTCGAAGTAATCTAGAGAGTACCAGAATACGGTAGAGCCTCAAAATGGAGAGGCAAGTAAAAAGTAAATTCATAATTAATTATGAATTTAAAATGTATGATTATGAGGGATGTTACATATTAATTGGATCCCTATTACTTTTTAAGGTAGTATAGGAATCCTTATGGCAATCAGTACAGCTGATGGCCTTGAGAGTGAGTGACAATGCTTGACCTCACTCTCACCTTGCGTTCTGGGATGATCGTGGGAATCGGAAGTGATAGAAATCCCCTTCCAGTTTAAGGTGTAAGCAACTTAGTCAGTTGCAGAGACAGTTAGAGTAAGCGAGTTGCAGTGGTTAGTTGCAGTTAGTCAGTTGCAGAGTTAGAAGCTAGCAAGATGTGACTCTTTGCGCGCATTTGTCTGGTTTTGGGGATCCTGAATAAAATAACATCAAAGGTAAATCGAAGTCTTGTTGTTATTACTAAAAGCTAACAATGACACAAGGCTTCTGATAAGAAATGGTCCCCAGCAGAACCAGACACGGAATCCCCAGATAAGAAAGACCAGACGAGACCTGTAGAAGATATACCAGACCATTAGAAGACCATTAGAAGATAGAAGACAGAAGACTAGACGATCAGAAGACGGCCGGAAGAATAGAAGACCAGAGTAAGAAAGTACGTAACAAATATATCTATTGGGTACTGTGACGAACGGCTACGTTACATCGGTATAGGGATTATATATATATATATATATATATATATATATATACATACATATACACACACACAGAATCAAAGGAAAAAATAAAATAAAAATCTAAGTTTATTTGTTATATTTGTAATAATAAAAAGTTATCTTTTTTCAGTATTCTTTTCAATTTAGAATTTTTAACACAATACAGAAATAAACTATCGAAAAAATATTCTTTTATATTCTGAAAATAGTAACTAAAATGCACCACAATAGCTAAAGAAAAGAAAAGAAAAGAAAAAAAAAAAAACTTTAAAAAAATTAGTGACTTAGAAATAACGGGAAATTATCAGTGAAATTTTGTTTCAGTGATAGAACGCAAATACTCGGGATTGTAAAAAAAAAAAAAAATGAACAGAATGCCTATCCCGTGAATACTCGGGATAATTAGGGAAGAGGTTAAAGTCATACTCAGAACACCCTCTTTTGGAGGAGTCTTACCCCTCTGCAAGGGATTCAGTTGATATACTATAGACCTTTTATTGACAGAGTGTAAGATAGGAAGGAAATAATAAAATGTCTTACCGTTATTACAGGCATGTCTTCTTCAGCAGTTGAACTCCACCTTCCCTGAAGAAGAAGAAAAAAAATAGAGATAAAGAATCATATTTTTGGGGTTATTTTGTTTAATGGCATATCAATCCCTTGTGGGCTATTTAATGTCAACTCTTGTTTTGTTTTTGTATATAATGAAAAAAAAAAAAAACATACACGCACACACACTTATAACAAATCCTACTACCACTTCCCTCTCTTACATCCACATCAAAAGATTAAGACAAATCTTCAAAGCCTGGGCCATAAGCAACACACCAAATGTTAATTGTAGATCCGGCTTCCTTAATATTTCCTAACACCTAAGAAAAGCCATCATAAACAGCTACAAACCAAAAATGCAGCAAGACGATACTTAGCAAAAAAATAAAATAAAATAATGATAATAACAATAAACACACATACACACTTACTAGGTACCATCAGTTACGTTCAATTAATCAATTCCACCAATCTCCTAAACAAGCTCAAAGACATCAACATCCAACATCCAAAACACAACTATGAACATCCTTGAAGTAATCTCCCTATATACTAATATACCCAATAAGAAATGCTTAAACCTTCTCACTACACACCTATGTAAAATTAAATTTAAGTCACCCTTACCCATCAATTCCATAATTGAAATCATCAAACACATAACAAACCTAACATACTTTTTATATATATATATATATATATATATATATATATATGTGAAGAGAAATGTAAGTGAATCTGATGGTATGTAGTATAGTGAGAAATTTGAAAAAAAACAGGTTTAAATAAAATAAGTGGTAAGTTTATTAGCTGATGCTGCAGTGTTTCGATCTGTTGAGTAGATCTTCTTCAGAGATTTTGTTGATATAAGGAAGAGTAAAAAGAATTTTATCACAGAATAATGAGGAGACTGTGATAGTCCTTGTTTATCATTCTGTTCAAAGATGTTTTGAAAGGGAGTTAATGTTCTTAGAATAATTTGAAAATTGAGAAATGCTGGAAAGATAGACGGTTTGAAATATGACACCAATTATTCTAAGAACGCCAATTTCCTTTCAAAACATTTTTGAACAGAATGATAAACAAAGACCTTCACAGTCTTCTCATTATTCTGTGATAAAACATTTTTTTCCCTCTTCCTTATATCAACAAAAGCCTTGAAGAAGATCTCAATAGATCGAAACACTGCAGCGTCGGCTGATAAACTTATCACTCATTTTATTTAAACCCGTGTTTTTTCAAATTTCTCACTATACTACACACATATATATATATATATATATATATATATATATATATACACACATATATATATGCAATTCCAGCCCAACAAAAGTTTCTGACTGACACTACTTTCCTGCTAGGTCACATGATAGATTTTTTTTTTTTAAAGAATTTAAACTTACATCATCTTCAAAATAATCCTCATCATCACTTTCAGCACTTTCTTTTGCTTTTGGCTGAACTTCACCAGACCTGAAGAAAGAAATCAAAATAGTCAAAATAAAAACGTCCAGAAACATATGAAGTCGTTGGGATGGGAGGGTCACCTTCAACTTTGTAGTAAAATTTGAATTTGGGAACAATTTTTTTTTTTACATTAACTGTAAATTATTACATCTACACACTGAACAAGATTGAATTTCAAACACAAAAATTCAAAACATGTTCAAAACTTGTATGTATTTACCCAACCCCTCTATCACAGCAGGATGTGACACAAAATCAATTCTATTCACACAGATTGATATCGTTGGCAATCGAATCACCCATTCAGTTCAATCTGAATCAAGGTCTTTCATCCGGGTATCCAGGGTATGTATTCACCTAACCCCTGGCCACGAGCAGGATATGACACAAGGTCAATTTGTTACATGGAGTAAAGCTGGTTCAAATTCAGAGTTTTCTTTCTCCTAGACTGGTTGCTCAACGAAGGTTAAACAACCCAGTCTGCCCTACTATTTAGCCCATAGAAAGGAGAACATGAATTTGTACCTTTCCCAAGGGCATCAAGTGAAATGCAAACAGCCTTGTCCAGGATTTGAACTCTGGACACCATTTCCATTTTCTATGACAATAACTGTTATGCTACGTGTGCCTCAAATTTGTATAAATATTTTCCAGGTATATTGCAGTGTTTTTATTTTTTATTTTTGTATATATGATTTGTTAGTAAATATTCTGGTAGAAATAATTTTCATTAACTTTATGTGTATTGATAAACTGGTGGGGTTGACCCTCAGCCAATGCCTTCTAGCACCTATATGATAAAAAGGGGTGGGTATTTGCCATAAGAGCAATTAGAAGAATATGATCAGGACAATCATATAGTTGCTAGGGCTTGACACAACCAGCCAATTGATTGGATGGAGCCTTTCTAAGCACACATCTAGCATTAATAAGGGCCAAATTGGAGTGTCAAGGGACTACATAGTGTAGCAGGGTGACAGACTACTCAGCCATCACAATTCTAGCCTCATGCATTACAAGTTGCCACAACACAGTTAACAGGAGGGTCCATTGTGGGGGTGGATCTTAATCCTCTGCAGAGGAGCAATTGGAATATTCTAGAGCACCAATTCTTACAAGTGGAGACACTTTGTTGTCAGACTTTACAAGTTGGGAGAGCGATTATAAATAGATAAAAAAGAGAGAGACCAAACAGAAGAGACAGAGAAGAGAAGCGGAGGACGTCCGCCAGAGTCAGACACGCCGCCACCGCTACAAATCGCTACACGTCTGATCCCTTGTCACCATCCATACTGTTCTCTGAAGTCCCGCCACTCGGTAACAAACCAAGTTAAGTTATCCATTAGCTGTAGATCGCCAGTCAATTATCAAAAGAAAATCACCTCGCTCTTCTGACATTATACAAGAATATAACGCATTTGTTGGATTTTGTGTAAAGTATTCAAC
This sequence comes from Doryteuthis pealeii, assembly GCA_023376005.1. Classification (NCBI taxonomy): domain Eukaryota; kingdom Metazoa; phylum Mollusca; class Cephalopoda; order Myopsida; family Loliginidae; genus Doryteuthis; species Doryteuthis pealeii. Next base: position 39,664,438 of record CM042168.1, on the reverse strand, counting down.
TCTGTTACAAGATGAATGCAAGACACAAAATCCAACATGGCGCTGCGAACAGGATAACTTCTACATCTCCCCTCTTCCTCCCCTTCGTGCAGGCAAGGCTCTACAAGGAGTGAGCTGTTCTTTAAGGCCTGCCCTGTTATGCGGGAATAACCTGGACAGGGCTCGAGGGATTTTCGATGGACGAAGGCAGGTTGATGTATCAGTGCTCACTGTGGGGTGTCTAATTGCTGTATGCGCATCATTTCTGGGAGATGTTGGGAGATTGGAATGCATAGATGAAGTATTGCTTGCAGGGCTTGTAAATTCAGGCATTGCACTTGGCATTGGGGTGGGTTTTACTTTGGCCTCCAACTTCCTCAAGAAGTGGCGATTCCTGAGAGTGACTCTTCCTGATCCATCGACCCTGATTTGGTACTGACGATCTGGAAGGACAGTAACGATCCTGCCAGTAGTGTTCCACCGGTGATTAAGTAGATTCTGAATGGTTACTGTATCGCCAGCTTGTAGTGGGCAAAGGGGGTGGGTATGTCTATTATACCTTTTGATCATCTTATCATTGCGGTGGTGAAGGATTTCCTCGCGGCGTTGTGCTGCTGCTATCCATTCAGGGTGTGGCCTGTAGAGGATAGGTTGTGAATCATCATCCAGGAGGATTGAATGGTAACCATCCACGGCATCCAGGACAGTCTTTTTTGTGTTTGGTGGTACCTGTAATGCAAGTTGGAACGGCGAGCTAGTGTGGTGTGTCTCTCGTTTGCATTGGGAGTTTAGATGCTGGTAGTCTACTGTCCTTCTTGGTCTACCATTTTTTTAGCAGTGATAACCATAGTGCTACACCAATCGGTAAGGGTACCAATTGGTACTGGGATAATGATGCCTCTTTTGACATCTTCCCAAAGGGCTTGTCGTACTTGCTCCTTATAATGGTATGGTACCGGAATGGGTTATGTCTGGCTTTGGGGGGTTGAACCTTCCTTGAGGTGAATGTGGGCTGGAGGGCCAGACATTGCAGGAAACTCTCCGCTATTGTTGAACATTGTTGTGGCGAATCGGTCTAACAGCCATTGTTTGAGTTTTCGACAAATGGACATTAACTTAGGAGTGGTGGCATGACCTGGTTTTAAATGGTACAAAATAAGCCAGCCCGTGAGTCTATCAGTGCAGGCGAGGTATGCAACATGTCCGACATGGAATAGGTCCATCACTATTTGTTGGAAAGGCCATTCCGGGGATGGGGTTATGATGATTGGTTCTATATTTGGAGGATATAGAATCAATCATCATAACAGCATTGTATAAAAAAAAAAACAATAAATGTATATATCTTGTGTATAATTATCAGAAGGCGTCCCTGTTTGTTTTATTTGACCCCGTAACAGCTTTTGGGTATCGTATTTCAGCCGAGTTGGAACAGGGACAAAAACAGCTTTCCGTCAGGGCCGATAGTATTGTATCATCCAACAAAACAACTGTAGTATTAAGCCGGAGCATCGTTCCCACACATAAACTGAACCCTGTACCCCGGCAAGGTATTATACAGGAGAAACTGCCATTTGAGCAAATGTAGACACCATGTCAAGTATATGCAACAGAATTAAAAAATCACTTACCCTTTTGGGAGAACAACTCGATCTTCCAGCAAGTAATCTGTGAATGATTTTGGTAGCGGTATCACACGACTACACAGGAAAAAAAGAAACAAAAAAAAGATTTATACATTTTATGGGTGTGATATCAATGGATATTCAAGATTAGCTTACTAAAAATACACCACAATCATGAAATAGCATGTATGTATTTACCAACTCCTCCACACAAGCAGGATGTGACACAAAGTTTTTAAGTGGACTTTAATAGGTTTGAATTTTAAAGTAAATGAATTTAGTGGCCATCCTTTAGGCTTCAAGCAAGAGCGCTTGTCCAGCAGAGATCTACGGGTAAAGAATCCTTTGGTTATTCCTTGCTGCTCCTCAGTATTGCAAGTCCTTTGTCAATGATTGCAAATGGATGTCTCTCAGTATCAGTTATTAAGTAGTCAACCAGTCACGTATTCGGGCTGTTGATTAGCTGAGGTTTAAACCATGTGACCTCGCTTAGTCTATAAATTTAAGTGGTGTATTGTAGCACACCTTATATACCAAAAAATTCCAACAATGTAGTTATTAAGAAAATATTTTTTTAGAATCTAATATATGACAATTTAAACTAAAAATCATGCTGCTCAGATTTTGAATTAATTTTATATATATAAATTTATCATAGCAGAAATACCTAATTAAAGTTCTGAAATAAAATAACTGATGCATTATAAAATTATTATAATAAATTTCATTAAAATAAACATCAAATTAAAATCAGGATCCATCACGGAACTTTCAACCCTTTATTCAATCCAAGGACAGCAGTTACATAGAATAATAATTAACACAGCTTAACACCTGTACCCCAGCTATGGTTAGCGGAATGAGAACAGGATACCCCAGTGGACTGAATAAAGAGTTAGGTTCAAAGTTCCATGTCAGGAGCCAATTACGACAAGAAGGTTCCCAAGTTCGACAAGAAATACCTGAAGAAGACCGGAGGGCACATCGGCCGAAACGTTGTACAGATAACAATGAAGATGAGGACAATAGTCTGGATAATGCAGATAATACTAATCATCAAGCCTCATCTAAAACATTCAGAGAAATAGTGTAGATAACAATGAAGGTGAGGACAATAGTCCGATTAATACAAATAATACAAATTATCAAGCCTCATCTCAAAAATTCAGAGAAATTGTGTAGATAACAATAAAGATGAGGACAATAGTCCAAATAATCCAAATAATACGATTAAATTAAAAGTGTTTAGGTTTTTCCTTTCTAGTAATCTCTTTAAAGAATTGTTAAATCATCAATTATCAAATTTATCTAATTGATAATGTGAGAGAATTAGGGGTGAGATGTGAGAGCATCATCCCAGGAACCATTAAGTTCAGGTTTGATACCAGCCCTTGCCAACTTGTTGCATGTATAGCAAAGCTTGGATCTGTGTAGTGAAGTGGGAAGCTAATGGTAGGTATGGGACCTCACTCCAGACATTAAAAAAAAAGAAGATTTCTCTGGTTTAGCACTAATAAAAAGGGGATAGACTCTTTCACTGTCTGGTTGATATAGCATTACAAGCATTTAGCTGAAAAATGCTGACATTTTCAAATTTGCGACCTTAATCAGTTCAATTTGCAATTTCTCGGGTATTTCTTAACCAATCTTAAAAATATTTATATGGTTGGAAAGATAATTGAATAATCTTTCTAAATATGTAATTGTTATCGGTTTTCATAAATTGAATAATTTTTTACAGTGAGTTAAAACCGTATTTTCAGTTGAACAGCTGAAAACAAAAATATGACCGATTTTTTTTAGGATAAATTTTACACGCCGATTTGTTTTTCAAAATCAAAGTGGCTAATCTTTATCAATATTCTTGAAATTTTGCACTCAATTAGAAGACACCTGGGAGTACAAACTGGGTCTTTTGTTTTTGTTTCTAGGACCCATGGAAATAAAAATATGAGAGGGCAAAGTTGAAGGCTATTTGTTTAAAAAATATAAGAGAACCAAAAAAAGCACTATGTCCGTGATATTAGAAAGTTTCAGAATTATTTTGATATATAATTTGTAAAATTTAAAGATTGCTAAACACTTTGGGATTTGCTCCGAAAGTTTGGATTTTGAAGAAAAAACTCGAATTTACATGACTTTCGGATGTAAAAACACCCTGTCAACTGACGTCACAAATCGGACCTTATTGATTTAAAATCACAATTTCTCGTATATTTATGGTTCAATCTTAAAAATATTTATATGGTTGGAAAGAGAATAAAATAATCTCTCTAAATATGTAATTTGTATGTGTTTTAATTTATTGAATAATTTTTTACAGTGAGTTAAAAACGTATTTTGCTTCAAACAACTGAAAATGCGTGATAGGAATTTTTTTCCGAGAATACATTTTACACTCTACATTTCTTTGGAAAATCTAAGTGGCTAATCTTTATCAATATTCTTGAAATTTTGCACTCAATTAGAAGACACCTGGAAGTACAAACAGGGTCTTTTTTGTTTTGTTTCTAGGACCCATGGAAATAAAAATATGAGAGGGCAAAGTTGAAGGCTATTTGTTTAAAAAATATAAGAAAAGCAAAAAAAAAAAGCACTATGTCCGTGATATTAGAAAGTTTCTGAATTATTTTTATATATAATTTGTAAAATTTAAAGATTGCTAAATGCTTCGGGATTTGCTTCGAAAGTTTGTATTTTGAAAAAAAACCCAATAAAACTCAAATTTATTTGTCCGACATGCGTACGTAACGTAAATTCTCTAGGCATTGTTTATGCACACAAAGTTTAAATTCATCGCTTATTTCTCGTCCAATTTTTAAAATATTTATATCGTTGAAAATAAAATAACACAATCTTTCTAATTATTCAACTTTTTCAACTGTTTTTAGCAACTGAATTATTTTTTACGTCCATTTCAATTTTGGAAAAAAAATAACTTGAAATTACGAGAGATGTAAACAAAACATGGCCCACACTGACTGGGTTTGTGTGAAAACATGTAAATAGGTACTATTTCTCTGAATGTTTGAGATGAGGCTTGAAGATTAGCATTATCTGCGTTATTCGGACTATTGTCCCCATCTTCATTGTTACTTGTACAATGTTTCAGCCGATATGCCCTCCGGCCTTCTTCAGGTATTTCTTGTCGGACTCGGGAACCTTCTCGGACTCAGGAACCTTCTTTTCGAACTCGGGAACTTTCTGGTCGTATTCGGGAGCCATCACGGAACTTTGAAACCAAATCCTTTATTTAGTCCATGGGGGTATCCTGTTCTCATTCCGCTAACCATAGCTGGGGTAGGAGTTGTGTTAATTAATTATTTTTCTAACTGCTTTCATTCAGGATTGAACTCGGGTTCCAGAGATAACTGTCACTTAGAACTGTCTTAACCTATGTCCAATTGGACACATGGACGAGTGGATAAGGTAGTTAGGTTAAGATTCTAGCATGGAGATACATAAAATCTAAGACCAGAATCAGAAAGAACATAGAATTTTACATAAGAATGCAATGTTTTGTCAAAATTGCTTCAAAAATAAAGAAATGGTGAAGAAATTACTGAATTTCTTATTCTGAAATGGTCATGAATTGACAGATTTTTTTTAATCAAAATCATGTCCACTTTTGTACCCCTAATTTCGGGGCTTTAAATTCTCATAACTTCTGAACCACTGGGGATATTTGCATAATTCAAACAGTTCTGAATTCCATTTATAGAGCTCTATATAACTATCGTGATTAAATAACAATAACCTCAAATAAAAAAAATCAGCAGGGAATGCTAGTTGATACCAACAATAGACCATTATGTCTACTTTACTTACTTATATTCGATTTTAAATAATCAAAATTTTCAGGATTTTCTGATACCTTCACAGATAAAATTAAATTGATTCTATCAGTGATCTTAGCAATTCCTGCTGATAGCTTTATTAAGATTAAAAAATTTCCTGATTTTTGCTAATTGTTTTGAAATTAAAATAAATTTGTAAAAAAAATTTATTACCTCCCTTTACCTAAATTATTCATACCGATTTTTAAATTCTTATATGATTTTTTTGTATATTAACATAGAAATTTTATTTATTTAACTATTCTATACAAGCACTAAAATGAAAACTACAACTACATTAAAAAAAAATAAAAACAAACAACATTGTCACCGTTAACGTCAGACGGTGTATTGTGAAATTATGTCCCTTTGAGATGAATCAATTCTGTATTCAATGAATTTGAACATTTTTTTGTTGTTGAAATATTGTAAACATATTTAACGTTGCGCATTGCTAGCGAGTTCGATTGTCACATAGTGCTTCATATTTCTTGCCTTGTGCCAAACTAAGCAAACCATTCCTTAATTCGATCATGATTTAAAACAAAAGTTATCCAGAATATCCCACAGAGGAAATATCTGCGTTACACACACGTATATTTATTCGCCATCACGACTTAAAAAAATGAAACACTAACATTTTAGTTTCCCAATAGCCCGTTAAGTAACCATCTCCTGAATGGTTGAGGGATGGAAAGACGAAAGAAGTATAGAGGGTGGGTTAACTGTAGCGATGTTTTTAAATATCAATGTTGGGTTTAAACTTGCAAAATCGTCGTCAAAATTAAAACAGAAACTTATTTGGTGGTGATCCATGACAGTTTAACTACAGTGTATGAATGAACTTTTTTGCGAATTGCGTTACGGTTTAGGGGTTTGGGGATTAAGGTTGTTTTTAATTACGTATTGCTTAAAAAACAACAACAAAAACCCAAATTACTATACATTTAATTAACCATTGAAATTAATTATTGAATCCAACGGTAGACACATTAATCTCAGTTGTTTGTGGTATTGCAATGCATAATTTCAATTAAACTGTGTTTAAAAAAATATTTTTCAATATAAAATGTATAGTAATTTGTTGTTTTTTTTGTTTATTTTTAGGATTCTGCTAAAAATATCAATAAAGAAATTGACCCTGTAGTAAAAAAAAAAACCGACTGTTTTACTTATTTTTCATGATAACGATGAGTAATTTTTCCCCAATCGGATAATTTGATCTTTGAATTAACAGTTTTTCTTTGTAACAGCTCTTTATATTCGTTATTTCTTTTTTGCGAGATTTAAAAATAAAAATTTCCAAAATATTTACGTTTCTTCCTTCATTATGGCCTAACACGTGACGTATTTTGGTGGTACCTAAATTATTTATTATTTATTTTGCACATAATCGCAGACGTAAGTTATACTAGACATTAGACAAGTACCCAAAGATTAAGTACATTTTTACAAATTAAAAAGTTTGTAAAACTTGAATGAAAAATAAATTATCAAAACAAAAGAAAAAAGAAGAAAAGTCATAGAAATTTTGGGCACCTTACCCGGTGTATAGCTAGCAGACCACTGACAGTACGATCGATTCTCACTGGGCGCCCAATACTTCTGGCCTTGTGCCATTACTAAGATAAGCTTAGTAAATAGATAACAACGGTTTTCGTTAGATTTTCTTTTCCTAAATAAGGAGAATTACTTTAATAATGGAAGATTTCAACGGATTTAAATAATACTTATTTTTTTTAACTCTAGCTGTAGATTACTAATAATACAGACTGAACATTAACAGTAATGACACACACACACACACACACACATACATATATATATATATATATATATATATATATCATTGAACAACACCTTACTTATTTATATATACTGAACAACACACTTTACTTGGGAAAATTTAGTTAGATACCTCGGGTTTACGTGAATGAATCGATAAAAAAACGAGTCGTTATTCTTTTCAAAATGTCAAAGGAAGGAGAACAAATAACCAGAAAGAACCTATAAGACTTACCTTCGCCATGTGAATCGCTTGAAGGCTGGATACCAGCTGGAAAAACTACAATTCAACACATGCTGAACTTTCATGATAACAAAATTTTGACTGAAAACAACACCTAGACGACTTTTTTGATTTTGGATCACTAAAGAGTTCTCTCCTCCAAGGGCAGTTACTCTAAATGACTCTACACTAGGTATACTCAATTTGTCGTAAAATCCGTGTTTTTACAAAACAAATTCCCCCCCACCCTGTTAAAAAAATTACCAAAAATCAGAGAATTACCCGATTTTAATGAAATTTTCAGTGTTGATTTATCAATGAATGAATTTTATAATTCATGAATTATTTTATTTCAAAATTTTCGGTTTTTTCCCAGTTCACTTAACTTTGACCCCCCTATTTTTTGGGTGCAAAATATCAGTGGGGTTATATATGATTAATACTAATTTCTGCATAAAAAAAAAGAAAGACCGAAGGTGTGAATAGAATAAAAAAATCTTTAAGGATGATACTCTAGTAGAAAATAAGTACCGAAAATCGGAAAAAAAGAATGAAAATAAAAACTAAAATAATTATTTTGGGGGATTTTTTTTTTACTCATTTCGATAATTATTTAATTAGCTATTGTCTTATAAAAGAAAAAATATATACATCAATATTTGTTCTGTTTAAAAGGGGGCGCTAAATTTTCAATAGAGTTTTCGACAAAAAATTATTAGTGATTGATACTAAAGTAAAGTAATTATTAAACATATATGTTTTTAGATTCTAAAAATATGACATTTTAAACGAATTTACCATAGCAGAAATACCTAATTAAACCAGAAAGTTTTGAAATAAAATAACTGATGCATTATAAAATTCATTCATTGATGAATCAACACTGAAAATTTCATTAAAATCGGATGATTTTTGGTAAATTTCTTTTCCAATTTCAAGGGTTAAATTTGTTTTGTAAACGCGGATTTTAAGTCATCTTTAGACAGCATTTGCGGCCATATTGGAGCAAAATTTTCGAAAAAATAGTTTTAGATGTATTAAAAATAAATTACATGTGTAATATTATTTTTATTTAAAAATTCTTTTTTTTACACTAATTTACTACTTTTTGACTTTGAAAAAAGTTTGACCTTAAATAATCGATTTAATTAATTTTAATTCGTTTTTAAGAAATGAAAGGCAGACGAAAATATGGGTATACCTACTTTACATCAACAAGTCGGATATTTAGCGTTGTGTCAAGAGAAGAGACCTGAAGAAATCAGAGGGGGGGGATTTCTTGCCTCGAAAAGAAATCGTTTAAAGCGACGGGGGAAATGGAGTTTTCGATCACGTGATCTAATTTTCTTCTCATAAATTCGTAATCTTTTTAAAGAGTGGTTTCTAATAGTTGAAGTAGTTAAATTAAAGTTATTTTTAAGGCCTGACCTAGTAATATGCACTAATGAAGATTAGTATCAGCACTTACAAACCCTGAACCCACGACTGGGGTGGGAGGTAGAACCCAAGCCAGCTTGGGGGCCCGGAATGACGGGTTATAATATATATATATATCTTCTTATCATAATGGAGATTGTGTGTTTTTCTGTCTGTAACCGAAACTATATTACTACTCAAGTCGCAATTTCCTTTAGTTATTGACATCACATTCTCAATGATTTTATTTTTAATTTTAACCTCAATTATTAATAAAATTGTTTTACATTATTAATACTGCTAACCATGTCTAATCTTAACAATATCCAATTATATTTATATATACAACAAAATAGCGCTTTACAGTGTGAACGGGAAGGCTAATTTGCATATTGATATTAAAAATGTGATTTTAATAAATATGTGCTTAATATTATTGATTTCTAACTGTTTGGTTTTATTTTAATGAATATAAGCAAAAATGTCTTCAATGAATCTTAAATGAAATCCATTAACAAGAAAAATTACTATCAGTTTATTCTTTACTTCCTCTTTTAACTAAATACTTAAATTAGAAAACATAACAATGAAAGACGAGAGTGATGGAAGAGTAAGTTTCAGTTGTTCGATTTTTCGATTATAACCCCCCTCTGTTTCAAATCTTTTTATCTGCATTCTTATTTAGTTTCAATAGCCTTTCTAATTTAATATTTTATTACATTAAAACTTGCACCCGGAGGGTGCATATATTTGCTAGTATATATAAATCAAAGATAAACGAACAACATCATAGTTACCTCATTTTTTTTACACTTGCATTGTGATATCCTTCAAAACCAATCCCTAAACTGATAAAAGAAGTCTTTATTAATTCAGAATGTACGTGTGTGTGTGTGTGTGGTGTGTGGGGGGTTAACCTTTGTTTATTTGAAGAAAACATTTTTCAGTTTATAATTTTTATAAATTTCAAGAAAGATTAAATCCTGAAGAACATAAAAAAAATATTCAACACCCGAAAAAAGTTATTTGAAAACCTTGAAAGTTATTTTCTTAAAACTCAAAAAACAATTTTTGTTGCGTGTTTTTTCGTAGTTTTAAAAACAATATTTTTCTTTGAATTGATAAAAAAAAGTATTTTCTCTGATTCAATTGGTCTATTTTTGTTCATTTGAAAATTTAATAGGGAATTTTGGAAGGTGCCGAATTGGAGTCAATATTTTCACTATAGATAAAGCTTTATTTAATCTACCAAAAATTCTAAGTTTAAAAATTTGTAATTTTGTGCAAAATATTTTCCGAGATTTTTATATATTTAAAAAATTATTACTAACGATTATATTTTCATTTACGGATCACGGAATGTATTGAAAAAATTATCACCCTTTACGACTCGAACTAAAAATATGCCGTATATTTTTACTGTATGGGCTACTATAGATTTTTAGTTATTTACACGCAGATGTCGCAAATACGCTTTTTCTTCCCTTACATAATATAATCCCGCCCTGTTGTCTGGGGCGTTAGAATGCACCGACTGCACCTCTCCAGAGGGGTAAGACTCCCCCAATAGGGCCACCTGTTTGCCGTGTGTGGCGACCCGTGATGCTTAAGGATATAACCCAGGTGGCTGAGCAGTCCATGACTTGCAATACTCCACTTTGGTCCTTTTTTGGGCTAGACGGTCGGTCGGAGAGGCCTCCTCTGATGAATCGGCTGGTCACGTCAAGCCCTAGCAGGTATATGATTGCCCTCACCATATTGCCCTATCTGATGGTGAGGTTCCAGTTCTGGAGGTTTGGGAATGTGGAGCACCTTCATCACCATTGCTCCCTGGTCCACTCTGACCCGGAATGGTAGTACCTGTTAAGGTCCCATCTATGGTTTAAATAGAAAAATGTGTTTATAAAAAAAAATAGTATCCATTAAGAAATACATTATTTCAAAACTTTATCGGCTTAAAGGACCCACTGATGTTGATACGTCGTAAAACAAAACAAACCAAAACTACAATATAATTGTCTAAGGCTACATACAGCGAAATATAAATGGGGTATATGCAGGCCTATTCTGTACAGACCTACATCAATATTGGTGGTGGAGGGGGGTATTTTGTAGATGCCTATGTAGATGTGGGCCTATTCTGTATAGACGTCTGTAAATGGGAGATCATTCAGGCATATGCGAATGGGTGGATTGAAGTATATTCTGTATAGAGTTATTCAGTTCAAGCACATGTAAATAGTGGGATCTATAATCTAGTCCTATGTAAATGGGGGTGGGGGGTAAACTTCTGGACAATCCTATTGAAAAAGGGACCCATTCTGTACAGATATATGTAATATTCTCTTTGTTTGTTTTAGGGGTTGGTTGGTTGGGTGGGTGGGTTTACGGGATGTCAACACTTGTGGGGTTATTTTATGCCGAAGACATTTTGTTTTATTCATTCTTGATGGCTAATCAATTTTTTTTCAAACTCATTTTTTAAACACATTTTTAATTTATTTAACCCATAGATGGGATCCTAAAAAGGTACTGCCACTCCAGGTCAAGGTGAACCTGGGAGTAATGGCGATAAATGGGTACTCCACACTCCCTAGAGCTTCAGAATTGGAACTTTACCACTAGATGCAGTTTAACGTCATACCTAGGACACCGAGACCCCCCAACCATCGCTGTCTAGTGTTGTATACACTTATAACATCGTACGTCGAACATCGAGTATACAATCGAGAGGGGAGACTCGGGTGACAGAGAGAGACAGAGACTGAGTTGAGTTGAGACTTACTTGTTCTTCAATTCTTCTTGCTAAGTCTAGTCGCCATGTTTCCCCATCTTCTTCTTTCGTCATTATCTTGTCGTCTATCTGTCTCCTTACTAAGGGCTTCTTCTAATGGCTAGTTTTTAGTCATACAATTAATCAACTCACAAGACTTTTATTTTCTTGATAAAGATTTATTTTTCTTGTCCATATTCTTCCACGCGAGGAGATTCAACCTCAGCAGAGCACGTCTACTCTGCTTCAATTCTCAGGTTGAAACTAATTTTCTAACTAACTAATCACGTGACGCGTGAGATTCGTGTCTCTGGGGTCAAGATTACCAACGGACCTGGTATTTTTCTACTTGGCCCCCTTAAATTCTCGCTACAGGGCCCGTCAATAATCAATGCTACAACATGATATGTAACACTAGTATATCCTTCCAGGGTTATGGGATTACCACAAGGGCAATAGGATTGGGACAATAATATAAGTCCTCGGGCTTGACATGACAAGCCTATTAATCGGAAGGAACTTCTCCGACCTTCCGTCTAGCCTAAGTAAGGACTAAATTGTAATGAATATGGACAATTCCGTAGAGGTTTATTGTGACTGAGTTATCAAAAACAACATTAAAATCCAAAATGACTAATGTAATAAGGAACGAACACACACGGTTAGCCTTAAGAAAGCTTTATTCTACTTAGAATAATGTTACAATTTATCGAGAGATTATATACTGTTAGAAACACAAAAGAGTTCCACAAAAGGGGAGGTAATAATAAAATAGGGAAAATAACTCTCAATTACTTATTACAGCTAACAATAATTTTTTTATTACCTTTGTACGGTAAAATATAACGAGAATATAACGAGTTGTAAAAATATCGTCGGCACGATTCTATTTTTACTAACCAGTAAAATGTTGCTGGTGAAAAATCTACAAGTCGTGCTGTTTTCCGCCTGGAAAATCACTTGGTGTATTAATAGTCAGATACTCTTTTATGTCGATATGTTAATTAGCTTTGAAGCGGTGGGCGGTGAACAGGTCCGAGGTAGAAGGACCCGATCTTTAAAAAAATCTACACCACAAGGACGCAAAAACTATAAACAAATCTAAAAACAAACAAAATACACCCCCCCAAAAAAAAACAAACAAACAACAAAAACAAAACAACCCAAACAAAAACTATCAAATCATTCAACCCGATCGTCAATTAAAAATCAAAAATACAAACAACCCAAGAAACTAAAAGTACTAACTTCCTTCGGCGGAGGGTTTTGTTTGCCACTCGGAACCAGATTACACACTCACGATTATACATATGGAGCAGTATCGGTCAATCATTATTTTCGTATTCTTTCATTCTTGGATCTATAGAATGTATTCCTTTTATGGGTGTGCCGCGAAAATTTTAAAATGCTCATCGCCATACAAAAAGTTTGGGAACCACTGGGTTAATGTATTGTCGGCAAAGTCTAGTTTACTAATCCTCTCATGTAAGTCAGTATCTTGTTATTTATGCCTTTCGTTGGACTAGTGCAACTTCTTGTAGGGAAAATATTTTTCATCACTACGGTTAGAATGAAACTGTAACTTTTATAAAAATTTTTTAGCTTCTATTAACTTGGTCTGTAAGAGGTTAAGGTAAAAGGGTATACCAAACACGCACGCACACAGCAAACTAGTAAAGTTTAAAAAAAAATATGTTGTGTCTGAAGAATTCTCTCTCTCTCTCTCTCTCTGTGTCTGTGTCTGTGTGTGTGTGTGTGTGTGTCTCTCTCTCTCTCTCTCTCTCTCTCTCTCACACACACACACACACACACGCACACAAAATCTCTCACAGACCATGTTAACAGAAACTAATAGATGAAGGTAATAAAAGAAGAAAAAAATAAGAAAAAAAAATAAGAAAAAACCCAGACGTGCGTGGAGAACACACACATACATACAAATAAACAAACTACTAAGGCCTTCCTAAAAAAAGGAAGGGTAGGAAAAACCTGGAATGATACTTTGTTGGAAAGACACACACACACACACACACACACACACACAGACTTACATATACACACACGTAGAGAATTTGGAAAATATCCCCCACGCATACAGAATGGACAGATTCTAGCAACAAGCTAACAACTCCAGACTTTCAGAAATCTTTGAGAGAAGTTTATTCTGTACAATCTTAGTTGATGATTAAGCTTTTCGGACCATATAACCTTTAGGCACTCATCAACTAAGATTTTCATAAGGACATTTTTTTCATTTACACCGTCAAAATCCGGTTGTTTCTTAACAGACGATTTTTAGAATTTTTAAAAAAAATTATAAAACTAATCCCTAACCCTAACCCTAACCTCTAACAAACAACCTGATTTTGACGGTGTAAATGAAAAAATGTCCTTAGGAATCGAGATCGCAAAAGGGGTGCCTAAAGGTCATATAGTCCATCTATTCTATAAACACACACACACACACACACACACATCCCGTGTTTGTCTACCTTTCTCCACATACGAGCCTATATAAAAAGTGGGGCTATTCTGTACAAGAATAGACTGGAGACCATCTTCAAGAAAGTCTAGAAAGGAACAAGTCATTGTGTCCCGATTATGCATTGGTCACACAAAACTAACGTACTCCTATATATAGCAATAGCATAATCTTTACAAATCACTGCCGCCCCTTACAATCCTATAACGCAACAGAACCTTTCCTCCCATGAACACTCAAATGACCCATCAAACCCGTTGCAGATCCACAAAGTTTAATGCAAATATGACATAGGAAGGACATCCTTCTCGTTGTATCAGATGATAAAATTTGATACTTATGCACCACCATATGTCTCTTAAGACCAGAAGCTGACTTACAGACTTTGTTACAGATTGCACAAGACACATTGTTTGTTCCTAGAGTTTGCATGTATTGTCACTGATGAGATTTCCTATGATTGACATATCCAGACTTAGAAAGCAGATTTAGACCACGTGTCTGACATTTCCAGCACTAACGCACTCAAACAAGAACAACAACCACAATGTGAAACATGTCAAACACCTTTGACTGTTAAACAATTATTCATAGAATGCAGGTTTTTTGCTCACATCAGAAACCGTTATTTTAAAGCAAACAATATGAAAGATCTGTTTGAAAACGTCAACATGGAGGATATTCTCTCTTTTTTGAGGGAAATAAGATTATACCATAGAATATAGACATGAAAGAAATCAATACCATACAACATAATCCCCAATAATGCTAACACATTGTTAAAACCAATTACTAAAAAAGTATAAATAAAAATTCACAACATATATTACTAATTATATCACTGTCATTTTTACTGAAGAGGCGGCAAAGTCAAAATAAATTTATTTTCTAAAGGTGTAATATATATATAATTCAGTATTTCAAGTTTTCTACACTTTTGAATGTTTTCATTATATATCAATCAACCAGTCGGTGAACTATGACTATGTCTATCTCATATATATATATATAATATATATATATATATATATATATATATATATATATATATATATAAAGTGTTGTTATGGGTCCAACGAGAGAAAGTTAAATACTTTATATAAAGGAAGGTCCGCAAAATGGATTATAAAAAAAATTATTATCATTTTACATTAGCGACACGTGTTTCAGATCTTTTGATATCTTCTTCAAGCGGTAATTAACCCCATTCTGTACAAGAATGTGTAGATGAATTCGTGTACTTATGTTTTTGTTATCTTCTGTTTCTTTTATGATGCTATCTGGGCAATTTCCTGTCTTCTCATCTGGGACTTCTTGGGTGTTTGTTAATCTGTGTCCATTCTATTGTTTTTATTCTGTACAGGCATATACAAATGAGGGTGGCTATTCTATACAATATAATGCTTACCTTTCCTACGCCATGTTTACCAATTACTCTTCCCCAAGTCAGTGTGTCACATCCAACACGAGCATTGAAGTCACCTATGACATAGAGTTTATCACGAAATGTTGTACGTCTCAGGAGAACACGAAGGTTACTGTAAAAGGATTCCTTTAGCTCCTCAGTGGAGTCCATTTTAGGCCCATAACAACTCAGCAAGGTCGCATATTTATTCCTTCCGATTGGTAAACGAATAGACATCAGCCTGTCAGAAATATCAACTGAAAGCGATTCCAGTTGTAAAACAATGTCATTTCTGATGGCGAACCCAACACCGGACTCTCTCTCTTCGCAGTTTCAGGGACACCTACCCAAAAGAAGGTGTAACCACCATCCATTTCTTTCAGTCCCCCCTCTCTCTCTCTCTCTCTATATATATATATATATATATATATACTAATATACTAGACAAAACGTGACCCGTTGGGTCACCCATTAAGCTCTCGCTAGATGATTAGGGAAAAGAGTAGGATCTGCCAAAATATCATCTTCTTTTCATTTTTAAAAACGAACTAAAATTTATTAAATTGATTATTTAAGGTCAAATTTTTGTCTAAGTCGAAAAGTAGTAACATAATGAGCATCAGTAAAAAAGCAAAATAATATTACACATATAATTTATTTTTGATATATTTAAAACGTTATTTTCGTCCATTTTGATCAAGATGCCTGCCAACACGCTACTTAAAATCCGTTTTTACAAAATAAATTGTAACTTTTGCAATTGAAAAAATTCACACTGGATTGTCCAATTGAACACATATCCTAGTAGATAAAGGAGTTAGATTACGACAGTTCTAAATGCCAGTTATCTATATACTGCAGGTTCAATCCTGGTCAGGGTCAGCAGTAACATAGAATAATAATTAACACAACTTAACACCTGTACCCCAGCTATGGTTAGTGGAATGAGAACAAGATACCCCCGTGGACCTAATAAAGGGTTGGGTTCAAAGTTCCATGATGGCTCCCAGAAGGTTCCCGAGTCCGACAAGAAATACCCAAAGAAGGCCGGAGGGTACATCAGCCGAAACTTTGTACAGATAACAATGAAGACGAGAACAATAGTCTGAATAATACAAATAATGGTAATCTTTGCGGAGTTCCGTCCTGGCTTCCTGCCTCAAAAACTGCTAGCTGCTGACTGGTGGAAAAACAACACCAGCTATGATTGAAGTCTGTATCCGAAGCGGTATCACTTAAAAAAAAAAAAGAACCAACTTAGGGCATTTTCCACTGAAAACCCAACCCTAACCCTAAACCCCCCTAGTTAAAATTAACTGTTTTATTACAAAGTTCTGTTTTTTTCTGGGTCACCATGTATACAGGGTGACTCAGAAAAAACAGAGCCCAAATTATTTATTTATTTTCCATTAAACTAAACCTAAGCCCCAACCCCAAATCCTAGTTGTTTTTGTTTTTTCACGCCGCTTCCGCTACGGACTTCAATCGTAGCTGTTTTTTTTTTCAGCAGTCACCGGCAAGCAGGTTTTGAGGCAAAAGGCCAGGACGGAACTCCGCAAAGATTACAATTATTTGTATTATTCAGACTGTAATATCGGAGTGGTATATATTTGATTGATATTATTTTCTGCATAAATAAAAAGATTAAAGACAGCGTTTATTTTTTTAAAGCCATACGTAATTAAAAACCTTAACCCAATTCGCAAAATGTTAATTCATAGACTGTAGTTAAACTGTCATTGGGTACCAGCAAAAAAATTTCCGTTTTAATTTTCCAACCTAAGTCGGAAGTCAGCCCTACATTCTATAAATTAACATTTTGCGAATTGGGTTACGGTTTTAGGGGATTAAGGTTGTTTTTAATTACCTATTGCTTTAAAAAATAAACAACAAAAACCCAAATTACTATACTATTAACCATTGAAATTAATTATTGAATCTATTATTGAGACAGTTGTTTGTGTTAATATAGCAATGTATAATTTCAATTAAACTTAGTTTAAAAAATATTTTTCAACATTAAATGTATAGTAATTTGTGTTTTTTGTTGTTTATTTTTTTAAGCAATACGTAATTAAAAACAACCTTAATCCCCTAAAACCGTAACCAAATTCGCAAAATGTTAATTCATAGACTGCAGTTAAACTGTCATTTGGTACCAGCAAAAAACTTTCCGTTTTAAATTTTACCGACCCCCCGAAGAAAACTTTCACTTAAACAGTGGGGGTAGTCAATGTTTGCTCATTTGAATTCCATAATATTTAAATATATAACTATTTTTTCTGAATTTGACTCTATAAATTAATAATTAAAGTAATTTAAAAAATCTATTTTAAAGCATGAGTTCAATTTCGTAAAATTTACGCTCAACTAAAATTGAAATCATGCCGTAAAAAGATACTTTTGTTTTGTTTTATTAAAACAAACCAAAATTTCTCTGTGGTCTGGAGAAAGGGAGGGGCAAATCTACCTAGAGTTAGGAGGTGCTAGGAGGGTGTATGACTGTTGATTTTTTAGTAATAAAACCATTACATGCTGTGGGCCCTCCCACTCCGGTTAACTCGACTACTCCCGTTAACTCCCCCACTCACGTTAACTCTATATACAGGGGAAGAAGAGAATCGTATATAATATAAGACAGGGATTGGTCTGTTGTTGACTTAATTGCTAATTACGGCTAATTAAAACCAATTAAACTGATTTTTTAAACAATGAGTAGTCCTAAAACCAAGGAATATCTAAGTATAAATATTGTGTCCATAACATAAATAGAAAAAAATCCTATAGGAAAAGAAAGTTGATAATCTCAGCTTTAGTATAATAATAGATATATATATATGATTTAGATGGCAGGATATTCTATACAGGCCTATATAAATAGGGGGATATTCTGAAAAGGTGAACAAAATGGTGGGCTAATCTGTATAAAAGGGTGCTATTTTATACAGGCACATGTAAATTGGGGTCTGTCCTTTACTGGCCTAGATAAATTCTGAGAGGCCCCCTCCGATCAATCAGCTGGTCACGCATCTATATGATTACCCCAACCCTATTGCCCTTATGGCAAGCCCCAACCCCTTTTTATCATATGGGTACTAGAAGGCAGTGGCTGAGGGTCTTCATGTCCTGGGAATGACGTTAAACTCTATCTGGTGGTGAGGTTCAGTTCTGGAGGTTTGGGGAATGTGGAGCACCCCTTCGTCACCATTGCTCCCTGGTCCACTCTGACCCGGAGTGGTAGTACCTGTTAGGTTCCCATCTATGGGTTAAATAGAAAAATGTGTTTATAAAAAAAAATGAGTATCCATTAAGAAAGAATTTATTTCAACACTTTGTCGGTATTAAATGAGCCACTGATGTTGATATGCTGTAAAACAAAACAAACCGAATCAAATCTCTGTGCTCTCCATCTATCCAGTCTTGTGCCACAGAAGAATGTATTCATGTGGAATGTATTGGGGTCTCCGTGGCGTAGTACCTAGCGTGTTGGACTGCGACTTCGTAGTAAGTGAGTCATGCTATTACATTCACTTTCGGTTATAATTGAAAATCGTCGTCAAAATTAAAACGAAATACTTTGGCTTGGGCATAGATTTTAATGAATTTAATCATTATTAAGTAATAATTAAATTAAATAATAATTACATTCTTAGTAATAATTAAATTAAATAATAATTAAATTCTTAGTAATAATTAAATTAAATAATAATTAAATTCATTAAAATCTATGCACAAGGCAATTTATGTCATTTTTTTACTTAAATTTTAACCGTTAGTTGTGTTTAAGGAAAATAAAAATAAAATAAAACAAATAAAAATTACAGGCGACACATGCTTTTTTTTAAAAACTATGCATGACCAAAAGTGTAATAATCCGTGTTTTTTATGTTAATAAATTCTCGGAAAATATTTATCTTTCTCTGTAGGAAAATAACGTCTAATGAAAAACGGTTAAAAACACTACTAACGGTTAAAATTTAAGTAAAAAATAACATAAATCGTGTCTTTAGTAATAATTAAATTCATTAAAATCTATGCCCAAGTCAAATTTTTCCGTTTTAATTTTGACGACGATTTGCAATTTTAACCCACTTCGGACTAATACATTTGAGATGAATTCTTTCACCCACCTCTCTGGGTTAATTAGTACCACTACTGTTCTTTTACAAAGGTGAGTTTAGCATTAAATAACCCACGAAGGTTGAAATGCCATTAAACAAAGAAACTCACCAGAGTGGAATGTATTCAAAAGAAGCCGTCCGTTTTATACGAAGTCGAAAAAAGGCAACAGGTGTAATCTAGTCACGTGGTTAGTACACGTCTGGATCACGTGACTTTATATCGATATATTATCTATCTATCTATCTATCTATCTATCTGGAGTCGCATCTGTTTTAGTATCTACGTGTCGACTTATAATTCAGAAAAGATATGTCTTTGAGCATTAAAATAGCGCATGCAATTTAATAAGTTTATGGTTAGCTCAGTCGGTAGAGCGTTCGGCTAGAAGCCACAAGGTTCCTAGTTCGATACCGGTCCTCGCCAACTCAGCGTATGAGGAGCACAGGATCTGTGCGGTAAAGTAAGGAACTGATGGAAGGTGTGGCGCCCCACCTCAGATGCTAAAAAACAATCTCCTTGGTCTAGCGCTATTGAAAAGGGGATAGACTCCCTCGCTGACTGGCTGATACCGACTTTAGGCCGCCCCGTCGACTTTACTTTTTTTACTTATAATAAGGAAAAGAATAACATTTATTTTTTTCAATTTCTACTGATTGAATGATATTTTATTTATTGGCATTTCAATCTCGGAAGACTACAATATAGTTTTTGGTGCCCCTGAAGTTACAGCGCCTCCTATCTCTCCCACTGACGGAGGTCGCCCCTGGCGCCCAACTCTACGCCAAACGAGAAAGGGTAACTGCTGACCTCTCATGCTATGCCCTTACAGCACAGTGTTGAATGAGTTTCCCCTCCAGGGCACAAAAAAAGAGCCTGGGCAAGATGTATGGAGACCCAGGGTTGCCCAAGTGACAGGGCCTCCCTCTCTGCCTCGCTGGCGTGATCCGAAGGAATGGTGAACCAATACATTCGATGTCAGTTTGGCTGCAGGAGTTGCCAGATAGTGTTTTACATACATATTGAATGATATAATTCAATAATTAAAAATAAGACGATTTGTGGAACTCTTCACATTTCCTCATAACTAAGATTCCAGAGGTTGTGAAAATTATTGTTTTGTAATTTAGTACTAATAATAAAAAAATGTTAATTAAAAAAAATCTTTATTAAAAAAAAGGAAAATGTTTCAAATCAAGGGGTACCATTTTTAAAAATACTATTTTAAATGTGGCACAAAAAATAAATTGTAATACTTTTATATTTTTGATTCCTAGCTTATTCTTATTGTTTTATACAGTAAAAGGTCCTCTACGCAGCATCCAGTATCAGCACAGAGCTGGTCAATGTACGTCTTTGCTGGTCGGCCCAAACTGGCGTGCCCATGTGTTGTCTTCCACTGGAGGATGTCA
>CM042168.1:39623383-39640883 GCA_023376005.1 Doryteuthis pealeii | reverse complement strand
ACAGACTCTTTCTTTCTTTCTTTCTTTCTTTTTATTCATCAATTCATCCCCCACTTCTTTTTCACAGTCAATATTTTCACCGTAATTCCTCACAAAATTACCACATTACTACAATTATATATTTTAAAATTCCAATTACAACCAAATTATTGACGTAAAAGTTATAAATTACTTTTAAAAGGGGGAAAAAGATGATAAAATCAAAAAGAAAAATGGACTAATAAAAAATATGGGAATGTGTACAATATTGATTGGTTGATTGGGTTTATGGCATGTCAAACCCTGCTGGATTATTTAATGCTGAAGTTAAAAAGCAATTATATGGTTTCAAGTATCTAATAATTCTAATAATTTATAAACAATTATAGTTTGAAATACCTATTCTTAATACTGATAATTCACACACACTCATATGGTTTAAAGTAACTGTTTCTACTAGGAGGACCTGGGGATATACCATAGTATGATAATTTAATTATTACAGCGTTGGATAAGTTTACTTAAGAGTTAATGCAAATAGTTCAATATGTAAAAAGTATGATAATCTTTATTTGCTTGAAATCACATCACTGTGAATTATTTGCATTATACTCTGACCCGGAGAGGTAGTACTTATTTAACTTGCATTTAATTTGGAAGTGCATTTAATGTTGAAAAATATTTTTAAAACTAAGTTTAATTGAAATTATACATTGCTATATTAACACAAACAACTGTCTCAATAATAGATTCAATAATTAATTTCAATGGTTAATTAAATGTATAGTAATTTGCATTTAAAAAAAAATTTTTTTTAGCAATACGTAATTAAAAACAACCTTAATCCCCTAAAACTGTAACCCAATTCGCAAAAATTCAGAAGTCAGCCCAATTAAGGAACACGAGTATTAATATATAGATTTAACACCGTTGGCTGGGGCTGTAGAATACATCAACTGCACCTCTGCAGAGAAGTAAGACGCCCTACACCCAATAAAGCCACGTATTTGTTGTGGGTAGCGACCCCTGATGATTAAGGACGGAATCCTGATGGCTGAGCAGTCAATGACATACATCACTTCACTTTGGCCCTCACTTGGACTAGACACCCTCCGATCAATCGGCTGGTCACGTCAAGCCATAGCACCTATATGATTTTCCCAACCCTATTGCTATTAGGGTAAACCTAAAACCTTTTTATCAAGTATATGTACTAGATAGCGGTGGCTCCTCCAGCCACCACTATCTAGTACATATACTTGATAGTCTCATGAGTTGGAGGTTAAACTATATCTAGTAGGGTAATTTAATGCTAAATCATCCAGGTCATGTCCCCTACCCCCTTCAAATTGGATTATATTAAAGTTAGCCAATCCTTAAAATTTGAGCTTCCAATTACAAAAATATGGCCGATTTTGATCTCTCCAAATTTGAAGGGGTTCGCAAAAAATGGCGACTTTTTGTAACCTATTTTTGTCTATAAAATGAGTTCTAGAGCTTCCCTAGTCCTAAAAATTGGTTTATAAAAGTCAACTAATTTTGAATTATTGATGATTTCTGATTTACGACAACACTTTTTTCTATTATCATTTCACATATATTGAACATTATTTGTACCAAAAAAAAAAAAAAAAATCAGAAAATTGAAGTGGGTGGGTGACAATTACTTTTTCTGAATGGTTTGACATGGAATTATCCAGTAGTAAGATTCCAATTCTAGTGCTCTGGGCAGTATGAAATACCCATTCATTGCCATTACTCCCGGCTTCATTCTGAATCGAGACAATTCAGAGTATAGTATTTGTAAGATCGGCTAGAATGAAATAATAAAAACACTAACAATAGAAATAATCACTAATATGTTAAATATCAGTGTGCTAAATAATACGTTAAATATGTTAAATAATAATAATAACAAGTGTTTATTGTTAGGACCACAATAATTCAAGAGAACTCCATTGCAGTTTGTCCCATAAAAAGCATTTATTATAATGGAATAAGTGTAGTATTTTTATAATCGTTGTTATTTGGTTTCGTTAGTCTTTCTAATTTGATATATTTTATTAAAACTTAAATATTTCCGCCCAGCGGGGGGGACTTTGTTAGTGTTAAATAACCATAATAATAAGTGTTTACAGAATCGGGACCACAATAATTCAAGAGAACTCCATTGCAGTTTGTCCCATGAAAAGCATTTATTATAATGGAGATGTTGTAGTGCTCTGGGCAGTATAGAATATCCTTTCGTTGCCATTACTCCCAGCTTCATTCTGAATTGAGACAATTCAGAGTATAGTATTTTTAAGATCGGCTAGAATACTCAGAAGAGTCCTGGATTCCCGAGGAGAGTTGTTGTCACTTAAACTCCAATTAAAACCGGTGTGAACAACTCGCCAAGAGTGAAATAATAAAAACACTAACAATACAAATGATCACTAATATGGTTAATAACAATAAGTTAAATAATGTGTTAAATAATATGTTAAATCTATTAATAATAGAGATTCGGTCTCTATTTGTCTGTAACCTAAACTACGTCACTGCTTACATCATATTACCCCAAATTCTTGAATATAGAATAAAGAACTACATTGTTGGAATTAATTTGAAATTAACTGTGAGGAAAATGATTTTATTAGAAAGAAAACATATTTCAAAGGTCTGTCTCTATTTTTTTACAAAAGAGTGTGGGCAAAAAATCCTTATATGTACTTTTGGACGTTGATAAGATTAAAAAAAAAACGATTTTTTTCATTAATATTAAGATATTCCTTCAATTCTAATAAAACTTTGTAGAATTATGTAAAATTGAGTGTATTTTTTAAAAAGCATTGTCGTCTGTCGTAAAACAAAACAAACTCCCACCCTCCTTAGGCAATATCTTTCAAAAAATTAAATTTTACACTGCGGGGGGGGGGTGTTTGCTAATAATAATAATAATAATAATAATAATAATAATAATATAATAATAATAATAATAATAATAAGTGTTTATTGTTGGGACCACATTAATTCAGGACATCTCCCATTGCAGTTGGTCCTATAAAATCATTTATTAAGGGGAACACCACACTCAACATTTATTTAACGTATTTTCTATTCCCATTTCCTGTATTTAAAATATCTAAAAATAAAAATAACTGCCACTGTTTTTTGTGCTTCACTACTTCATTGATCTCCATAAACTTCGACGTAACGTATTTCAGCCATATTGTTCTTTTGATTGAAGTTGTGTAAAATACCGCCATTTTCAGAGTCTCTTTTGTACATCCATATTCAAAAGAATGGCTGATTTGATGAAAAAAAAAAAAAGCAGAAAACTAATCGACCATTTTTTCCCCAATTATTAGGGTAATATAGTTTTTTCCAATAAGCTTAAAAATATAGATACAATATAGGTATGAAGTATGCTCCAAAAGTAATACATCCCTTTTTATTGTAGCCCTGTCGGTGGGACTGTTGAATACGCGCCTCCTCACGGTATGGCAGTATAGGCTAAAGCCCTTCAGCCTTTTACCTGTAGAATACGCTGATTGCAACTCTGCAGAGGGGTAAGACCCCACCCAATGGGGCCACCTACTAGCTGTGGGTGGTGACCCATGATGTTCAAGGACGGGATCCAGGTTGATGAGTGTCTATGAAATGCAACACTCCATTTTGGCCTTTACTTGGGCTAGACGGTTCGTTGAATTAATCGGTTGATTAATCGGTTGGTCACGTGACTCTCTCGACCATATATATATATTTACCAACCCCTCCGCATGAGCAGGATGTGACACAAGGTCAATTTCTTAAGCGGAGTTCAACAGGTTTGAATTCAGAGTTTTCCTTCACCTAGACCGGTTGCCTAACCAAGGTTAAAGAGCCCAGTCTGCCCTACTATTTATCCATAGCTGGAGGGAGAGTAGGATTCATACCTTTCCCAAGGGTATTAGCGCAAAATTAAATGCAATTAGCACACCAAGGATTTAAACTCGGGGCGACGAGTCCATTTCCCATGACTTTAACCATTACACCACGCGCTTCTCGACCCTATATAGGTATGAAGTATGCCCCCAAAGTAATACCTCCCTTTTTATTTTAGCACTGACAGCTGGGACTGTTAAATACGCCGATACGCGCCTCTACATGGTATGGCAGTAGAGGCTAAAGCCCTTTAGCCTTTACTCTGTATTTTTGCAATTGTTACAGATAGAAGCTGTATGGCAATCTGTCAAAATGGCAACTGATGTGAAAACAACCCTAACAAGTACTACTACGAGTCAGGTTGAACCTGGAAGTAATAGTAATAAAGGGGTACTCTACATTCCCCAGCTTTACTCCGCTCAAAAATTTACCATGTGTATAGTGCCCCTTCGTTGCTACTGCTCCTGGGTTCACTCTGGCCCGGAGTTGTAGTACCTGCTGGAGTCTTGTCTATGGGTTGAATATATTAAAAATTAGTTTAAAAAGTATATAAAAAAAAGAGTTTAGAAATACAAGAATGAATAATTAGTATTATTTGGATTATTCGGACTATTTTCCTCATCTTTATTGTTATCTGTACAACGTTTCGGCTGATGTGCTCTCCGGCCTTCTTCAGGTATTTCTTGTCGGACTCGGAAGCCTTCTAAGCTTCTGCTGTGAATATCGTGGTTTGGTGGATAAAGGCGTTGAGTTAAAACATTTCTAAGTGACAGTTATCTCTAGGCTGCAGGTTCAATCCTGGTCAAAGGTAATAGTAACATAGAATAATAATTAACACAGCTTAACACCTGTACCCCAGCTATGGTTAGCGGAATGAGAACAGGATACCCCCATAGATTGAATAAAGGGTTGGGTTCAAAGTTCCTAGAGTTCGAAAAGAAGGTTCCCGAGTTCGAGAAGGCTCCAGAGTCCGACGAGACATATCTGAAGAAGCCCGGAGGCACATCGGCCGAAATGCTGTACAAAAATTCAGAGATAAAGAATGAATAAAACAAAAACGTATTAGGCATAAAATAACCCAAAGGTTGACATGTAAAATCCTGTCCATAATTGAGTGGTTGGGTAAATACTTTCTCCTAGACCAGCTGCCATACCAGCTGGCTAAAGAGACATTTATGTCCTACTATTTATGCCCTCATAGCTGGAAGGGTAGTAAAGTAGAGTCGGTGGAGTGCCTATTGTTGGTATCAGCCTGACAGCGACGGGGTCTATCCCCATTTTGCTATTGCTAGACCAGAGAGGTTGTTTTCATTGAAGTGGAGCGCCACACCTACTGTGAGCACCCAGATGCTTTAACAAACTAATCACATTGCCCAATCAAACTGAGTAGCCCCCCTAAGACTCCCCCAATGGGGCCACATGTTGGCCGTGGGTGGCGACCCGTGATGCTTATGGATAGAATCCGGGTGGATGAGCAGTTCACGACTTGCAATACTCCACTTTGGCCCTATCTTGGGCTAGACGGAGGGGGCCTCTCCGACCAATCGGCTGGTCACGTCAAGCCCTAGCACCTATATGATTTTTCCAACCCTATTGCCCTTATGGCAAGCCCCAACACTTTTTATCATATGGGTGCTAGAAGGCGGTGACTGAGGGTCTACATGTCCTGGGAATTACGTTAAACTCTATCTGATGGTGAGGTTCCAGTTCTGGAGGTTTGGGGAATGTGGAGCACCCCTTCATCACCATTGCTCCGGGTCAGAGTGGACCAGAGTGGTAGTACCTGTTAGGGTCCCATCTATGGGTTAAATAGAAAAACATGAGTTAATAAACGAAATTGTATTATCCATTAAGAATTGATTTATTTCAAAACTTTATCGACATTAAATAATCCACCGAGGTTGATATGCCGTAAAACAAAACAAACCTATCAAACACATTGCCAAGCTGTGTTATGTGCTGTATTGGCGTGGACTGGTATTGAAACTCAAACCTCCGGAAAGCAAGGCGAGTGCTCTACGGACTGATTTGAACTGAGGAAGGCGAATCTACTTCCTACGACAATAACCATTGTGCGCCTCCAAATTTAGATGTATTGCTTGAAATTTGACTAGTGGACATACCACAGTATGATAATTTAATTATTACAACATTTGATATGTTTACTTAAGAGCTATTGCTAAATAATTCAATAGGTGAAAAGTATAATAATCTCTCTCTCTCTCTCTCTCTCTCTCTCTCTCTCTCTCTCTCTCTCACACACACACACACATGCTTTTTTCTTTCTTTCCTTCTTTTCCTCTTTTCATCTTGTTCGATTGAACAAATTAGCGTTATCGCTTCCGCACGCTCACCCGCTATCTCTATTTCCCTTACTCTCTTTCTTTCTTAATTTATTTTTATTATATGTAGCAT
Source organism: Doryteuthis pealeii (assembly GCA_023376005.1). Classification (NCBI taxonomy): domain Eukaryota; kingdom Metazoa; phylum Mollusca; class Cephalopoda; order Myopsida; family Loliginidae; genus Doryteuthis; species Doryteuthis pealeii. The sequence continues at coordinate 39,634,583 of CM042168.1, read as the reverse complement.
GTCCCTTTTCGTCCCTTTATAATAAAAACGGAATTGTCTAACATTTAGCAGAGATGACGACATTCATAAGAAATAAGAATTCAGTGGATAAGCAGCACCAGATAATCAGGATTTACTTTTTTGCATCTTGGACGATTTGGATGGTTTCATTTTTAGCCAGAGGGTGTTGCAAAGATGATAACGGTCGGATGATTAAGAAACACCCGTGGATATAATATATAGATGTTTTTTTATAAAAAAACGCAATTATTTTTGCACCAATTTTATATCTCTTTGTATTGATAAATAGATGGCTTTTAAAAACGCAATTATTTTTGCACCAATTTAATATATCTTTGTATTTATATAGATGGTTTTTATTTTAAAAAAACGCAATTATTTTTGCACCAATTAATCTGTAGATATATATTGCATCTATATATATACAGATATTAAACTGGTGCAAAAATAATTGCGTTTTTTTAACATATATCTGTATTGATATATAGATGGTGTTGAAGACGCAATTATTTTTGCAGTTTAATATCTGTATTATATAGATGCAATTATTTTTGCATTAATTTAATATATCTTTGTATTGATATATAGTTTAAAAAACGCAATTATTTTTGCACCAGTTTAATATCTCTTTGTCCTTGGTGCATCAAGTCGACGTTCGACTGACTTTGCCTCGTTATTGACACCTCTTCCTGAAAGTAATTCCCTTTTCGATAATAGAAATTTTTAATTTGCGTCTCTCGTTAAAAGCAATTGAGATTAATCGTCTTAAGTGAAATGAAAACAATCGGTCCAAGCCAACGGATCGGTTTTGGTTAGACGGACGCTTTTGACACTCACCAGTCAAAACTTGACGCAATTGATTACCTGTCAAACCGGTGTCTCACCCCCGGCGATTAAACCCTTCAAGGGGTAACATATTTAGTTGACATGTGCAAACACTTATGCCCATCTTGTCATTTCGGGACGGTGCTCGACTCAGTTTCCAATTCCCAAGGTCGTCTGACAAAAATCTTTTTACGAAAAGACGGCAACAAAATATAGGCATTTATTTGTCTCGTATTGGTCCATCCTTTCTTGTTACATAGAGTCTGTTCGGGTCTAAAGTTTAGTTGGTTGGATCTTACGGCATGTCAACTCTTGTTGGGTTATTTTATGCCGAAGATCTTTTGATTTGAACAGTCTTGATGGGTATTCAATTTTAAAACTCGATTTTTTTCAAACATTTTTTCAAATTCATTTTTTCTATTTAACCCGTAGATGTTTTAGAATTGAATTACATCATTCAATCAGTAGAAATTGAAAAACTAAATTTTGTACTTTCCCTTATTATAAACTTATTAAATTGCATGCTCGATTTTAATGCTCAAAGACATATCTTTTCTGAATTATAAATCGACACGTACATATTAAAACAGACGCAACTCCTTTATATAGATAGATAGATAATGTATCTATATAAAGTCCGGTGGTCTTGACGTGTACTGAACCCCGTGATTAGATTACACCTGCTGCCTTTTTTTGACTTCGTATAAAAAGAGCGACTTCTTTTGAATACATTCCACTGGTGGGTTTCTTTGTTTAATGGCAATTCAAACTCATTTTTTCGATTTAACCCATAAATGTTCTAGAATTGAAACCTCACCACTAGATGCAGTTTAACGCTCAACCAAGGGCGCTAAAACCCTTAGCTCCCGCCTTCTAGCAAATATATATGATAAAAAAGGGTTTGTGGGTTTGCCATAATAACAAAAGGGTCGAGACAATCATATAGGTGCTATTGCTTGACGTGACCAATCGATTAATTGAAGGAGGCCTCTTCAACGGACCGTCTAGCCCAAGTAAAGGCCAAAATAAAGTGTTGCATGTCATAGACGCTCAGCCATCAGAATTCCGTCCTTAAGCATCATGGGTCACCACCTACAGCCAATAGGTGACCTCATTGGGTGGGGTCTTACCCCTCTGCAGAGGTGCAATCAGCGTATTCTACAGATAACAATAAAGATGTAGACAATAGTCCGAATAATCTAAATAATACTAATTATTCATTCTTACTTGGTATTTAGTATTTCTAAACTCTTTTTTTAATACTTTTTAAACTAATTTTTAATATATTCAACCCAAAGATGAGATTCCAATAGGTACTACTACTCTGGACTAGAGTGAGCCCAGGAGCAGTGGAAACGAAGGGGCACTCTACACAGGATACATTTTTGAGCGGAGTAAAGCTGGGGAATGTAGAGTACCCCTTTATTACTATTACTCCAGGTTCAACCTGACTCGTAGTAGTACTTGTTAGGGTTGTTTTCACGTCAGTTGCCATTTTGACAGATTGCCGTACAGCTTCTATCCGTAACACCTGCAAAAATACAAGTTAAAGGCTGAAGGGCTTTAGCCTCTACTGCCATACCCTGTGGAGGTGTGTCTCGGTGTATTCAACAGTTTCAGCAGATAGGGCTACAATAAAAAGGGAGGTATTACTTTTGGAGCATACTTCATACCTATATTGTATCTATATTTTTAAGCTTATTGGAAAAAACTATATTACCCTAAATAATTGGGAAAAAATGGTCGATTAGTTTTCTGCTTTTTTTTTTTCATCAAATCAGCCATTCTTTTGAATATGGATGTACAAAAGAGACTCTGAAAATGGCGGTATTTTACACAACTTCAATCAAAAGAACAATATGGCTGAAATACGTTACGTCGAAGTTTATGGAGATCAATGAAGTAGTGAAGCACAAAAAACAGTGGCAGTTATTTTTATTTTTAGATATTTTAAATACAGGAAATGGGAATAAAAAACACGTTAAATAAATGTTGAGTGTGGTGTTCCCCTTAATAAATGATTTTATAGGACCAACTGCAATGGGAGATGTCCTGAATTAATGTGGTCCCAACAATAAACACTTATTATTATTATTATTATTATTATTATTATTATTATTATTATTAGCAACCCCCCCCCCCCCGCAGTGTAAAATTTAATTTTTGAAAGATATTGCCTAAGGAGGGTGGGAGTTTGTTTTGTTTTACGACAGACGACAATGCTTTTTAAAAAATACACTCAATTTTACATAATTCTACAAAGTTTTATTAGAATTGAAGGAATATCTTAATATTAATGAAAAAAAATCGTTTTTTTAAATCTTATCAACGTCCAAAAGTACATATAAAGGATTTTTTGCCACACTCTTTTGTAAAAAAAATAGAGACAGACCTTTGAAATATGTTTTCTTTCTAATAAAATCATTTTCCTCACAGTTAATTTCAAATTAATTCCAACAATGTAGTTCTTTATTCTATATTCAAGAATTTGGGGTAATATGATGTAAGCAGTGACGTAGTTTAGGTTACAGACAAATAGAGACCGAATCTCTATTATTAATAGATTTAACATATTATTTAACACATTATTTAACTTATTGTTATTAACCATATTAGTGATCATTTGTATTGTTAGTGTTTTTATTATTTCACTCTTGGCGAGTTGTTCACACCGGTTTTAATTGGAGTTTAAGTGACAACAACTCTCCTCGGGAATCCAGGACTCTTCTGAGTATTCTAGCCGATCTTAAAAATACTATACTCTGAATTGTCTCAATTCAGAATGAAGCTGGGAGTAATGGCAACGAAAGGATATTCTATACTGCCCAGAGCACTACAAAATCTCCATTATAATAAATGCTTTTCATGGGACAAACTGCAATGGAGTTCTCTTGAACTGGGCGGAAATATTTAAGTTTTAATAAAATATATCAAATTAGAAAGACTAACGAAACCAAATAACTACGATTATAAAAATATTACACTTATTCTAATATTATTTTAATTGATTTATATATAAAAGTATACATAGGATTGCTTTTAATACGTTTGAGAATAACATGATAGTATTTGAAATCGGTAACAGCAAATAATCATTTATTAAACTCAGTTTTGTTAAAATCATTATGCAAATTATTCCCTCCATATATTATGTACATTTTTATTTCTTAGAAATATATGACACATATTTCAAGATTTTAAATGCATTTATGATATGGACAATTTTGCAGCAAACATAACTCAGCTAGACTTTAACAGAGACATCGTTAATAAATAAGATGCTAATTAAGATTAAATAATGATTATTTGATAATCGTTGAGAATATAACATAAATAACTAAGGAAATCGTGACATCAGTGGCGACGTAGTTTCGGTTACAGACAGGCAGTTACATAATCTCCATCATAATAAATGCTTTTTACGGGACCAACTTCAATGGGGTCGTCCTGAATTATTGTGCTCCCACTTCGGTAAACACTTATTGTTACTTAACATATTAGTGGTCATTAAAGGGTTAAGGGGACTTGCTGTCACTGCAGTGAAAAACCACCAACGGGATGGGTAAATACCTACCCCAATAGAGCGACATCTATATATAATGGAGATTCAATCACTATTTGTCAGCAACCGAAACTACATCACTGCTTACGTCGCAGTAATTTCTGGAATTACGTAACTTTATCAATGACCATTAAATTTATAGTCAATATTATTACTACATTAAATAAAAAAAAAAAAAAAAAAACGCTGTACTATATATATATTCTTAGAAAGTAGTACGCCACAAAGGATCGTCCAAGGTGTTTTTTAAAACAAGTTTTAATAAATAAATACCTGGTATTATTAATTTATATATAGGTTGTTTTATTCTAATATATATTTAAAAATATCTAACGTATAGATTTTACGAGAAAATTATTTGCAAACAAAAAATCTATCATATAAATTCAATCACTATTTGTCAGCAACCAAAACTACGTCACTGCTTACGTCGCAGAAATTTCTGGAATTACGTAACTTTATCAATTACTATTAGTGTCGCAGGAGTTGATAGGTAGCACTGGATTTCAGCATCACACCATCTTAGGGACTTCGGCTCCTGATTTGTTTTCGGGGTTTACTCCCCTAGCCTTTCCTTGAAAGGCAGCAGAGTTTTTGTGTCGGACTTTTCCTTGACTTTGATGGGTTGCCGACCAAGGCTAAAAAGCCCCTTCTCACTCGTTTGGGGATTTATGCGAGTAGTAAGTACCCCAATCTTACTACTATCGGTGTTCCTGAAAAATAAACGAGATTACAAATACGGTATATTTTGCATTTGTGTATCAGATAAGCAACTGTACCTTCAGGTCAGTTTTTGGTGGGGTGGTAAGGGTAAGTATACTAAAGGCGTCAAGATGGTTCTAATGTTCGCTGTGTTTATACACACATATACACATGTATACGTGAACACACTCGTTCATGTACACGTGTGGTTATACCAATGCTGTTGAATTATCTAACTTACAACATAGTATATATACATTTTGAGAATTTTTTATTACTTGAAATATGGATTGAAGGCAGTTCAATGTTTATTTTCTAATTTTTTGTAAAGGGCATTAATTTGGGGAAAGATACGAACCTATTTTTTTGTAAAGGTTCTGTCTTTCTCAGGCACGCCGAAAAATTCTTGAATTCTTCAGGTCGGTCGGTGATTGGTCGGATTTTTGGTTTTTTTTTGGAACGAAGCTGATTTCCTGTTCCCTGAAAAGGGGCGCGAAATTCGGCAGATAGGAGATTGACTTTGAGAGGATAATTCGATTTTGTTGTCTCCGTTGACGTGGAGTCAACGTTGACGTGGAGTCAACGTAAAATTTTATGCACCGGGATAAGACGAAGATTAGTAAAACTAGAAAAAGTGTACCATAGTCTTTCCCGGAATTATTGAGTTTAATTCTCACAGAGTGAGATTTTGTTTTTCTTCTCCAGGGGAGAAGTTTAATTATTTTAAATTGTTTTGCTGCATATTTGGAAGACCCAAATATTGCGTTTGTCTCACAGAGTCAGTCAAATATTTGAAATATATATTTTTATTGTAAGTCGGCATTTGAAACCGATAAGTTTTCTTCAGAGAAGAAAATGATATTTGTATTTCCGAGGGTCGGCTTGAAAATTCGACCTTTATTCTTTTTATTATAGAGACATTGTCTTATCTCAAAATGGTACACTTTGTTTGTAAGAAATAAGAACCTTCTTAATTCCTGGGCATTTTAGCCTTTAATGATTCTTGTGACTCGAAGCTCGACCAGAAGAAATTTCTGCCCCATCATTGTAGCAGTAATCACCCAAGAAGGGGAGAGGAAAGACTCGTTTCAATCCAAAAGAGGAATATACTGTAGACTATCAGACGCCTCTTACTGACCGACAGAAGAGAGAAAGAGGATACACAGTTTTTTTTACTGTCACTGTTCCTACCTTTGTAATTTGTGAGTAGAAATAACTATACCCATTATAGCTTGTACAATTCCTTGTTTTTTTCGGCCTTGTGCCTTTCTTGTGCCTTTTTTTTGCACTTTGTTACTTTTTTATAGTTTGTATTATTTTTCCTTTTTTTTCCGGCCTAGAGCTAAAAATTGTTATACTTAACATAAAGGACAAATTATGCAAGTCATTAGTTGTCTTTATTTTTGTTCCAATAATAAACTTTGAATTACAAATTGTCTCCTTTTTTAAAATTTCTTTTTATTGTCTTATCAATTTTTTGTTTTGCTACAATTGACATTTTTTTTTCTTTGGGACGTAAAAGGACGGACACATGTCTTTTTAAATTCGTTCAACATTTACCAACCCCTCCGCACGAACAGGATGCGACACAAGGTCAATTTCTTAAGCGGAGGTTTGAATTCAGAGTTTTCCTTCTCCTAAACCGGTTGCCTAACCAAGGTTAAAGAGCCCAGTCTGCCCTACTATTTACCCATAGGATTCATACCTTTCCCAAGGGTATTAGCGCTAAGTGAAATGCAATTACCACGTCCAGGATTTGAACTCGGGGCGACGAGTACATTTCCCATGACTTTAACCATTATACCACGCGCTTACAACATAGTATAAGTCAACATGCCATTTACTACTATCAAACATCTTGCTTAAAGTGTCTTAGAGCTCCAAGCTTCCGTATTTATCTATTAGTTTGTCTGGACAAGAGTCATGAGGGGTGGGGGAGGGGGAGAATGTTAGCAAGCACGTGGAGATATGAAAATGAAATCGAATAAAGTGGAATTGACTAAAAGAAAATGTAAGAATTAATAAAATAAACAAGAAAAATTAAAACAAGATAAAAATCATATTTCCTTAACAGAAATGTGACGGGTTCTGCAACTTGCCAACTTGGGTCACGTAAAGATCCTGCTTGAAGTGTCACGGCTTCAAAGCTTTTGTATTTATCTATTAGTTAGTCTGGACAAAAAGCCAAACGTAAGTGAACATCCTACAAATGTGCTAATTACATAATTTTTGTCTAGGATTGTAATTCATTAAAAAATTGCTAGCGGATTATTAGCATATCCTTCCCCTCCATCAAATAGATGCAAATATATTGCAGGAACAACGAGAAGATAATATCCCAGTGATAGAAAACTGTACAGCAGGTCAGTAAATAAACAGGACATATGGATAACGAACATAAAATTCCAACCCAGGGTGCCGTGGGGGTGGATTTGGACAGTTCACAGGTATATCAATACGTTCAGGAGACGCGTGGTATAACGGTTAGAGTCGTTGGAAATGGACTCGTTGACCCGTGTTGAAATCCTGGACGAGGCTGTTTGCATTTCACATAACGCTAGTACCATTGGGAAAGTTATGTATCCAACTACTCTCCCTCTAACTATGGGTAAATAATTAGGCAGACTGGGATCTTTAACCTTGGCTCGATAACCAGTCTAGGAGACTTTGTGTCGCATCCTGCTCATGAGGACGGTTTGGTAAACATTATATATATTCTAGCAAAAGAACCCTGTCTATGACCGGACTTTTAAAAAGATTAGGAACACCAGAGAGGGAATAAAAAAGAGAAAACGCAAGTAAGAGAGAGAATATGATTTATCATATTTTAAAATATCGCCGATAATTCGTATAGTACAATGTTTATTTTATGAAATATTTTTCTTTTTGTTTACATTTAAAATATCATTTTTTAAAAATGTATTCTTGAGTGTTTTTGAAACATTTTTTCCAAAAACCTTTTGTATATATGACAAAAACTTAAATTCAATTGCTTGTTGCGTTAAAGTGATAAAAATAAATTCGTTTAGTTTATTTTTTTTATCCCTAAAAAAGTAACAATTTAAAGGAGCTAGGTATTAAACTTCCTTATTTATTTAGGTCTGTTGGCTGGAACTGTATAATACGCCGACTCTGTTGAGGAGTAAGACCTTCTTCCAATTGCTCCACTTGTAAGCCCTGGGTGGCGACCCGTGATGCTTATGGACGGAATCCTGGTAGTTAAGCAATCCATGACATGCTACACTCCGCTTTGATCCTTACTTAGGCTAGACGGTCGGTCGGAAAGGCCCCCATCCCGATCAATCGGCTGGTCTCGTCAAACCTTAGCACCTATATGATTGTTCCAACCTTATTGCCTTTATGGCAAGCACAACCCTTTTCATTATTTATGTGATAGAAGGCGGTGTCCTATGAATGACGTTAAACTCTATCTGATGGTGATTCCATCCTTAAGCATCATGTCACCACCCACGACCAACAGGTGGCCCCATTGGTGGAGTGTTACCCCTCTGCAGAGGTGCAATCGGTATATTCTAAAGCAGCAGCCGACGGCTCCGCTGTACTGGAAACCAAATCGTCCAAGATGGTATGCAAAAATGTAAATCCTGATTATCTGGTATTACTTATCCGCCTAATTCTTGTTTCTTATGAGTGTCGTCATCTCAACTAAGTAATGGAACATTGCATTTTTATCATAAAGAAAGGAAAGAAAAGGACATGCTACACAGTAAGAATATAATGAAAAATAAATAAAGGGGATAGGGAAAGACAAAGAGAGAGAGAGAGAGAGAGAGAGAGAGAGAGAGAGAGAGAGAGAGAGAGAGAGAAAGGGGGGGAAGGGGGAGATGGGGGAGAGCCTGTGGTAGCGATAAACACTAATCTGTTTCAATCAGACATAATGAAAAGACGAAAAAGGGGGGAAAAAAGTAAAATAATAGTGAGAGTTAAATCAAGATTATTATACTTTTTATATATTGAACTATTTAACAATAGCTCTTGAGTAAACATATCAGACGTTGTAATAATTAAATTATCATAATGTGATATATTCACAGGCCCCGCTAGTTAACAAGATTCCTGGTAGCCTTTGTTTACAATAGTTTTTTTTTCCAAAAAAATCACAAAAAATATATCATCTTCTCAGACTCGCTCTCTGTCCTACTATCATTAAGATATTTAAAAAAACTGGAAGACCCTCTCATCATTAAGCTCCTGAATAGATTAGACTTGATGTCTAACTCTAAGGAGATTCTGATATGCTGGATCCCAAGTCATATAGGAGAGAGGGGGAATGAAAGAGCAGACTCCGCAGCTAAATCGGCCCTAGATTTGATCCCCGACAATTTCAAGATACCATACACTGATTTGAAACCTAAAATTAATAGATTCCTTCATACAAAATGTCAACAACACTGGAATAACAACATTCACTTCCTAATCAAACCCACTTTGGGAGGCTGGAGACCAACTTTAATGAAGTCTAGAAAGGAACAATTGTGTCCCGATTACGCATTGGTCATACAAGACTAACGCACTCCCAAATACTCAAACAAGAACAACAACCACAGTGTGAAACATGTCAAACACCTTTGACGGTTAAATACTTATTCATCGAATGCAGGTTTTTTGCTCACATCAGAAACCGTTATTTTAAAGCAAACAATATGAAAGATCTGTTTGAAAACGTCAACATGGAGGATATTCTCTCTTTTTTGAGGGAAATAAAATTATACCATAGAATATAGACATGAAACAAATCAATACCATACAACATAATCCCCAATAATGCTAACACATTGTTAAAACCAATTACTAAAAAGTATAAATATAAATACACGATATGTGTAACTTCCTAACCGTTAGGAATGACATATCCCCAGACGGGTTGATATACCGTTAAAATCTATAAACAAACAACAAACAAAAAATTCACAATGTGGAACTGATCATCAAGTTGATTTATCAGCTGTTCATTAAAATATCTTGTTGTATTATATATATTTACCAACCCCTCCACACGAGCAGGATGTGACACAAGGTAAATTTCTTAAGCGGAGTTTAACAAGTTTGAATTCAAAGTTTTCCTACTCCTAGACCTTGCCATGGTTAAAGAGTCCAGTCTGACCTACTATTTACCCATAGATGGAGGGAGAGTAGTTGGATTCATACCTTTCCCAATGGTATTAGCGCAATGTGAAATGCAAACAACCTTGTCCAGTATTTGAACTCGGGTCGACGAGTCCATTTCACACAACTCTAACCATAACACCACGCACCTCCAACCAACGTTATTGTATTATATGTTATATTTGGTTTGGTTTTGTTTTACGGCATATCAACCTCAGTGGGTCATTTAATGCCGATAAAGTTTTGAAATAAATCAATTCTTAATGGTTAATACAATTTTTTTTATAAATACATCTATTTAACCCATAGATGGGACCCTAACAGGTACTACCACTCCGGGTCAGAGTGGATCAGGGAGCAATGGTGATGAAGGGGTGCTCCACAATCCCCAAACCTCCAGAGCTGGAACCTCACCATCAGATAGAGTTTAACGTCATTCCCAGAACATGTAGACCCTCAGTTACCGCCTTCTAGCACCCATATGATAAAAAGGGGTTGGGGCTTGCCATAAGGGCAATAGGGTTGGGAAAATCATATAGGTGCTAGGGCTTGACGTGACCAGCCGATTGATCGGAGGGGGTCTCTCCGACCGCCCGTCTAGCCCAAGATAGGGCCAAAGTGGAGTATTGCATCTCATGAACTGCTCATCCACCTGGGTTCTATCCTTAAGCATCACGGGTCACCACCCACTGCCAACAGGTGGCCCCATTAGGGGAGTATTACCCCTCTGCAGAGGTGCAGTCGGTGCATTCTAACGCCCCACCGACAGGGCAGTATATGTTGTAAGTTTTCTGATTTATAGACAAAAACGTAAAGCTTGATAGTCACTTATTAGATTAATTTTTGATATTGCGTCTTTGGATAAGCTAGTAAGAAAACAGTTTTCAAAGAACTTTTTTTTTTTTGGTAGGGGTGGGTTAATGGCATAACAACTTTCGTGGATTATTTAATCCCAAAACTATCCTGTAGAAGACATAGTGAAAA
>CM042168.1:39589953-39623283 GCA_023376005.1 Doryteuthis pealeii | reverse complement strand
TTTTCCCTCTTCTTCTGTCCTTCGTTCCTCTCTTGTTCCTTTCTTCTTCTTTTCTTACTCTTTCTTTCCTTTCCTTCCTTCTTTCCTTTCTTATTTTTTCAAGCCTTCTTTCCTTTAATCTTTTCCTTTTCTTTTACTTCATTTCTCTCTTTTTTTAGTCTTTCGTCTTTTCCTTCCTCCCCCTTCCTCCCTTCTTTCTTTCTTTCTTTCTTTTCTTTCTTATTTTTTCAAGCCTTCCTTCATTTTATCTTTTCTTTTACTTCATTTCTCTCTTCTTTATAGTCTTTCGTCTTTTTCCTTCCTTCCTTCCTTCCTTCCCCCTCCATTCCCCTCCCCTTGACCCAACCTTGGCAATTTATAATCAGCTGATTATACTTTGCTAATTTCAGCGTAATAATCAAAATATTGATATTAATAAAGATGAGGCTGATAATTAGAGACCAAGTAAGTCGCTTATAATTTATATTTTATTTATGTCATAATGGCGTCATCATTAACTCATCGATACAATTTTGATGACATGACAAAATAATTTAAACCCGATATGACCGGGAATAGTCAACAAAAAACATAGGATTAAAATCTAAAATGGCCAACACAGAGATTAATAGATAGACAAACATGTTTCTTCGCTTTCGCTCCCTTTCGTAGACCCTTAAAATGGGTGACTTCTTTAAAGAGGTCTTTAAAGAATTCGAGAAAAACCCTCCAACCCCCCCCCCCCAAAAAAAAAGACTAATTGAATAACGAAATCCTTTTGTGATTGTTTCCGATAAATAAAAAAATATCTAAAAGAAAAATTAAGAAAAAAATAAAAAGTTAAAAAGTTTAAAAAAAGATCTCTTCAATGAATTCCAGAAAAAAAAAAAACAAAACAAAAAAATAAGATAAAAAGTTAAGAAAAAAATTGGAAAAAAATAAGATAAGAAAAAAAAGAAAAAGAAAGTAAAAAGATAAAAAAAAAAAGAAGAAAAAGAAGAAAAAAGTAAAAAGAAAATTCTTTGAAGAATTCAAGAAGAAAAAAAAACCCCAAAAAACCCCAACAAAACAACAACAAAAAAAGATAGGATAAAAACTTAGACAAAATGTAAAAACAAACAAACAAACAAACAAAAAAACAAAACAAAAAAGCACAAAAAAAGGAAGAAAAAAGTTTTTAAAAATCTTTAAAGGATTCGAGAGAAAATAAAAACAACAGAAATAAAAACAAACAAAACAACGAAATCGTATAGTAGTGAAATAAAAATAGAAAAAGAAGTAAAAAGATAAAAAGAAGAAAAAAAAGTAAAAAGACGAAAAAAAGAAAAAAAAAGAAAAAGAAGAAAAAAAAGAAGAAAAAAGAAAAAAAAAAAAAAAAGAAAAAAAGAAAAAAAAAGAAAAAAGGAATTTAGAAAAAAAACAAAGACAAAAAAAGAAAAAACAGACATGAGAGCTTTCAGGAACCAGTCAACAGATCGAAGATCGATCTTGGAGACTGGAGCGAAGAACTCTTCAAATCCTGATATAGATGGCGGAGTTGGTCAATGGAGAACCATGCATATGGATCTTTGTCTAAAGGTTTCGGCCACAGGATGTGAATTCATGCATGGATGTGACCACGCCCATGACATGGATCAAACTGCTAGGGTTGGGCGGCTCCAGATCATGGACCCTCTTGTACAGCCAAATTCAGCCAGGAAGCTTTGCCGAAAGGACGACAACCACAACGAATGTTACCCCAAATCGCTAGACTGGAGGAATACAAGAAGTCGACCATCAGAAAACCAGAGTTACCATTTTTTTCTTAGACGAGACAAACCCAGAAAGGATTGCAGAGTTCCAGTATCGAACACTCAACAGCGGAACGAAAGCTGTAGTTGTTCAAGAAACGTTTTTCTGCAGACATCGGGCGGTGAGCATCCTAGCAGCAACTCAACGGAGCGGACACCGACGCAGCTTCACGTTCACCCACCTTTAGATCGTCTGGGTGACCCGGCTGACGTCCCGTCTCATCAACCCTCGGTTGAGCCTCCACAGACAGAATCAATTGATTTTGAGCAATCGTCGAGCAGTCAGCTGCTGGATAGAGCGACACATAAGGTCAATGGTAGTGTTTCCTCTAAGCAAAACAAATGCACGATGGCTAGAAATACCCAAGAAATCAATTTTGAGCGTTCCTCCAGACGTAACAGTCAACAAATAGAACGACACGCACTGGAGTCTAGTAATCTTGAACCTGCCCCCAGACGTAACAGCTACCAGCGGGATAGGGGTGCTCAAGGAATGAACATTGAGCACTCGGTCAGACGTAACAGCAATCAATCTGATAGAGCCTCGCAGGACGTAACTCCCAGACGTAACAACCAACAAAGAGACAAAAATATACACGACTTTGGTTTCGAACGTTCTGGTAGACGTAATAGTAACTTGATTGATAGGAACATGGTAGAGACTCATTTTGAGCGTTCTTCTAAACGTGGCGCCAATCAAAGAGATGTTGTGCTGCCGCAATATGGAACCGACCGTTCTTTAAGACGGAACAGTAAACAAATGGATATCGTACTTCCGGTGTGTCAGCCTGATCGGCCGGGGGGTCGTAATAGTAGTATGAAAGACGACACCTTTCGTCAGTGTTACTATGACGCAACTGCACAGCGGGAGAGCGTTTTAATGGACAAAGGGTTTCGCAATTTTAACAAATCGCGATGGGAAAATATGGCTGGTAGCAAACCCCCCAAACAACAGGGGTCACAACGCCCCAAACAAAAGGACATATGTCACACGGATAAAAATACAAAGCTAAACGTTCCGAAGCGCTCTTCAAGGTGGGAAACCATGAATATTGATAAACTACACGAACCAGCTACTAATACGGTTAAACGGGACCCAAAGGCCGTGGGGCCTATCCTGAAGAAGGCGGGTCCAAAACAGACAGCTCAATGGGAACAGGTGGACAGATCCATCCAGATCTTCTCTTGCGAGCAGGAAGTTCCCAGAGAGGTGGCATACCAAAAACGTGCATATCCACAATACACCAACAGAGCGGAGAGAATGAATTGCCAGCGGATGGAAACGTCGTCGAAATTGTTCTCCGACCAGTGGCAAAGACCGCTGAAGCCAGCAGCCGTTTCAAAAATCCCAGCGGCTACTACTAATTCCAGATGGGAAACACCCCGCCTGTACGATTCAGGGTCCACGCCGCACGCCGCACAGACGTTAACCGGCGAGACCTTCCAATCTCCTCGGCAACCTGGATCGCGTTGTTTAATGGCAGGAGTCACTGCGCAACAGGAGACCATTTTGCTTGACCAACCTCCTGCCGCATCACCTCTGTCGCATGGGAAACATTTACAGTCAAACCAATCTCATATCCCGACTCCAATAGGGAAACCCGCGCCACGCCCAACTGCGCAGGCCTGTTTACCTTCGTCGGCGAACTCTGTGTCGATCAGCCCCATGTTGCCTGATAGCCATCCGCTCAGACTCCAGACACAAAAAGAACTTTTTCACGCCGACTCCCCGTTTAAGAACTCCGGGGTTCACACTGCGGGACCACCCGGGCGAGGACTAGGAACTACAACAGCGTTTTCAGCCACTGAGCACCGGTCAGAACACGGCGGGGGCGTTGTTGGAACTGGCGATCGATTCTCCCATTCCAGGGGTCAGCTGGAAGTAGAGTGTAACATGGTCTCCTTGGAAACCGGAGTGCGAAGGTCGTCCGCTGGAGAAGCGAATTTGGCCGACGGTTCCATCTCTGCTGAATTGCCGATGTAGAACTGACAGTTAGGTGACAACACATCTCAATACACGGTATTTCTTTCTTTCTCAATTGAACACACACATGCACCCTTGTGTGCATACAGACAGACAGACAGACAGACAGACACACACACACACACACACACATACTAACTCACACAGACACACAGAGACAGAAAGACAGACAGACACAAACACACAGACACACACACGGACACATACAGACACACACAAACACACACAGACACAGACACACACACACACACACACAGACACACACACACAGACACACACAAACACACATTAACTCACACACAGACACACAGACACAGACACAGACACAGACACACACACACACACACACACATACAAACACACACTAACTCACACAAACACACAGACACAGACACACACTCACTCTCTCTCTCATACACACACACATAGACACACACACACACACACACATAGACACACACACAATATATATATATATATATATATTGTATATTTTGGCAGCAAGTTATTTTGTAGGCAGGTGTTATTAAACAACACGGAACATGTCTTTTTCATGATCTTGATTTGCATCTTTTCCAGTCTTCTGGCTATCTTTCTAATGTCAGTATCCAGTTGAAATAGGATTCTTCCCATACTATCAACCCGAGCGCTTTCGACTGTTTCTTCAGTCGTCACCAGGGGGGGGTATATGATTTGATGTTAGTTCTTTTTCTTCTTTTCCTTGTTCTTTTATCTATTTTATTTTTAAATTAGAAGAGTCCATTATTTTTAGAGGGTTGCTGTGATTAGTGTATTAGTTATTAAAGATAGCTAATATATTATGACCGATGTTGAATGTTATTTTATTAATGTTAGTTTTTTTTATACATATTTTATGCATATTGCCTCAAGAATTTGTAGGCGTTTCTTATTGTTATTTTCATAGATGATTTTACTGGAAAAGATACAAATCAAGATCATGAAAAAGAAATGTTCCCTGTTGTTTAATAACACTTGCCTACAATACACACACACACACACACACACACACACACACACACATATATATATATATATATATATATATATTCAATCTTTTTTTTCTTTCATATATTGTATTTCACTTCTCACAGATAGTTTCTATTCTCTATACCTTGACAAAGGGTGAATGTTCACCCGAAATATCGAAATTAATCGAACTAGAGACAGAACAACAGCTGAATATCAAAATTCTGTTTTTGTTCTGTTTTTTCCATGCTTCAAAATACAAAAAAAAAGAAAAAACAACGTTCACAAGAATAAAGTTTATACACACACACACACACACACACACACACACATACACACACACACACACACACACATGTATGTATGTATGTATGTACAGTATCGCCAATGAATAAGTACATCCATACAAACTAAAAAAAAGTCAATACCCAGATTTTAAACATTTCTAGTAGAACATCATACAATCAAAACGGATATTATTAGCTATTGTTTATGACTAAACTCTATATCATTGATACTCTTTATCCAAAAATAAAACTGCATAAATATCTATAAGAACTGTTCTTACTTTTGGACTGCAACATATTTTTTCTGGTGCAGAGCATCAATACATAAGAGTTCAGTAATGAATAATACCTAATAATATCCGTTTTGATTGAAACATTGGAAATAATAAAATTCTGGTATTTTCGTTTTGGGAGAAAATTTACATTTTCTTTTTTTTCAATTGGTAGTAAGTGTTCTTATTTATGGGAGGTACTACATCTTATTATAATGGAGATTGTGTGTTTTTCTGTCTGTAACCGAAACTATATTCCTACTCAAGTCACAATTCTCTTAGTTATTGACATCACATTCTCCATGATTTTATTTTTATTTAACCTAAATTATTAATAAAATTATCTTACATTATTAATACTGTTAACTATGTCTACATACTAATAACATGCAATTATATTTATATATACAACAAAATAGCGATTTACAGTGTGAACGGGAAGGCTAATTTGCATATTAATATTTAAAAATCGAATTTAATAAATATGTGCTTAGTATTATTGATTTCTAACTGTTTGGTTTTATTTTAATGAATATAAGTAAAAATCTCTTCAATGAATCTTAAATGAAATCCATTAACAAGAAAAGATAACTGTCATTTTATTCTTTACTTCCTCTTTTAACTAAATACTTAAATTAGAAAAAATAACAATGAAAGACGAGAGTGATGGAAGAGTAAGTTTCAGTTGTTCTATTTTTTCGATTATACTCTCTCTGTTTCAGATATTTTTATCTGCATTCTTATTTAGTTTCATTAGCCTTTCTAATTTAATACAATATTTTATTACATTAAAACTTAAATACTTGCACATATATTTGCTAGTATATATAAACATAGGTATACACACACACACACACACACACACACACACACACATATATATATATATATATATATATATATATATATATATATATACACACCTCATATATATAAACTTTTGCATACACTCATATAGGTAGAACATTTAAAAAAAAAGTATTCCAAAAAAGAATTTATTCTTCATGGGGAAGTATTCTACTGATGAAGGTTTAATATAAACTGAAACGTTTAAACGTCCACATCCCCATCAAGAATAAATTCATCTTTTATTTTTCTTAATACTGCGTTTTTCTATTATCTACATATTGTCGGATTTATTTCGATATTTTACTCCCACACTAATATATATATATATATATATATATATATATATATATATATATATATATAAAATAAATAAGTAATCCACAGACACGTGTTTCGAAGTATCACTTCTCATCAGTGTGGTTATACATTAACAGCTGTTAATTTATCAATAGATGTGATTCAATCACCACATCCAGGAATTGAACTCGGGACGACGCTTGTATACGCTAACATATTCCATTGCTTACCCACAGGTATGCACATGTATACGCATGCGCATGTACACGCATTTGCACACGTATACATACATCGACTCATGTAGAAATGCACACATACATACGTACTCGTAGCCCAAACACGCATACATATATCTTTTTCTTGTCAATAGCTAGCGTGCTAGACTGCGACATAGTAGGAAGCGAGTTCGAATCATAGTAGTGCTATTACGTTCACTTTGGCACTAATACCCTTGGGAAAGGTAACAGTCCTCTTATCCCCAGTTATGGGTTACATAATACTATTGCTCTTATTCTACAAGGATGGTTTTGGCATTAGATAACCCACGAAGTTCGATATGCCATTAAGACAAACCAATGTTATTTCCTATCGCAGGCAACGATAATAAATTAAAAGAAATTGCAAATTAAAAACTGAAAAAAATCCCCCAAAAAAACAACCCCCCCCCAAAAAAAAAACAACATACAAAAGAAAACAAAACAAAAAACATGCACACATACATCTTATTTCAATATTCATGTTGTTTTTTTGTATTTGTTATAATATTATTAACTCTCCACATTTCTTTCTTCCTTAATGTGAAACATGTCAAACCCCCTTGACTGTTAAACTTTTATTCATGGAATGCAGGATTTTTGCTCACATCAGAAACCGTTATTTTACTGCAAACAATATGAAAGATCTGTTTGAAAATGTCAACAAAAAACATTCTGTCCTTTTTTAAGTAAATAAAATTAGACCATAGAATATAGACATGAAACAAATCAATACCATACAACATGATCCCCAATGATGCTAACACATTGTTAAAACCAATTAATAAAAAAAGTGTAAATACAAATACACAAATTATATTACTTCCTAACAGCTAGGCATGACATAACCCCAGACGGGTTGATATGCTGTTAAGATCCATAAACCAACCAACCAACTTTGTTTCTTTCTTTTGAGTTTTCTTTCTTTGTTTTTTTTTTTTCTTTCTTCTTTCTTTCTTTCTTTCTTTCTTTCTTTTGAGTCTTTCATTTTTCCTTCTTTCTTTCTGTCTTTTGAGTCTTCTGTCTGTCTGTCTTTCTTCTTTCTTTTGAGTCTTCTTTCTTTCTTTCTTACTTTCTTTTGTCTTTCTTTCTTCTTCTCTTCTTTCTTTCTTTTTCTTTCTTTTCTTTCTTTCTTTCTTTCTTTCTTTCTTTTTCTTCTTTCTTTCTTTCTTTTTTTCTTCTTTTTTCTTTCCTTTCTTTTGAGTCTTTCTTTCTTTCTTTCTTCTTTCTTTCTTTTGAGTCTTTCTTTCTTTCTTTCTTTCTTTTTTCTTCTTTCTTTCTTTCTTTCTTTGACTTTCTTTTTTCTTTCTTCTTTTCTTTCTTTTCTCTTTCTTTCTTTCTCTTTCTTTCTTTCTTACTTTCTTTGAGTCTTTCTTTCTTCTTTCTTTCTTTCTTTTTCTTTTGAGTCTTCTTTCTTTCTTTCTTTCTTTTTCCTTTCTTTTGAGTTTCTTTCTTTCTTCTTTCTTTCTTTCTTTTGAGTCTTCTTTCTCTTTTTCTTTCTTTCTTCTTTCTTACTTTCTTTGTCTTTCTTTCTTTCTTTCTTTCTTTCTTTCTTTTTCTTTCTTTGATTCTTCTTTTCTTTTGAGTCTTCTTTTTTCCTTTCTTTCTTTCTTTCTTTTCTTTCTTTGAGTCTTCTTTCTTTCTTCTTTCTTTCTTTTGAGTCTTCTCTTCTTTCTTTCTTTCTTTTCTTTCTTTTGAGTCTTCTTTCTTTCTTTCTTTCTTCTTTTGAGTCTTCTTTTCTTTCTTTCTTCTTTCTTTCTTTTTCTTCTTCTTCTTCTTTCTTTCTTTTTTCTTTCTTTCTTTCTTCTTTTGAGTCTTCTTTCTTTCTTCTTTCTTTCTTACTTTTCTTTTTGAGTCTTCTTCTTTCTTCTTTCTTTCTTCTTTTTCTTTTGAGTCTTCTTTCTTTCTTCTTTCTTTCTTTTGAGTCTTCTTTCTTTCTTTCTTTCTTTTGAGTCTTTCTTTCTTTCTTTCTTCTTTCTCTTCTTTCTTCTTCTTTCTTCTTTCTTTCTTTTTCTTCTTTCTTTCTTTCTTTCTTCTTTCTTCTTCTTGAGTCTTCTTTCTTTCTTTCTTTCTTTCTTCTTTCTTTCTTACTTTCTTTGAGCTTTCTTTTCTTTCTTCTTTCTTCTCTTTCTTTTGAGTCTTCTTTCTTTCTTTCTTTCTTCTTTCTTTCTTTTTCTTTTGAGTCTTCTTTCTTTCTTTGAGTCTTCTTTCTTTCTTTCTTTCTTTCTTTCTTTTGGAGTCTTCTCTTCTCTTCTTCTTCTTTTTGAGTCTTTCTTTCTTTCTTCTTCTTTCTTGTCTTCTTTTCTTTCTTTCTTTTTTTCTTTCTTTCTTTCTTTCTTCTTTCTTTTGAGTCTTCTTCTTTCTTTCTTTCTTTCTTTCTTACTTTCTTTTGAGTCTTCTTTCTTTCTTTCTTTCTTTCTTACTTTCTTTTGAGTCTTCTTTCTTTCTCTTTCTTCTTTCTTTTGATCTTTCTTTCTTTCTTCTTACTTTCTTTGAGTCTTCTTTCTTTCTTTCTTTCTTCTTCTTTCTTTTGAGTCTTCTTTCTTTTCTTTCTTTTCTTTCTTTTGAGTCTTTCTTTCTTCTTTCTTTCTTTCTTTTTTCTTTCTTTCTTTTTCTTCTTTCTTTCTTTCTTCTTTCTTTTGAGCTTCTTTTCTTCTTTCTTTCTTTCTTTCTTACTTTCTTTTGAGTCTTCTTCTTTCTTTCTTTCTTTGAGCTCTTTCTTTCTTTCTCTTTCTTTCTTCTTTTGAGTCTTTCTTTCTTCTTTCTTACTTTCTTTTGAGTTTCTTTCTTTCTTCTTTTCTTTCTTTTGGTCTTCTTTCTTTTCTTTCTTTCTTTCTTACTTTCTTTTGAGTCTTCATTTCTTTTGAGTCTTCTTCTTTCTTTCTTTCTTTCTTTTTGAGTCTTCTTTCTTTCTTTCTTTCTTTCTTTCTTTTGAGTCTTCTTTCTTTCTTTCTTTCTTACTTCTTTTGAGTCTTCTTTCTTTCTTTCTTTCTTTCTTTTTGAGTCTTCTTTCTTTCTTCTTTCTTTGAGTCTTCTTTCTTTTCTTTCTTTTTCTTTCATTTCTTCTTTCTTGAGTCCTTCTTTCTTTTTCTTTTTGATCTTCTTTTTTCTTCTTTCTTCTTTCTTTCTTTCTTTCTTTGACTCTTCTTTCTTTCTTTCTTTTCTTTCTTTTGAGTCTTCTTTCTTTCTTTCTTTCTTTCTTTTAGTCTTCTTTCTTTCTTTCTTTCTTTCGTTCTTTTCGAGTTTCTTTCTTTCTTTCTTTTTTCGAGTCTTTTCTTTCTTTCTTTCTTTTCTTTCTTTCTTTGAGTCTTCTTTCTTTCTTCTTTGAGTCTCTTCTTTCTCTTCTTTCTCTTCTTTCTTTCTTTCTTTCTTTCTTTTGAGTCTTCTTTCTTTCTTTTCTTTCTTTCTTCTTTTGAGTCTTTCTTCTTTTCTTCTTTCTTCTTTCTTTCTTTCTTTCTTCTTTTACTTTCTTTTGAGTCTTCTTTCTTTCTTTCTTCTTTCTTTCTTTGAGTCTTCTTCTTTTCTTACTTTCTTTGAGTCTTCTTCTTTCTTTCTTTCTTTCTTTGAGTCTTTCTTTCTTTCTTTCTTTCTTTGAGTCTTTTCTTTATTTCTTTTCTTTCTTTTCGTCTTTCTTTCTTTCTTTCTTTGAGTCTTCTTTCCTTTCTTTCTTTCTTTCTTTCTTTCTTTACTTTCTTTTTTCTCTTTCTTTCTTTCTTTCTTTCTTTCTTTGAGTCTTCTTTCTTTCTTTCTTTCTTTTCTTTACTTTCCTTTTGAGTCTTTCTTTCTTTCTTTCTTTCTTTCTTTTGAGTCTTTCTTTCTTTCTTATCTTTTGAGTTCTTCTTTCTTTCTTTCTTTCTTTCTTTCTTTCTTACTTTCTTTTGAGTCTTCCTTTCTTCTCTTTCTTCTTTCTTTCTTTCTTTCTTTGAGTCTTTCTTTCTTTCTTTTTTTCTTTTGCTTCTTTTCTTTCTTCTTTCTTTCTTTCTTGAGCTTCTTTCTTCTTTCTTTCTTTCTTTCTTTTGAGTCTTCTTTCTTTCTTTCTTTCTTTCTTTCTTTCTTTCTTTCTTTTGAGTCTTCTTCTTCTTTCGAGTTCTTTCTTTCTTTCTTTCTTTCTTTCCTTTTGAGTCTTCTTTCTTTCTTTCGAGCTCTTCTTTCGTTTGAGTCTTCTTTCTTCTTTTCTTTCTTTCTTCTTTTCTTCTTTCTTCTTTCTTTTGAGTCTTCCTTCTTCTTACTTCTTTCTTTAAGTCTACTTTCTTTCTTTTTCTTTTTTCTTTTCTTTCTTTTGAGGTCTTCTTTCTTTCTTCTTTCTTTCTTTTCTTTCTTTCTTTCTTTTTTCTTTTTGAATTTTTCTCCTCTTTACCTTTCATTTCACTCGTTCTTTCTTTCATTTAGATTGTTTTCATTCTTTCTCTATAATTCTTTCTACAAAAAGAATCTTTTCATAAGAAAGAAGGCATTTATGGATAATTGAAATAAAAAAGATGTTATTACTGCTCTTCTCATCTTTGTTGCTATACTCATAACGTTTCGGTCGCTGTACTCTCCGGTCTTCTTCAGGTGCTTTTTGTTATTCAGAACTAACTGTTTTATTTGAATTACGGTGGTACACTGTTCTCATTCCGTTGTTCATGCCGTAGTTCTGAATTCCCGGAAGTCTACAGAGTACGACAAAATGATGAAAGCCGTAGAATACAGCTGTCGGAATGTAGTGGGTATAACAACCTAGATGCGCAGAGCAGTCCGCAATCTGTAGAAAATAATAAAAGCAACAACAATTTACTCAGAAATGTCGATAAGTATATCAATAATTTTCATTATTTTATAGACAATTCTTTTTTTTTCGAAAATTATTAGGTACCACCAAAAATCTTCTGATATAATTATTCAAACTCCTATCTGTATAGAAAAAAAAAGTAAAAATCGTTTTTTGTCGGTTCATTTTTTCATATTTTATAAAATAAAATAGGGGGGGGGGTAGACCTCATAAAAAATATTTCCTCTAATATATTTTAAGAAAAAACTATTTCAGACATATTTTCATCTAAAGGTAAATAATTAAGAAAATACTCGTAAAAATCGGACAATTAATTGATTTTTCATCGAATTTTTTGTTGTTGTTTTCAACAACAACAAAACAAAAAAAAACAAAACAAAAAGCCGGTAGTCATAACTTGTTTTTGGCTACGTTAAATTTCAATTGATTTAACGGTGCAAAAATGTAAAAATTGTTTTTCGTTCATAATTTTCATTATTTTCGTAAGCAGAAATTTAAAAAAAATCATCAGGATTTAAAAAAAATATTTCTTCTTCTGAATGCACAAAAAAGATTTAAAGATAATATTAACTTTATATTTTCATTAATATAGGACGGGATGGGGGGGGGGGTAAATTTCACAGGGAAAATTGGTTGGTAACTAGAAATTATTATTTTTACACCCACCTAAGTTATTTAATCTAATTTTTTCTGTTACGATTCGTGTGGCCATTTTAGGGTTGTAGTCGAAGGCAGTTTTACAGTGAAGATTCTTTGTGGTATCAAGTGTGATCCTTTATTGAAGTAGAAAGATGTAGTAACAGTTTTAATCCCAGTCTGTTGATCTGTACTCAAATCTGTTGATTAGTCCTCAAAATAAAAGTTGTATCAGAGTCGATTCCCTTAAGCAGTTTTTTTTTACAGCGAGTTATTTTAGGACAATTAATCAACGCCTTTAAATCGCAAATTAAATACATATTTGGGCGTTTTTGATTTGTTATTTCCACTACTGCTCTACAAATATAAGTTGCAGTCTTTAGCACATCTTATACCATAAAATGACCCAACACTTTCTCTTTTTAGTATATTATTGTTTTTTCAATGCAATGTACTACTTATTTGTTTTGGTCTTGATTTGATCTGGAAGGAATGAAACACAAGGGAGATAATTCTAGCTTTGTGTGTGCTATAGGAAAATCTATCGAACCGAATTTATCTGAAACCAATTTCCCTTTCATCAGAGGGCAAATACCTTCTCATAGAAACATTTATGCTTAAATATCTCATTATATATATATATATATATATATTATATATATAATTTTCATGTGTTTCACACACACACACACACACATACAATATATATATATATATATATATATATATATATATATATATACTAGCTAAAGTACCCGGTCCATGACCGGACTAAAAAAAATAGGAACACCAAAGAGTGAGTGGGAAGAAAATAAGAGATAGGTATACCCAATTTTGGTTCATTTTTTAAATATGTAATAGTATATAGGGGATCCCCCATATATATATTACCTCGTAAAAAAATATTTCCCCTAATATATTTTCGTGAAAATCGGACCATTAATTAATTTTTCCTAGTATATTTTAAAAACCCTCTTGTCTTAAGTTGTTTTTGGCAATGTTAAATTTCAGTTGATTTAACGGTGCAAAAATGAAAACATTGTTTTCAATCATAATTTTCATTATTTCCGTAAGCTGAAAATTAAAAAAAAAATCATCAGGAGTTTGTTTAATGTTTTTTCTTTCGAATGGAAAAAATTCAAGATGATATTAATTTTTATGCAAGTTTCATTGTGTTAAATATAGGGGGGGGGGGGGGTAAATTTCACAGGGAAAATTGGTGGTAACTAATAAGAGAATTATTTATCAAATTTAAAAAAAAATCGCCGAGAATTGTCTAATAAATAAACGGTCGAAATAAATGTTATATTCGAGACAACACTAATATGAATGAATAGTAACTTCTAAAGTTTTTCAAAAATTTTAATAAATGATTAAAAGTAATCTCGAGATAAGGGCTAAACTTGAAAAATGGTCTTAACCCTAAACCCTTCTAGTTAAAATTAACAGTTTTATTACAAAATTTGTGGGTTCTGTTTTTTCTGTGTCACCCTGTATACAGGAGACCCAGAAAAAACAGAACCCAAATTATTTATTTATTTTCCCATTAAACTAACCTTAAATCCCAACCCAAACCCTAACCCTAACCCTAACCCCCCTTAGTTAAAATTAACAGTTTTATTACAAAATTTGTGGGTTCTGTTTTATCGGGTCACTCTAATTTTCCGACCGAAGAGAAAAAAAAGAGGAAGGGGTCACTTAATTTTTAAAAAATCTGCCTATTTATTTATCATTAGAATTATGATGAATTAAATAACAAATTTTC
Organism: Doryteuthis pealeii; assembly: GCA_023376005.1. Lineage (NCBI taxonomy): Eukaryota > Metazoa > Mollusca > Cephalopoda > Myopsida > Loliginidae > Doryteuthis > Doryteuthis pealeii. The sequence continues at coordinate 39,609,412 of CM042168.1, read as the reverse complement.
TTATTCAAGTTACGTACATTAGTTTGTTTAGTGTTTAATAAACACAAAAGAAACAAAGCTTAACTTAACATTTCAAACACTGTTTATATACGAAATGTTAAGTTTAAAAGTATCTTAAGTTTAATAAGAATAAAAGTATGGAATCTGTTGGGGATGATAGTAAGAGGAAATAGTTTAGTGCAAATGAATGTAGAGTATGGCAGGGAGAAATTAGGTCAACATTCTTTGGTTGGATTTGGAGAGAATTTTTGATTCTTTGGGTGGAGAGGGAGGATAGAATTTTTGGACAGATATATATATATATATATATATATTATATATATATATATAATATATATAATAAGTTATATGTGTTTCACACAATTTTCAGACGGGAATGTTGTAGAAAGCACCAAGTCAAGCCTCTATATAGTGTCAAGGAAATCAACAGTGATGAGTCCTTTTATGTTCCTGAACATTGTCAGCATGCCCTTCTTTACTGACCGCTTCGCCATGAACTTTTTCTTTACTGGAGAGTCAGTGGGGTTTCACTTAATGGCCTTTCTTTTCGACTCAGGCTCCTAGTGGCATGCCCATTTTTAGTACATCAGTAAACATTTTTCGACTAAAACATGCTACACATCGTACATTCTTCCATAAATTTCACATGGTTTGCACTTCTCAGCTACCAGAAATTCGATGACAGAACTCAGTTCAAGCCTGGAGCACACTATTTGATTTGCAGCCATTTTGAATAGCCTCAAAATGGCTTTTGCAAGATTAGGATAATTTTTTATTATAAACCAATTCTAAACAACCCAGATTTATGTTAAAAAAATTCTGAAAGAAAATGTATTTTAAAAATTCCCTTTATTTATTGAATGACCCAAGGCACCTCAGGTGAGCTAGATTATATGACCATCGTTAGTGTGTTCTATTCTTACTGAGATTAAGACCCTCAGCCACCGCCTTCTAGCACATATATGATTGGATGTTTGCCATAAGAGCAATAGAGGTTGGACAATCATGTGATCAACCGATCGATCGGAGGAGGGCCCCTTCAACCGCTCGTCTGGCCTAAGTAAGAGCCAAAGTGGATTGTTGCATGCCTTGGACAGCTGAGCCACCAGGATTCCGTCCTTAAGCATCACGGGTCACTATTTATGACCAACAGGTGTCCTCATTGAGAGGTGTCTTAACCCTCTGCAGAGGTTGCAGACGGTGTATTCTACTGCCTCAGTTGACTAAGCGAAACATCCTTTGGATACGAATAATTATCCTCAGCTTTAATAAGAACGACTCCATGTCCTTTATTCATAACTAGAAGTGGCTACCCGGCATTGCCTGGGTAGAGGTAGATAATAAAAACTTATTTCTCTGAATGTTTGAGATGATGCTTGATGATAAGTATTATCAGCGTTATTCAGACTATTGTCCTCATCTTCATTGTTATCTGTACAAGAAATACCTGAAGAAGGCCGGAGGGCACATTGGCCGAAATGTTGTACAGATAACAATGAAGATGAGGACAATAGTTCGAATAACGCAGATAATACTAATAAAAAGTTAGTCTCGCAGATCCATTGATTGTTTTGGTCTTACATAATTGTTTATTTTTTAATCATGAACGCAACCAATGACTTTCTCTTCTCTGACTATTTAAATCCTAATTTTTAAATATCTGTCGAGATATGAATAAATTTTATTTTTGCATAGAAAGCAAGAACCGATGATAGTGAATGTATATATATATATATATATACTTAGTCATTAATTGTTTTCTTTTCATAGTTTCATCCGGACATACATACACCCGCCCATACATACACACAACTCCCCTTTATATTACGCATTGGTCACACAAGACTAACACACTCCTATATACTAAAACAAGAACAACAACCACAGTGTGAAACATGTCAACCATCTTTGACTGTTAAATACTTATTTATGAAATGCAGGTTTTTTTGCTAACATCAGAAATCGTTATTTTAATGCAAACAATATGAAAGATCTATTTGAAAATGTCAACATGGAGGACATTCGGTCCCTTTTGAGGGAAATAAAATTATACCGTAGAATATAGATATGAACTTAATCAATACCATACAACACGACCCCCAATGGTGCTATAACATTGTTAATACCAATTACTAAAAAGTATAAATATAAATACACAACATATATTACTCTTCCTAACCGTTAGGTATGACATAACCCCAGACGGGTTGATATGCCGTTGAAATCAAAATAAAATGATACCATAGAATATAGACATGAACTTAATCAATATCATACAACATAATCCATAATGGTGCTAACACATTGTTAAAACCAATTACTAAAAAGTATAAATATAAATACCCAACAGATATTACTCTTCCTAACCGTTAGTCATAAGATAACACCAGACGGGTTGATATGCCGTTAAAATCAATAAACCAACCAAAATGCTAATTATCATTCTAAATTTTAATAAAAACGACTCAGCGTTCTTTTTTTTTCTTTTTTTTACTAGAAGTGGCTTCCCGGCGTCGCCTGGATAGAGGGAAGGGAGTAAAAAGAAATTAGTCTCGCTGATCCATTATTACTGAATTGCAAGATGGATCCTCACAGGACGCTCCATTAAAATCCCCACGTTAAAAAAAATGCGTTGATCGTGTTCCTTAAAAGTACAACCGTTATCATCTTGCAACACCCTCTGGTTAAAAATGAGATCGTCCAAATCGTCCAAGATAAAACGCAAAAATGTAAATCCTGACCGAAAAAAAAAGGGCACAGACATTCATAACAGAAAAATGAATGTCTTCTATTCAAAATTATTAATGCAAAAATAAAAAATAAATAAAAATTAAAAAAAGAATAAATAAAAAGAAGAATTCAATGCTGTTACTATTTATATTTTATTGTTTAATTATCTTCACAAATATGAATTAATTCTTCATTATTTTTGCTCAAAAAGCAAGATCTGGCGATTGTGAATATATATTATATATATTATATATGTGTGTGTGTGTGTGTGTGTGTGTGTGTAGTATAGTGAGAAATTTGAAAAAACACAGGTTTTAAAATGAGTGGTAAGTTTATTAGGCGACGCTGCAGTGTTTCGATCTGTTGAGTAGATCTTCTTCAGGGCTTTTGTTGATATAAGGAAGAGTAAAAAAATGTTTTATCACAGAATAATGAGGAGACTGTGATAGTCCTTGTTTATCAATCTGTACGAAGATGTTTTGAAAGGGAGTTAACATTCTTGAAATAATTTGAAAATTGAGAAACACTGGATAGATAGACGGTTTGAAATATGACATCAAGTATTCTTCTTTTATGGTGTGTTGTGTGTGTGGGTGTTGGGTGCGTATGTATCGAAAAATGACATTGAGCATTTTTCTAGGTGTTGTGTGTGTGCGTGTGTGCGTGTATATATATTATATATATATATATACTTTGTCGTTAATTGTTTTATTTTCGTACTTTCCTCCGGACATCCATACACCCACCTATACATACACACAACTGCCCTTTATATATGTATAAATAATGGCTAAACTTAATCTTACAACCTGTAATATATGTGGGTATTGCTAGTTTGATTCATTAAATAAAACCAACTCTACATCCTTTATTTTTAATAATGGTCATCTTGCAATCAATATACAATATGGGTTAGCTATCGCAATAGCTCTTAAGTAAACATATCAAACATTGTCACAATTAAATAATCATACTGGGGTATGTCCACTGGTCCTGCTAGTATAACTACAATGTCTTATGTAAAAAGGATTCTATTTTTGCCAAAAGAAAAAAGGAAAAGAAAGAAAGAAAGAAAGTGGACACAACTGAACGGGGGTAAAAATAAATGACTAAGTAAATGAATAAGTAATGAAAGAAAGAAAGAAGAACGGAAAAATGAAATAGAGAAAGAAAGAAAGCGAACAAAAGAATTGCTAGGAAAATAGATAAAGAAATAAAGAACGTGTACATAGAAGAAAAAAGAAAGAAAGAAAGAAAGAGAAAGTGTACTAAAATTTTGACCAAAAGAAAGAAAGAACGAAAGAAAGTGTGGTGAGTCGGAAGTTAACGCTTTGGAAGCAGAAATAAAATGACAAAAATAAGAAGTCTGCGCATAGGATCAGCGCAGGTAGAAAGAAAATAGAAATATTTAAAATGATAATTTTCAACTAATCAGAAGCGTTCGTGCCTTAAAAAAGAGAGCTTTTTTAAAAAGACCGATTCCAAGCCTAGGGAGTCCTATAAAAGCGAAGGTTTTCAAAGAACAGTTGAGAAGACAAACTTATGCCTGAATATTCCATGTCGCTCAACTCAGAAATATTAACTTAGCACTGAAGGTGTTATAAGCTATATCTTTCTCTCTCTACAAGTTACTTCACTGCTGATATATTGAACATTACCCTTTCTTTTCTCTATTGGAGTTAACTCAACACTTTCTTCTTCTAATTACATGAACTTTTAAAAAAGCATATTCTGCAGGACTTGGATCAGTATTCTTGACCATGTAATCTATTTGTTTTAATACACATATTACTTGTTGAATTTATGAGTTATTTGTTTTTCTGTCTTAATATATGTGACCTTATTATGTGTTTGTTGTAATTGCCAATATATATATATATTATATATATATATATATATATATATATATGAAAGTAAGTAAACAAACAATGTGTTTATTTAGCCGACAGTTTTTGGAGGACATGTGCTTAATTGAAGTCATGCCTAATTTTGAAAATTAATTAGTTAATAATTAATGAATTTAGGCGGGGATATATGTTCAAATGTAAGGCTAAACAAATCGAGAAAATGTAAATCACTGTATGTATATTTCGACCTATTAGGTCTCATCAGCAAGGTTTTAGACATGGGAGACTGCTCCGTGTGTGACTCGAAACCTCGACTGCCAAGCTGACAGGCGGGGATTCTAACTGTTCCACCAGCTGACCATCCTAGATTTTTCGTTTGTTTTGAATTTAGTTATATTCCACTTTTTTGGTGACTTGTCACACGACAGTATGAAAGTAACTAAACAAACAATGTGTTTATTTTTATATGGCCTTAAGCCGACAATTTTTGGAGGATATGTGCTTAATTGAAGTCAAACCTAATTTTGAAAATTAATTAGTTCCGCCTGTCAGCTTGGCAGTCGAGGTTTCGAGTCACATACGGAGCAGTCTCTCATCTCTATAACCTTGCTGATAAGACCTAATAGGTCGAAATATACATACAGTGATTTACATTTTCTCGATTTGTTTAGCCTTACATTTGAACATATCTGCCCGCCTAAATTCATTAATTATTAACTAATTAATTTTCAAAATTAGGAATGACTTAATTAAGCACATATCCTCCAAAAATTGTCGGCTAAAGGCCATATAAAAAATAAACACATTGTTTGTTTACTTACTTTCATACTGTTGTGCGTCAAGTCACCAAAAAAGTGGGATATATATATATATATATATATATATATATATATATATACTCATTACAACCACCATAAAAGAAAGTGTACTAAAATTTGGACCAAAAGAAAGAAAGAAAGAATGACTAAACGAAAGGCAAGTTTCGTGAGATTAAGAATTTTTGAAATTTTAAAATTTTAATTCTAATTTATCTTTTTTTATGCAGGGTAACGATTCAAAAATGGAAAAGAATAGCATCGTACAAATTGGTCTCAACAAGGAAAAAATAATGTGCTTCAGCCCTTCGCTTATTTGTTGGAAAAAAAGGAAAAAAGAAAGAAAAAGAAACATAAAAAAAAAACTAAAAAGAAAAAAGAAAGAAAACTTTCGTTGTCGCCGGTCAAAATGGTATCAAGGAACACACTTTGAGCATGCGCGTGAGAACGTGGATACAAACGTCCATTTTGTTTACGGTTGAAAACGACTTTAAAGCTTTGAAAGAACTGAAATAAAGATTGTTTTTCGATATGCTCCGCTTGTTTCTCTCTCTCTCTCTTCTCTCTCTCTCTCTCTCTCTCTCTCTCTCTCTCTCAATATGCTGATTTTTATCCTCCTTATCAACGTACCACAATGGAAACATAAAAACAGTGCATGTGTGCGTATAAAGTTTTATCTTTCAGCAGTACACACACACACACACACACACACACCACACACACACACACACATGCATATATTAATATTTATATATATATATATTATAATATTATATAATATATTCATACATGTGGAATTAAACAAAAGGCAGGTCCCCTGTTTAACGATTTTATTGGTGATCTTTTCAAGTTTTCTGGCCAACTTTTTTTAATATTTGGATGGAATATAAAAAAGTTGGCCAGAAAGCTTGAAAAGATCATCAATAAAATAGTTAAATAGGAGACCTTCCTTTTGTTTAATTCCACATGTATAAATGAAAGAATTCTGCCCAAACACACACACACACACACACACACACACACATATATATATATATATATATATATATATTATATATATGTATATGTAAATGTAAGGTATCCAAAACTGGTTGTAAGGGATGATTCTACATGGGATCTTCAAAATCTCACTGTATAATTATATTGCATCTTTTAGTAGGTGCAAATACAAGGATTTTTATAAATCCCTAGAGAGAGCTCAGTGTATAATAATCTATAATTTAGATTAAATACAGAGCAATATTTACCTTTGAAAGAAAGGAAAAACTTAATAAACCGTCATTCTGTAATAAATTTATTTCGACCAAAAACTTAAAAGTCTTTTAGAAATTTAGGAATATAATATATATATATATATATATATATATATATTATATATATATATATATATATATCAACATCATGTCGCGCAAGCAGCACGGATATCCATGACAATCTCTCGCCAACCTTCCCTATCACTCATTGCCCGTGGGAGGTCCTCTGCGCAGCATCCAGAACCCTCGCATAGTTGGTCAATATAGGTCCTTAGTGGGCGACCTAGGTTAGCATGTCCATGTGTTGGCTTCCACGGGAGAACGTCGCTTATGAGCTCGTCCCCGCTTCTCCAGCAGTGTCCTGCATGTCTAGTCCGTCTCACCCGGATGGTTTGTGAGATGGGGGGCAGGTGACCATATAGTTGCTTCCTTGTGGGGTGCTGCTTCCACGACTTTTTCAGGACTGCACGCAACATTCTTGTGCAGCTCCTATCTAGCTTATTCTCAAGGCGCTTTGTTAGGGTCCAGGTGGTGCAGCCATACAGCAGTACTGATATAACCACATCCTGGAAGAATTGTCGCTCTAACTTGTCACTGAGATCAGATTTCCAAATGGCTGATAATTTGTTTGTGGCCGCCCATACCTTTCCTATTCGTGTATTAACATCGCTTTCTGTGGATGAGATATTACTACCTAGGTATGTGAACTGTTCCACTGACTTATGAGGCTTTCCGTCAAGTGTGGAGATGTCTCCTTTCTTTTTGAAGAACATGAACTCGGTTTTATCGGAGTTCACATAGAGGCCGATATTCTTTGCTGCCTCCTCCAGGCTATGTAGTAGTGACTCAGCCTGTGCCAGTGTATCTACAAGAAGCGCAAGGTCATCAGCGTAGTCTGCATCTGTGATATATATATATATATATATATATATATATATATATATATTAGCGCTTGCTAACTGTCAGTTTGTTGTCTATGCGATCCTCAGACCAAGAACAAAAAACTGACAGTCGCCAAATGGCGTTGAAAAAAAAAAAAAAATAAAAAATAAAATAAATAAAAATAAAAATGTTTCCGGACAGACTTTCAGCCCTCTCAGCCCCGAATTTTTTTTGGCAGCAAACGACCCTCGGTGAGTACCCCTCATCTGTGGCCTTGTTCTGGATTATTCTAAATCGAGCTTCGTATAAAATAAGACGTCTATCAAATAGTTGATAAGCTGAGCTAAGTACGGGATCTGTTAATTATTTCATTTTAATCACGGTACTTACGTGACTACTACTACTACTTACTACTACTACTAATAATAATAATAATAGCACTATGCTTAGCTAGTCTGGCACAAGTTACAGAAACTGTGACTTTAGTTTGGTACTGGAGGTACCAGTCATATAATGGTCATCATCGTAGGAAATGACACTAGGGTAGGTCGATTTTGGAACTGTAATACCTCCAATGTGGCGAAAGTTGTAAATTAATATGAAAAATTACCACAGAAGATATTTTTTTCAATTCTTTGCCTTGGTTTGAGGAAAAAGATTTCAATCTTTTAAATTTTTATCACTGTTACAGCTTACCGTATTTGACCGTATATAAGACGCACGGGCATATAACACGCCTTTCAGCAGATTCAGGAAAATTTTTTAGTGTATATATTGTTGAAAACAGTCTATCTGTTCATTACACAAGCAGAAACATAGCTGTATAAAAGCAATTTGGCAGTACAGGCAAGCAATAAGCATACACAAGACATCTCAATAGCAGGAAATAATAATAATAATAATAATAATAATAATAATAAAGACAATGGCGGCCAACAATAGTAGATGGGACATATGGACAAACAGAAAAACAACAAAGACTAGAAAACAAAAATGGGAAGAAAAACAATTATATGGACACTTCAAACGACAAATCGGAGAGGTTGCACATGAACAAACCTGGACATGGTTAAGAAAAGGAAACCTTAAGAGATAAACTGAATCACTAATAATTGCTGCACAGAATAATGCCATAAGGACAAACTATATCAAAGCAACAAAATAGTAAATGTAGACTATGCGGTAATAGAGATAAGACTGTAAACCATGTACTCTGCGAATGTAGCAAACTAGCACAACGGGAGTACAAAACTAGACACGACTGGGCTGGGAAGGTGATCCACCGGGAATTATGCAAAAATTAAATTTTGACCATTCAACAAAATGGTATATGCATAAACCAGAATCTGTTCTTGAGAACGAAACACATAAAATTCTCTAGAACTTTGATATAAAAACGGATCACCTTATCCCAGTAAGAAGACCAGACCTAGTGCTGATTAACAAAAAATAAAGAACTTGTCAACTGGTGGATTTTGCAGTTCCAGCAGATCACAGGTGAAGCTGAAGGAAAATGAACAAATGGACAAATACCTGGACCTTGTCGGAGAACTGAAAAAGTTATGGAATATGAAAGTCAAAGTGTTACCAATTGTAGTTGGTGCACTTGGAACGGTCCTAAAGGGATTGGAAAAGGGATTGGAAAATCTGGACATCAGAGGAAAGATTGAGACTATCCAGAATACTGCAATGCTGCAATCTGCCAGAATACTCAAAAGAGTCCTGGAGACCTGAGAAGACTTGCTGTCACTCAGACTCTAGTGAAAGACCATCAGATAACGCTGATGTGAAAACTCAAAAGGAGTGAATAATAATAAAAACTTCACCTACGATGTATAAGACGCAGGGTAATTTTTTGAGCCAAAATTTTGGAAAAAATCGCGTCAAATATGGTAATTATTAAATAAAAAAAGCAGCATATCAGATGAGTCAGTGATGATTAGGGTCAAATTTTCAATTTGAATTTTAGTTATGATATTTTATTCGTTTCCTTAGAATGACAACCTTCTCTGTTTTAGATATTGAAATTGCTAATTTTTCTAACCAATTTCTCGGCTAAATGTCGCAAAAACGACGATGGTTCTTGGTGCATTTTAATAGACGATATTTGATGCTATTTCCTCAAACAATGATGCAAATACGATATCTAGTTTTTGGTTTCAGTTCTCATTATACAAACACACAACTTTCTCTGTTTGAGAGAATTTGATATTTAAAAAAAGTGAAAAATCGACCTACCCTAATGGACACGTGTTAAAATCCTGGACAAGCTGGTTGCATTTCACATAGCATTAATAGTTACTGATACCATAATGGTATCATATAAGTGCTTTAATATGGAGGCCCGTGGACTAATGGTTAGAGTCGTAGGAAATGGACTCGTTGACCCGAGTTCAATTCCTCGACGAAGCTGTTTGCATTTGACAGGGCGCTAGGAAAGGTAGGAATCCAAAATTTCCCTCCAGCTATGGGTAGATAGCAGGGCAGACTGGACTCTTTAACCATGACCAGGTAACCAGTCTAGGAGAAGGAAAACTCTGAATTCAAACCTCCGATTAAGAAATTGACCTTGTGTCGCATCCTGCTCGTGCGGAGAAGTTGGTAAATATATATAAGTGCTTTAATAAAATAAAAGAATTCATCATTAAATAACTCAACAAGGGTTGACGTGCCATAAAACCAACCAACCTAACAGTCATCTCATAAAAACAATCATAATAATAGTATCGACAAAAGGTTAGGAAAAGTTTCACGCTTAAAGATTACATTGAAATGGTGTAATGGTTATCATCGTAGGAAATGGATGTAGGGACACGAGTTCAAATCCTGTACGAAGCTGGTTGCATTTCACATTGCGCTAATACCCATGGGAAAGGTATGAATCCAACTATTTTCCTGCTATGGGTAAATAGTAGGGCAGGCTTCTGGACGTTTTAATTTCAATACGGTGACTATTCTGGGAGAAGGAAATCTCTGAATTCAAACCTGTTAAACTCCGATTAAAAAATTACCTTGTGTCACACCCTACTCGTGTAGAGGGGTTTGTAAATACATTCAAGTGTGGTTTCTTAGTTTAATTGCATATCAACCTTCGTCGATTATTCCATGCCAATGCCAATGCTAAAGCCATCCTTGAAGAATAATTGTAGTGGTACTATCTAATCCATAGATACGAATAATTTTTAAACGGAGGGCACATCGGCCGAAATGTTGTACAGGTGACAATGAAGATGAGGACAATAGACCAAATAATGCAGATAATACTAATCATCAAGCCTCATCTCAAAAATTCAGAGAAAAAGATCTATTTTACTTAACATAAGTGATAATACCTTAACAGTAGGGTATGTTGATTTTTTGCTTTTTTAAAATATCAAATTCTCTCACCCAACAAAAGTTGTATGGTGCTATAATAAATACTGATACCAAAACCTAGATCTCTTACTTGCACCATTGAGGAAATAGCATTAAAGATCGTCAGTTAAAATGCACTAAAAATCCTCGTTTTCACATTTGGTCCAGAAATATTTAAATTTCAATATTTAAAACTGAAATTTATTTTACTAAGATGAAACGAATAAGGTATAACTAGAATTAAAATTGAAAATATTTCCCCATCATCACCAACATCTCCGATACGCTGCTTTTTACCGCATTAATTATGCTGTAACAGGGATAACATTTTATAAGATTGGAATCTATTTCCTCAAATGAAGGCAAAGTTTTGAAGAAAAATGATTTGTGACGTAATTCTTTATGTTAATTTGCAACGTTCGCCACATAGGAAATGTTACAGTTCCAAAATCGACCTATCCTACCCTAACATCTACTAACTCACCGGGTCAGAGAGGACCTGGGTGTATGACAATGAAGTAGTTCCTACACTTCCCATATCTTCAGAATTGGAGCCTCACCATCTGATAGAGTTTAGTGTCACACCCAGTTCACCCCTTCGGAGGGTGTCTTACCCCTCTGCATGGGATGCAGTCAACTGATTTTAAACCCCGTCGACAGGGTGGTCCAGTTTCGGGTGTGAAATGATGAACGATTACAGTATCGAAGTGGAGCGTTTCATCTTATGGACATTATCACGAATCGAACAGAGACTTAGTATTATTTGTATTATTCCGACTATTGTCCTCATCTTCATTGTTATCTGTACAATGTTTCGGTCGATGTGCCCTCCGGCCTTCTTCAGGTATTTCTTGTCGGATTCGGGAACCTTCTCGGACTTGGGAACCTTCAATAGTCCGAATAATACAAATAATACTAATTATCAAGCCTCATCTAAAAAATTCAGAGAAATCAAACAGAAACTGTACACAGCGGGATTCGAACACACTTTCGTCGAAACTACGGTCGCTGAGTACAAACACATCGGTCTGAGTGGACATGGGAGTAATGGCTATAAAACGTTTCTTTAAACTCCCCATATCTTCAGAATTGGAGATGCAATTTAGTATCATACCCCCTTTTGGGGGGAGTTTTTTTTACCCCTCTGCAGGAGATATAGTCAGCTTATTCTAATTCTTGCCGACAAGATAGTCCAATTTGGGATGTGAAATGCCCGACAACTTCAGCATCGAAGCGGAGTATTTCATCTTCCAGGTCGTGACGGAGAAGGAGAGATATTTTTAGGGCTCACATTGTAACGAGACCAAAACGGGATAAGTGACGTCGGAAAGCCAATGTAAAAAAGGGAGACAATTCTACTTTTTCTCTCAAAAATACGAATGATTTAGAAACGGCTCCAGCATCGACGTGGAGCGTTTCATCTTATGGACATTATGGCAAATCGAACGGAAACAGTCCACAGCAGGATTCGAAATCACTGACTCTGAACCACGTTCGCTGGGTTCGTAACGAGCTCGTGCGAGTTGCAAAGCGAGCGATGCTCACAGCCGTCGTCGTCGTCGTCGTCGTTGTGGTAGCAGACCAGGCCAGGTTGTTGATATTGTTTCTTAGATATGATTGATGTTTGAGGTTAGATGAGGTTGTGTGTGTGTGTGTGGGGGGGGGGTTGGATTGGTGGGTAGGGGTTCGTAACACGGGATTGGTAGGACAGTGAGAAGTTAATCGAACGCAGAAAGCTATCTGCTTTTGTTTTGTTTTATTTTGTTTTTCATCCTTTTTTATTTCAACCATTGTTGTTGAGACTGTTCGTGGCGTTGGGAGGATTGATTGCCACCCGATAATATTTCTTCTTCGCTACTCTCGTTTTAATCACGCATAAACATTAGTGCCTACTCTTTGTTAAGACCCGAGGGTGTTCGCACAGACTTAATTATATTCAACTATATTTACACGCATGGGTAAGACGACTCCCTAAAATATAATATGGCGTACTGAGTATGACGCTAAATCACATCTGGTATCGAGGCTATAGTATTTCTATCTAATAAATTCAACACAATTAGATGGTTTTAAATATTCCTATCTAATAACTTATACAGAATTATACGGTTTCAAGTATTTATATCTAATAATTTATAAATAATTATATGCTTTCAATTATTTCGGTTATTTCCTATAACTCTAACATAAAAAAGGGGAACCACTCTTGACTGATAAATTATTTATTTATTTTCCCATTAAACTAACCCTAACCCTAACCCTAAACTCAAACCCCATCTTTTTTCCTAGTAGATCAATAGATAAATAATTTATCAGTCAAGAGTGGTTCCCCTTTGTTTATGTTTGAATTATAGGAATTAACCATTATATCTATCTAATAATTTATACACAATTTATACACAATTATATGGTTTCAAGTATTCTTGTCTAATGATTTATACACAATTATATGGTTTCAGTCATTCCTATCTAATAATTTATACACAATTATATGGTTTCAAGTATTCATATCTGATAATTTATCCTCGAGATCTGGACAGGTCGGAATCACCCCTTCATTGTCATATAAACAGTATTTTCTATTGTCAAATCCTTACACAAATTTACCTTATTTATTGAACACACACACACACACACACACACACACACACACACACACACACCACACACACACACACATATATATATATATATATATATATATATATATATAAATGAAAAAGCCTCGAGTAAAAAAGAACAATTTTTATTCTATATTACGTTTATTACGTAAATAATTGTAAATTAAATCTTTCAAAATAAACCACTACTGATAACCTAGGCAAAATCTAGACAAATGATAACATGTTTTAAAACACTTGATAATGATCCAGAGGCGAACCGACAGTACTCGGAATGTATAACTCATTCGGATTTTTTTATGAATTCAATTAGAGATGATAATACACTGCGTTTCAAATTTATTAACGAATTTTCCATCAATTCCGCCCCCCCCCAAAAAAAAACGCTAGCTGGAATTTAACGAAATTATCAGAGAACGATGACACCCTGTATATACACCTATTCCGTAAACTTTTTAAGGTTCTTAAAAAAGGGAACAGAAGTTAAGATCATTTACCTAATTTACTTAAATTATGAGAGTCAAATTATTAGCAAGGTGTAATAAAAACCCTTGTAAAAAAGAAAAATAACCCTTTAATTGCTTCATTTTCAGATTTTTATGGATACATACAGTAACTAAGATGAAATCAAATCGAAATAAAAAATGGACCAAATAACCAATAAGCACCCCAGCTGTGAGCTGTTTTGAAAGGAACACCTTTTGCTTTTCACCGTAAACTCCCGGTTGTTTGTTTACAAGTCACAGACGATTTTTTTTGCATTAGAATTTCACTGTAAGATTTTTTTAAAGTTTGTTCATGTATATTTACAACTCAAAGGCAAGTTTTTATACTAAAATAGTTTTCGATTTTAATTTAAAAAATTAGCTATTTATTGGTTAATTGGTCCCAACATCCCTTTATCTAAATAAACATAAAAAATATTTTATAAATAAAAACTATTTTCATTTAAATAAACATATTTGCATTTCTCTTCTGATTAAATAAAAACTATTTCATTTAAATAAACATATCTGCATTTCTCTTCTGATTAAATAAAACGATTTTCATTTAAATAAACATATCTGCATTTCTCTTCTGATTAAATAAAAACATTTTCATTTAAATAAACATATCTGCATTTCTCTTCTGATTAAATAAAAACGATTTTCATTTAAATAAACATATCTGCATTTCTCTTCTGATTAAATAAAAAACGATTTTCATTTAAATAAACATATCTGCATTTCTCTTCTGATTAAATAAAAACGATTTTCATTTAAATAAACATATCTGCATTTCTGATTAAATAAAAACGATTTTTCATTTAAATAACATATTGCATTTCTCTATGATTAAATAAAAAACGATTTTCGTTTAAATAAACATATCTGCATTTCTCTTCTGATTAAATAAAACTATTTTCATTTAAATAAACATATCTGCATTTCTCTTCTGATTAAATAAAACGATTTTCATTTAAATAAACATATCTGCATTTCTCTTCTGATTAAATAAACGATTTTCATTAAATAAACATATCTGCATTTCTCTTCTGATTAAATAAAAACGATTTAAATAAACATATCAGCATTTCTCTTGTGATTAAAATAAAAACTATTTTCATTTAAATAAACATATCTGCATTTCTCTTCTGATTAAATGAAAACGATTTTCATTTAAATAAACATATCTGCATTTTTCTTCTGATTAAATAAAAACATTTTCATTAAATAAACATATCTGCATGATTAAATATTTTCATTTAAATAAACTCTTCTGATTAAATAAAAACGATTTTCATTTAAATAAACATATTTGCATTCTCTTCTGATTAAATAAAAAACGATTTTCATTTAAATAAACATATTGCATTTCTTTCTGATTAAATAAAAAACTTTTCATTTAAATAAACATATCTGCATTTCTCTTCTGATTAAATAAAAACGATTTTCATTTAAATAAACATATCTGCATTTCTCTTCTGATTAAATAAAAACGATTTTCATTTAAATAAACATATCTGCATTTCTCTTCTGATTAAATAAAAACGATTTCATTTAAATAAACATATCTGTGTTTTCATTTAAATAAACATATCTGCATTTCTCTTCTGATTAAAAAAAACGATTTTCATTTAAATAAACATATCTGCATTTCTCTTCTGATTAAATAAAACGATTTTCATTTAAATAAACATATCTGCATTTCTCTTCTGATTAAATAAAAACGATTTTCATTTAAATAAACATATCTGCATTTCTCTTCTGATTAAATAAAAACTATTTTCATTTAATAAACATATCTGCATTTCTCTTCTGATTAAATAAAAACGATTTTCATTTAAATAAACATATCTGCATTTCTCTTCTGATTAAATAAAACGATTTTCATTTAAATAAACATATCTGCATTTCTCTTCTGATTAAATAAAAACGATTTTCATTTAAATAAAAAACATATCTGCATTTCTCTTCTGATTAAATAAAAACGATTTTCATTTAAATAAACATATCTGCATTTCTCTTCTGATTAAATAAAAACTATTTTCATTTAAATAAACATATCTGCATTTCTCTTCTGATTAAATAAAACTATTTTCATTTAAATAAACATATCTGCATTTCTCTTCTGATTAAATAAAAACGATTTTCATTTAAATAAACATATCTGCATTTCTCTTCCATTTAAATAAAATATCTGCATTCTCTTCTGATTAAATAAAAACATTTTCATTTAAATAAACATATCTGCATTTCTCTTCTGATTAAATAAAAACGATTTTCATTTAAATAAACATATCTGCATTTCTCTTCTGATTAAATAAAAACGATTTTCATTTAAATAAACATATCTGCATTTCTCTTCTGATTAAATAAAAACGATTTTCATTTAAATAAACATATCTGCATTTCTCTTCTGATTAAATAAAAACGATTTTCATTTAAATAAACATATCTGCATTTCTCTTCTGATTAAAAAAACCTATTTTCATTTAAATAAACATATCTGCATTTCTCTTCTGATTAAATAAAACGATTTTCATTTAAATAAACATATCTGCATTTCTCTTCTGATTAAATAAAAACGATTTTCATTTAAATAAACATATCTGCATTTCTCTTCTGATTAAATAAAAACTATTTTCATTTAAATAAACATATCTGCATTTCTCTTCTGATTAAATAAAACGATTTTCATTTAAATAAACATATCTGCATTTCTCTTCTGATTAAATAAAAAATTTTCATTTTAAACATATCTGCATTTCTCTTCTGATTAAATAAAAACGATTTTCATTTAAATAAACATATCTGCATTTCTCTTCTGATTAAATAAAAACGATTTTCATTTAAATAAACATATCTGCATTTCTCTTCTGATTAAATAAAAACGATTTTCATTTAAATAAACATATCTGCATTTCTCTTCTGATTAAATAAAAACGATTTTCATTTAAATAAACATATCTGCATTTCTCTTCTGATTAAATAAAAACGATTTTCATTTAAATAAACATATCTGCATTTCTCTTCTGATTAAATAAAAACGATTTCATTTAAATAAACATATCTGCATTTCTCTTCGAATTAATAAAAACTATTTCATTTAAATAAACATATTTGCATTTCTCTTCTGATTAAATAAAAACGATTTTCATTTAAATAAACATATTGCATTTCTCTTCTGATTAAATAAAAACTATTTTAATATAAAAATGCGTCTTTTGTATAAAAACGTGTCTTTCGTTTAAAGTTTTTAAAACTTAAAAAAAACATTCCTATTGAATTAACAACAACAACAACATGAAATAACTTTTTTTTTATTAGTTATTTATTTTTTACACCTCAGCACCCCAGCTGTACGTCAACTTGGCGCTTATCACACAAACCATCAGAGCAAGACAAAATGGACATCAAAGGCGAGCTCATAAGTGAATTCCCTTGTGGACGTCTACACATGGACACACCAGTGTACGCCAACCAGCAAAAAACTACATAATCAGCTCTGTGCGGATTTAAGTTATACAAAGGACCTCCAGGAACAATGACCGTTAGTTTACGGAGTGGCCTATCATAGATATCAGCCGAACAGCAAGGAAGTCTACCCCCTATTCGCTAGTGCGAGATTGCTTTTGCATCTGAGGTGAAGAACCACACCTACCAGTAGCTACCCACTTTACCACACAGATCCAAGCCGTGGTACTTATGTGCTGAGTTACTGAGTGCCAGTATTGAACCCGGGAGATTGTGATTCCCAGCCGGATGCTCTACTGAAAAACACAGCAATTATTTTAGCACCAATCTAATGCTGGGTATGAGAACGCTTCTCACCGAGTGCCCTGTACTTTTTCAATGTTGCTATGTACTGAGATTAGTCAATTAATATTAATTGTTGTTGTTGTTGTTGTTGTTGTTGTTGTTGTTGTTGTTCTTCTTCTTCTTCTTCTTCTTCTTCTTCTCACCATTATTCACTCAAATATTTTTTTAATTTATTCAAAACGGCAACTTATTTTCTTCACAGGTTTTATTTCAGTAAATTTTTTAGTATTATTTGGATTCTTCGGACTATTGTCCCCATCTTTATTGTTATCTGCACAACGTGTTGGCCGATGTGCCCTCTGGCTTTCTTCAGGCATTTTTTGTTGGGCTCGGGAGGCTTCTCGAACTCGGGAACCTTCTTTTCGAACTCGGGAACCTTCTTGTCGTAATCGGGAGCCATCACGAACTCCCGAGTCCAAAAAGAAGATTTCCAAGTTCGAGAAGGCTTCCGAGTCCGACAAGAAATACTTGAAGAAGGTCGGAGTGCACATCGACCGAAACGTTGTACAGACAACAATAAAGATGAGGACAATGATCCTAATAAACCAAATAATACTAATTATCAAGCCTCATTTAAAAAATTCAGAGAAAAATTAATTTTTTTAGTTTCTTCATTTTTTAAATTATAGCTCAAATTGGAATTTAATTGAACATATATGCACCCACCGGGCGCAAGTATTTTAGTTTTAATGTAATAAAATATTATATTAAATTCGAAAGGCTAATGAAACTAAATAAGAATGCAGATTAAAAGATTTAAACAGGGGGTATAATCGAAAAATAGAACTACTGAAACTTACTCTTCCATCAATTTCGTCAACACTAATTTTTCTAAAACCCATCCCAACAACCCCACATCATCTTCCCCACATTTCTTCCCCATAACCACATAAAGGACACCCACTCCCTTCTTAGGGGAAACGATCGACTTGCTTTCGATCTTCCGGAAGACAGTCGGCGATCCCAGTACAATAGACGAGGGAAAGGGGGTAACCAAAACGACCCAGTTTTATTTTCTGTTTCTTGTTTTCTGTTGGGGATTTTTTTCTGTTTCTTGATTGTTTACCCCATCCAATCCCACATCTTTTCTAGAATTGTATATAAAATTGTAAATAAAATCTCAAGTAGGCATTTATTTTTTATCATATGGGTCTAAGTAGGGCATCACACATAGAGTGATAGCGATTTTTATGGTAAAAGCAGTAGTATAAGGCGATGGATGAATGTACTTTTTATATGTATTAGTATGGATCGGTCGGCGAGAGAGACTAGCTAGGATAGATCTAAAAGATATAGAAGCATGACCACTTTTGTACCCCGTTCCCCCCAAAAAAAAACTTCGGGCAGTATGCCCAGGTGTGTGCTCCGATGCACTGTTATGTATCACCTTTTGTTTTAAAAATATTTTTTGTGAAATAAACGGTGTATTTGACACACATCAAACACACTAACCCGGTCCTCTGGCGGGGGTTGCTGTAATTAACAGCGTTGATCCTAGGGGGCTATCCCCACAGGCAATACCCGCCCCTCGATTTAAAGGGGAATGGCTGTGTTTATTGCCCAGTGCCTGAGGCACGCCCTTGAGAAGGAATGCCGACAGGATCAACGCATTTTTTGCACCCGCTACCCATGAGTCACGGCTTGTGGATGATTCCA
>CM042168.1:39577453-39579953 GCA_023376005.1 Doryteuthis pealeii | reverse complement strand
CGTCATGATTGTATATATTCAGTGTAACAGTGAACAATGATAGAAAAAGACATATTTCAAATTCAAAATTAGAAAAATTCTCTTTTTCAAAAAAAGAGGAGTTTTAACCCGTTCATCGTCGGTTAGTAACGGATTTTTTTTAGAAAAGAAATGCTTATTTAATTATTAAAAAAAAAAAACTTTTTTTATGTAAAAAATATGAATTCGCCGTTTCGCCGATGCACATATAATTATATGTACATACATATAATTATATATATGTACATACATATAATTATACATACATACATACACGTATATATATATATATATATATATATATATATATATATATATATATATATACATGTTTGCTTGTGTGTGTGTGTGTAAGTTGAAATGGAAATGAATTCGACGATATTTTGAAAGGGAAATGAATTAAGGAAATAAAATGTTGAATGAATAAAATTGATTAAATATGAATTTACCAACACGTGTTTCGGCCTTGAGTTTGTTCATGTATACATGTATTCTATTTATTATTATTTTAGATATAAAATAAGATAATAATGATAGAAAATTATGAAATATTTAAGCATACAAAGAATAACGGCCTTCATTAGAGTAAAATGTTTGATATTTGGAGTTAAAACGGTTAAAAATACAGAGAATTTCGAAGTGTTCAAAAAATAATTTTTTTGAAATTATTTGAGAGACGCTCCACAGCAAAAGAAAATATTGATGACGGTTACGGTTAGAGAATATTGGGGGGGGGGAGTGATATTTGAAAAAAACGGAATTTTTAATTTCATAAGTAATATTATTGACTTGTGCAAAGAAAAGTTAAGGTTCTGTTAATATATAATTAAAATTTTGTTCTTTAATTTAGTGAAATACGTGCATTTATATTGGTAAATTTATCTGTTTGTTTTCAATATGATCTTTGTTAAATTGTTGTATCATAATAAGATAAGATAAAGTGTGTTAATATTTTTCGTTTGGCGAGTAGCGGACAGGATGTTAAACAAGGTGGAGTATGTATTTGCCCAACCCCTCTGCACGAGCAGGATGTGGCACAAGGTCATGTTAAAGAGCAATTTAATTTGAATTCAATGTTTTCTACTACTTGACCGGGAGCCATACCAAGAACCAGTCCACCCATAGCAGGAGGGAGAATAGTTGGATTCATACCTTTTCCAAGGGTATTAGATCCATGTGAAATGCAAACAGCCTCGTCCCAGATTTGAACTCAGGTCGCTGTGTCCATTTCCTCCACTATACAACGAATACTTCCAGGCGGAGTACAGCTGGTATTATTTTCCAATGCCAATTGCCTTTACTATGACTAAACAGAACTTGGAGAAAAAATCTAGATGGGAACCTTTCAAGGATGCTGCATGCTTTTTTGGACAAACCCCTGAAGCAACACCGTACAAAACAGCAGCTGGAGTGGTAGTACCTGTTAGGGTTCCATTTATGGAATGAATACATTTAGAATGAGTATTAAAATGTGTTTGAAAAACAAATTGAGAATAAATAAAACAAATGTTTTCATGTTGAACTCGGGGAAAAAAACAATATGAATCTAGGTAAAAAATCAAACATAAGTGAATAGGTAGATATTCTAGGCGAAAACAAGACATTAGGTTTATAAGTTCCCACAATTCACACTAGATTGTCCAATTGGACACATGGCCTAGTGGATAAAGGAGTTAGGTTAAGACAGTTCTAAGTGAAAGTTATCTTTAGATTGCAATTCAATTCTCTCTCAGTATTAGTGATTAAGTAGTCAACCAGCCACGTAGTCGGGCTATTGATTGTCTGAGGTTTAAATCACCTGACCTCGCTTAGTCTATAGATTAAGTGGTGTATTGTAGCACACCTGATATACCAAAAAGGTCACAATTATGGGGCATCTTGCGAGGATCGAACTCGCTATTAAGTAATAATTGGTCAACGAAACTCGCTTGCTAACCATTACACCACGATGGGATATTTACCCTACTACTACACAGTCACGTACAGGATGTGACACAAATACAATTTTTTTAAAAGAGGAGCTCAGGTTGGTTTTAATTCAGAGTTTTCTTTCTCCCAACCAAGACTAAACAGCTCCATGTTCCCTACTATCTATTCATAACGAGATGAGACAGGGATAGATGGACTCATGCCTTTTCCAATGTAATTAGCCCAAAGGGAAATGCAAACAATGTTGTCCTAGATTAAAACGTGGGTAAACGTATATGCGGATTATACATAAATGTATATGAAGGTCTCAGTAATTCCGCTATCTGTTGGTTGATTGGTTGGTTGGTTCGATTTTACAGCATATCAACTCTAGTTGGGTTATTTTATGCCGAAGGCCTTTTATTCTTATCAATTCTTGTTGGGTATTCGATCTTTTTTAAAACTCAATTCTTTTTTTTTTAAACATTTTTTCTTGTGAGTTTTTCATCTCTCAGGCAAGTTCCAAATATTTGTCAATCTTTTCATTTTATTTTATTTTCATTATCATTATCAT
>CM042168.1:39532453-39572453 GCA_023376005.1 Doryteuthis pealeii | reverse complement strand
TTTTGTTAGTTCTCCGGCAAGGTCCAAGTATTTGTTTATCTTTCGCTTTCTTTCATTTTCATTCTGTGGTCTGCTTGAACGGCACACTCCATTAGACGGCAGTTTTTTTATGTCTACAATTGCTATTATTCTTCTTATAATAATAATAATAATAATAATAATAATAATAATAATAATACTAATATTATTATTGTTATTATTATTATTATTATTATTATTATTATTATTATCTTATTATAATGGAGATTGGGTGTCTGTTTGCCTGTACCCGAAACTACGTCACTGTTTACGGCACAGGAATTGTGTAAGTTTATCAATGGGTAGTTAATTTATTGTCAAAGTCATGGAATAAATCTTATTCATTAACGATGTCTTTAAGAAAATCTGAATTAGATTTATCTCAAAATAGCCCATGTTATTAGTGCGTTTAAAATCTTGCAACGTATCTTATATATAACCAAGAAATAACGGTTTACTTAATTTATTGTGTGGTTAATTTGCATACTGGTTTTAACAAAACCGGGTTTAATGAATAATTACTTGGTGTTATTGGTCTCTAATATTACATTTTTTATTCTCAAAAGTATTAAAATCAATCCTATGAATGATTTTATATGCCTATAGACAATCTGGGTTAGCTTTGCCTCAAAACAGCCCATGTTATTACTCTGATTTCCAGTTGCTCCAGTTTATCTGTCTATTTGTCTATCTTTTCGATTTCTTTCATCTTCACCCGGTGATCTGACCAGACTACAAAGTCTACCAGTTGACAAGTTTTCTTTTTCTTGTTAAATAATAAAAAATAAATAAATAAAAAAATTGATAAAAAATCTTAACAATGCTATTATCTAGATGGTCTCAGATTTCCAATTTCTCCGGTCTTTTTTTTCCAAAATTTCGGCGACCGTTCCGAGGGCTCCAACTACTATTGGTATCACCGTCACTCTCACGTTCCACAGTTTTTAAAGTTCTCTAGTAAATTATTTATCTATTTTTACGTTTTTTTTTTCCATTTTTATTCTGTATGTATTTACTCAACCCCTCCACACGAGCAGGATGTGAGAGAAGATCAATTTTAAGCGTAGTTTAAATGGTTTGAATTCAGAGTTTTCCTTCCAGGGTCAATGAACCCAGTCTGTCCAACTATTTATTTAGTACATTTACTTTCGACCATCGTTCTCGAACTCTGGGAAATGTGAAGTACCCCTTTATCACCATTACTTCCAGGTCCACTCTGACCCACAGTGGCAGAACCTGTTAGGGTCCCATCTATGGCTACCCTGTCGACTGAGGCGTTAGAATGCACCGACTGCAGAGGGGTAAGATCCCCCCCATGGGGTCACCTGTTGGCCGTGGGTGGCGACCTGTGATGCTTAAGGACGGAGTCTTGGTGGATGAGCAGTCCATGACCTGCAACATTTCACTTAGAACCTTACTTAGGCTAGACGGGCGGTCGGAGAGGCCCCCTCCGACCAATCAGCTGGTCCCGTCAAGCCCTAGCACCTATATGATTGCCCCAACCCTATTGCTCTTATAGCAAGCCCCAACCCTTTTTATCATATGGGTGCTAGAAGTCTGTGGCTGAGGGTCTACACGTCCTGGGAATGACGTTAAACTCTATCTGATGGTGAGGTTCCAGTTTTGGAGGTTTGGGGAATGTGGAGCACCCCTTCATCACCATTACTCCCTGCTCTACTCTGAACCGGAGTGGTATTACCTGTTAGGATCCCATCTATGGGCTAAATAGAAAAATGTATTTATAAAAAAATTGTATTATCCATTAAGAATTGATTTATTTCAAAACTTTATCGACATTAAATGACCCACTGAGATTGATATGCCGTAAAACACACCAAACCAAACCCATCTATGGGTTAAATAGAAAAATGAGTTTAAAATTGTTTAAAAATTAAGTAAAATAATTGAGTACTCATCAAGAATGAATAAAATAACCCAACAAAGTTTGACGTGCCATAAACTCCAACTAACCAACTAGCCTTCGACCATATATGGTCATTGTCATAATAAAAAACATCTAAAACAGTCAACCTTAACGTTGCTAATAACAGTGCATCTCAAGTTATATAGAACTAATGTTGTGTATCAATTCTATTGCCCATTGGATGATTGCATCTCCAACACTAATGAGGGTCCCTGACAGATTTAAAATCCCATATACAGACTACCCGGCAAAGCTTGGGTAGAGAAAAAAATAAAATAAAATAAACGTGGTGTAATGGTTAGCAAGCTAATTTTGCAGATACATTACTATTGAATATCAAGTTCAATCCTCGCAGGATGCCCCATAAAAATCACCACGTAAAAAGAGCTGTTTATCCGGCCTGGTGGGGGCTAGGGATTTTTTGTTTCGTCAGGGTAGAGGAAATGAAATCACATATAACGATATAGTAAGAACTTTTAATTCAATGAGTAACAATACTAATTATAATAATAACAGTGCTAATAACAGTGCACCTCAAAAACCCAGTTATATAGAACTAATGTTATGTATCAATTCTATTGCCCATTGGATGATTGCATCTCCAACACTAATGAGGGTCCCTGACAGATTTAAAATCCCATATACAGACTTGAAGACCATAATCAATAGAATCTTCTATAAAAAATGGCAACAAAATTAGAGTAACAACAGGCGGAGCAAAAACTTCTCATAAAACCCAATATATTTATTGACCAACCCCTCCGCACGAGCAGGATGTGACACAAGGTCAATTTCTTAATCGGAGTTTAACAGGTTTGAATTCAGAGTTTTGCTTCTCCTAGACCGGTTGCCTAACCAAGTTTAAAGAGCCCAGTCTGCTCTACTATTTATCCATAGCTGGAGGGGGAGTAGGATTCATACCTTTCCCAAGAGTACTAGCGCTAAGTGAAATGCAATTACCACGTCCAGGATTTGAACTCGGGCCGATGACTCATCGGCCCGAGTTCAAATCCTTTCCCATGATTTTAACCATTACACCACGCGCTTGCATTAAACCCGATATAGGAGAATGGAAACCAAGCTTCAGAAAGTCTAGAAAGAAACGTCATTATATTTCGACTACGTATAGGTCACACAAAACTGACATAGTCTTTTTTACTTAAAATTTTCTTAATAAAACCCAATATTAAAGAACCAGAAGCGACTACACGGCAAAGCTTGGGTAAAGAAAAATAATAATAAAAGCGTAGTGTAATGGTTAGTAAGCTAGTCTTGCAGATCCATTACTACTGAATAGCGAGTTCAATCCTCACAGAATGCCTCATGAAAATCCCCACGCAAAAAAGACCGGTTTATCCGGCCTGGTGGGGAGCTAGGGAATTTCTTTCGTTTTCGTCAGGGTAGAGGAAATAACATATAACGATATAGTAACAAGTTTTAATTCAATAATTAATAATACTAATTATAATAATAACAGTGATATAACGATATAGTAAGAAATTTTAATTCAATAATTAATAATACTAATTATAACACTAACAGTGATATTACGTTATAGTAAGAAAATTTAATTCAATTATTAACACTAGTCATCATCATCATGTCGTGCAATTTGCAACCTTCCCTATCATTCATCAACTCTGCAGCAGCCAGCATCCATACATAGTTGGTCAATGTTGGTCTTGACTGGGCGGCCCACATTAGCGTGCCTATGTGCTGGCTTCCGCAGTAGTACGTCGCTTACCAACTCGTCCCTGCTTCTCCAGCAGTGTCCTGCATGTCTAGCCCGCCTTACTCGTATGGTTTATGAGATGGGGGGCAGGTGGCCATACAGTTGTTCTTTCGTGGGGTGCTGCTTCCACGACTTATTCAGGACCGCTCGCAGCATTCTTGTGCAGCTCCCATCTATCTTATTCTCAAGGCGCCTCGTTAGGGTCCATGTGGTACAGCCATACAGCAGTACCGACACAACTACAGCCTGGAAGAATCGTCTCTTTAGCTTGTCGGGGAGATTGGATTTCCATATGACTGATAATTTGTTGGTGGCCAACCATGCCTTTCCTATTCGAGTGTTAACATCACTTTTTATAGATGAGATATTACTACCTAGATATGTGAATTTTTCCACTGACTTAAGAGGCTTGCCGTCAAGTGTGGAGATGTCTCCCTGCCTTTTGAAGCTCATGAACTCTGTTTTATCAGCGTTCACATAAAGGCCGACATTTTTTGCTACCTCCTCCAGGCTGTGTAGAAGTGTCTCAGCCTGTGCCGGTGTATCTGCAAGAAGCGCGAGGTCATCAGCATAGTCTACATCTGTGACAGTTTGTGCGGGGTATCGCCTGCTTCTTGCCTTTTTTAGTGTGAAACCTTTTTCTTTTATGGTATCTAGTGAAGTTCGGAGTACATAGTCTAGGCATATGATGAATATATATGGTGCTAATGTATCTCCCTGTAGGACCCCCGCGGTGATGTCAAAGAAATCTGTGTCACCGTCGGGTGAGCGTACCATTGCTTTAGTGTCTTTGTAGAGCATCATTATGGCGGCAACAATTTCTTCGGGGAGACCATATGCTAGCAGTATTTGTTCCATTTTCCCACTGTGTATGGAATCAAATGCCTTAGAAAAATCTACGAATAGTAGCGTTGCCTCTAGATTTTTTGCTCGAACCCCTTCTATGATTCGTCGTATAGTCAGGATTTGAGAGGTTGTGGATCTATTTCTGCGAAATCCGTTTTGGTTTTTCCGAAGGATTTTCTCTATTTCGGGTCGGATGCGATTAAGAAGAAGGGCATTATATATCTTAGCTGCAATAGCAGTAAGAGTTATGCCTCTGTAGTTTTTAGCGATTCTTAGGTCTCCCTTGTTTGGGAATGGGAGGATGCATCCTTTTGTCCATTTATCTATTCTATTTTGTCAATATACAGCATTGCATAGCCTAAGCAGTATATCGTTGAACTTTCCCATCTTCCATACTTCTGGGGGTATTTCGTCAAGGCCTGCTGCTTTTCTACTTTTTAGTTTCTTTAATACTTCGTTGAGTTCTTCTGTTGTAAAATCCCCCAGTTTTATGTCTAGTTGTCTATCTATGATCTTTTGGGTATTATTTTCCATGATTTTAGGTGGGTTCCCCAGAAGTTTCTGGAAGTGGTCTTTCCATTTCTGCAGTCTATCTTTCTGGTTGGTTGCCTTTAGTTTTGATCTAGAGGTACTTTTCCTATCGCTAATTTCATTTACTATTTGCCATGCTAATCGCGATTGTCTGTCTTCCACTGATTGTCTGATGTTATTTATTTGGGATTGTATATATTCTGTTTGCTCTTTTTTGTATGTTTTGGTTAGTTATATCTGGGCTTTTCTAAGGTTATGTAAATTTGTGTTAGTTGGGTTTGCTTTATTACGTTGGGCTACTTTTTTGATATTATTTCTTTTTTCTCTAACTTCTTCTGTCTCCCAGGGAACATGGTGCTTAGCTCTTAGTTTGGTTGGTACGCACTCTGCTACTGCTTCTAGGTGAGCACTAACAAAGTTTTCGTATTCCTAGTTTGGTGAGAGGCTTTCAGATGTCTCCTGGCGGATATCAAATTTATTTCTTACTGCGACTGCGTAGCGATTGCATATATCGCTGTTGGCAAG
The DNA here is from genome assembly GCA_023376005.1 of Doryteuthis pealeii. NCBI lineage: Eukaryota > Metazoa > Mollusca > Cephalopoda > Myopsida > Loliginidae > Doryteuthis > Doryteuthis pealeii. The sequence goes on along the minus strand of CM042168.1, from coordinate 39,566,877 downwards.
TGTCGACCATTCGTATACTAGTTTGCTTTTTATTTATACGCAAGCTTAGTCGTAATTTTGCAGTGACTATTCTATGGTCAGAGGATACTCCTTCAAAGGAGGAATGTGCCTTGCTGTTCATTGCACTATTTATGCATTTTTTGTTTATTAGTATGTAGTCTAGTTGCGCTTTTGTGTTATTAGGGTATGTGTATGTCCATAGTTTGCCCTTCCGTTTTTGGAATTTGGTGTTTAAGCAAACGAGTCTGTTCTCAAGGGAGAACTCTGCTAGGAGATCGCCGTTTCTGTTTGAGGTGTTGTGTAAGCTGAATCTATTGTTTTCAGTTTTTCCTATCTGTGCATTCATGTCTCCCCCAATGATCAGTACATTATGTTTGGGGGGGGGTCTGCATAGCGAGGATAGCCCATTGTAAAATGTTTCTATATCTGTTTCATCGCTGACATTTGTGGGGCTGTAGCATGATACTACAGTCATGCAAGGATTGCCATTAAACGTAGTACTCATGATTCTGGGTTGGATTTTTTCTATGCTATTAAGGGATTTCAGTGCTCGAGGACTGAGAAGCATTCCTACATCTCCTATTGTGGCATTGACTGAGTTTTTCCATGCATATACTGACACAAATGTCCAGCCATTTCCAGATTCATGGTATTTTAGTTCTACATCACTATGGTCAAATCTGTGTTCTTGCACACATATGATATCTATATTTTTTCGGCTGCGGACGCTGTAAGTTTGGAGAGTTGGCCTATCGTTTTTAGTGTTCTAACGTTAAATGTTGCTACCTTCAGTGATTTTTTACATCTAAGTAGGTTTGTATTGGTTTTGGGTTCTATGTCTGTCTTATTAGATATTGTGGTTAGGTTTATGTCTTCTGTAGAGCGTGTGTCTTGTTTTTCTGTGTTGAGAGTGATGTGGTTTAAGTGTGTGATGCATTTGGAGCTCCGTAGGTAATTTATCGGACACTGGGCCAGAGCTCGAGCCTCAGCAGAACGCATACTTTTAGTGATAGCAGGAAGCACGATGCTGCATAATTCTTTGGCTTTGTGTACTGTCATGAATAGTTTCGGTTAGGTCGAGGTCATAGATATCAATAGGCGCTAGTCTTAGAGATGAGGAGCAGTAGTTACCTGACTGAACTGGTTGGTCCTGGCCGTTGACCCATTCTAGGTTCCTCCGCCCAGCATCTTGCGATATACACCGTTGGCCTATGTAGGTTCTTCCGCCGCGTCTCACATCCACCATGCTGCTACCCATGGTTTTGTTTTACAAGCCATTGTGGCAAGAGTAATTATGACAATAACAGTGATATAACGATATAGTATAAACTTTTAATTCAATGATTAACAATACTAATTATAATAATAACAGTGCTAATAACAGTGCACCTAAAACAACAACAGTTATATAGAACTAATGTTGTATATCATTGCATCTTCAACACTAATTTAAAATCTGACAAATTTAAAATCCCATAAACAGACTTGAAGACCAAAATTAATATGTTCTTTATAAAAAATGGCAACACATTCTTCTTAATAAAATCCAGTATAGGAGAATGACAACAAGGCTCCAAAAAAGTCCAGAGATCCCGACTACGCAGAGGTTACACATGACTAACACATTACTTGTCCAGTGATATATTTTTTCTTAAAAAACGTTTTTCTTAAAAATTATTTAACATTTCTTAAATTTAGATTTCTTAAATTCTAATTTCTTAAATTTAAATTTCTTTAATTATAATTTTAATTAAAACATTAATTTTAATATTAATTTCTTAAATATAAATTTTCTTAAAATCATAAAAAAAACCCTTTTTTTCATAAAAGTCCAGAGAGGACTATATCCCGACTACGTATAGGTCACACAGAACTAACACATTCCTTTTTCTTAAACAACCCCCCCCCCCCCCCCAAAAAAAAACAGCCAGAATGCATATCATTTGAAAGAGCCTACACTGGTAAAACACAATCTAATAGAATGTGGTGATTTTGTTATTAGACAATGTTTTTACAACACAAACACAACGAGAAATATATTAAAAAATGTCAGTATATATGATATTTCGTCTTTGCTGAAAGAAATAAAACTATACCGTTTATAAACATTAATTGCTCTTTCAAAAGACATGTAAATGAATAACGGTGGTCATAGAAAACAGATTGTTTTCTATGGTCACCATTATTCATTTACATGTCTTTTTCATCTATCAACGCTCTATCATAGATATTGAGCACTCTTCTAATAACACTGTACGTTGGATTACTACTGCTTTTTTAATATATTAAAACATTGCATATTACAACTAAGTATGAAGTGTTTACCTGTTTCAAATGATTTTCAACTGCACATATACATTGGATCTTAGACGGTGAACTTCCAAAATTGAACTTCACGATTAGATGCAGTTTAAAGTCACGGCCAATATACTAAGATCCTCAGGCACGGCCTTCTAGCACATATAGGATAAAAAGCGTTGTTTTTTTCTTCATAAGAACAATACAATGAGGACAATTATATAGGTGTCAGAACTTGACTAACCGATTTATCAGAATGGGTTCCTTCGACCACCCTGTCTAGACTAAGTAAAGGCAAACGTAGAGTGTTGCATGTCATGGACTGCTGAGCCACCAGGATTCCGTCCTTAATAATCAAAGGTCGCCACCTGCAGCTAACAGGAATTTTACCCCTATGCAGAGGTGCAGTCGGTGTATTCTTCTGTCCCAGCTGACACGCTGGAAGTAATCATTATGTTATTTTGCGATGCTATACCAACTTACTTCTCGTGTATATATTTAAAATAACCCTGCAAGGGTTGACATGCATAGAGCCAACGACCGAACCAATTAAATCGTGAACTATTGACAATACCCAACTTCAAAATTTATCCATATTTGCCTTCACCGCCCTGTCGGCTGATGCGTTAGAATACACCGACTGCATCTCTGCAGAAGGGTAAAACCTGTTGGCCGTGTGTGGTGACTCGTGATGCTTAAGGACGGAATCCCTGTGGATGAGCAGTCCATGATATGCAACACTCCTCTTTGGGGCTTACTTGGGCTAGACGGGCGGTCGGAGTGGCCTCCTCTGATCAATCGGCTGGGGACGTCAAGCCCTAGCACCTATATAATTTTCCCAACCCTCTTGCTCTTATAGCAATCCTCAACCCTTTTTATCATACTAGAAGGCGGTGGCTGAGGGTCTTCATATCCTGGGAATGACGTTAAACTCTATCTGATGGTGAGGTTCCAGTTTTGGAGGTTTGTGGAATGTGGAGCACCCCTTCATCACTATTGCTCCCAGGTACACCCTGTTAGAGTCCCATCTATGGGAAAAATTTGTTTATAAAAAAAATTTAGTATCCATTAGGAATGAATTTTTTCCAAAACTTTGTCGACATTAAATGAACCACTGAGGTTGATATGCCGTAAAACAAACCAAACCAAACATCAAAGAGATGGTTTTGTTAAGACTTTGTTATTTCCAAAATTACTGCTAATAAGTGGATTTTTATTTATCAAGGTTTTTGTTTCGATACCCTTTTTCTTTCCTTTTTTTCTTTATAATAAAAATAAAATGGTCCATTAATATAGCTGAGGTGACGACTCTCATAAGGAATAAGGATTCTGGGGATGAGCAACGCCGGATAATCAGGATTTACATTCTTGCATTTTATCTTGAACGATTTAGATGGTTTCATTTTTAACCAGAGGGTGTTGCAAAATGATAACTGTCGAACAATTAAGGAACACGAGTATTAATATATAGATTTTATTTCAAGTTTTTTTGCATCAAAGTTATATTACGTTTAAAAAATAACAGATGATTCACGTTGTAGCAATTGTCTTCCCTTGTGGGATGAAGTTTATAGTGGAAAAGGTTTATCTTCCCTTGCCGCCAGGATTTGCCACTAGATGGCATTACTACCTGGCTATTTAAACTCAGCCCGGGAAACTATCACCCTCTCTTTCATCTGGCATCCACAATGATGCACTAGACAAGTTGTGTCTCTGTCCATTAAGGCTTAGGGAGGGCCCTTTCTAGACCCTAACCGCGTGTCTCATATACAGTAAGGGACTCTTTTATTCTACATAGTAGTATATTAGGTCTGAGACCTGTCAGCTGTTCCTTATAAACATTCATCTTAATTCTACAGAATATTTATAATCTTTCTACAGATTATCTAACATTGCCTTAAAGGAGTTTAGAGATGAGGCATTCACTATTGATGATGGTAGTTTATTCCACGTATTCATCACTCTGTTACTAAAATAATTTTGTCTTGTATTTGCTTTACAAAATCTTTTTAAGAGTTTTAATTTATGACCCCTGGTATTCATATTTTGAGCAATGTTTAGTAGATCAAAGTTCGTTGAATAAAATCCATGTGTATATTTGTAGACTTCAATCATATCCCCTCTTGTACGTTGATAAACCAAACTTGATAAGTCACTCTTCCTAAGTCTTTCTTCATATGAAAGGGTTTTTAAATCATTCATTACTTTAGTAGCTCTCCTTTGAACTCCCTCAATGAGTTTTGTGTCCTTGGTGAGTCTCGGGCTCCAAACCACATTAGCAAATTCCAAATGAGGTCTTACCAATGCAATGAATAAATTTTTCAGCATTTCTTTATCCATGTATTCATATGACCTTCGTATTAATCCTAATACCTTGTTTGCTTTATTTACTTGTATTTCTATGTGTTTGGACAATTTTAATTCAGGGTCCACATTCACACCAAGGTCTTTTTCTAACTCAATGTCTAAACACCAATTGCTTGTCTGCCATTTTCAATTATATATATATATATATATATATATATATATATGTTGTGTGTGTGTGTGTGTGTGTGTATGTATGTATATATATTATTATTATTATTATTATTATACTAAAGCTGAGCGCATCAAATTTTGTTTTTTTGCTTTTTTACTATTTAGTTTAATGACATGAAAATTATACTAAATTATTCCTTACTTTTAGGATTGAATTATGTTTGAAAAAATCAGTTTTAATTGGTTCTAATTAGTTGTAATTTGCAATTAAGTCAAAAACTGACCAATCTCTTCCTTTACTTTCTGCCTATCACCTTTTCTCCTCTATGCATCTCTTGATTACCAACTCGTGAGATAATCTTAGTTTCATTGAAGTCAATGTTCCTAAGTCTTTCTTCATACGAAAGGTTTTTTAAATAATTTATTACTTTAGTAGCTCTCCTTTGAACTCCCTCAATGGGTTTTTTATTCTTATAACGTCATCAAATCTTTCGTTTGAATGACCAACACAGAGAGAAAGTTCCGAACTAATAATCAAATCCAACGTTCTTCTTTCTCCTTTTCTCGACATCTTTTGGTATTTTTAATTTTGACATTTTTCTTTTCTCTCCCCCAGCAGAGGCACTCAAAACTTGTAAAACACAGGATGGGACTACTACGTAAGTACACACCCTATTTCTCTATCTTTCATGCCAGTTTATACGCCTCGTGGACTGTTTTTAGTTTTTTTTTAAAGTGTTACTCTGAAATGGAACTATCGTTAAAAACTCTGCAAAATTACCAGCGAATAGTAATTTTCAGTTTATTTCAGTATAGGACTTTATAATAGCCCACGTTATTAGTGCATTTAAAATCCTGCAAAGTGTGTTTTATATCACTAAAAATAAATTTTGACATGGTGTGCTTAATTTGCATACTGGTTTTAACAATAGCGGGTTAAATAAATGATTATTATGTTATTTACCGAAATCGATGTTATTATACGCACAAGTAAATAATGCACTGATTTCGACCATCAACCATATGGAAATGTGATTTCTCTGATAAAATAAAACGGGAATTCTTTCCAACTGTAACTGTGTCAGTATTATTGTATAGTCGCATCAGTCGCATCAGTTAGAGATAAACGAAAAAACTAAATGGAGAAAAAACTAAATGGGAACTACACAAGGATGCTGTGTACTGTTTTGTTTTGAACAAATCCTGGAAGCAGCATCCTACAAAACAACAGTTGTATGGCCACTTACCTCCCATCTAAAAAATGTTGGCATGTTGGTGGCGTGACGAGGGAGCGATTGATTCATTCACAGATATGAAAAAATCTCGTTCCTACTAGAATAAAGTAAAAAAGAGAAAAAATGAAGAGGGAAAAAGAGGAAGTATTAGAACAAAATGATTGAGTAAAAGAGAGAGAGAATCAAAGTAGAGGGAGGAAGAAAATAAAATGAGTGAATAATGAGGAAGAAAGAGAAAAACAAGGAAGAAAGAGAAAAACGAGGGAGTAATAAAGAGTAAAATGAAAGAAAGAAAGAGGAGGAAGAGGAAGAAGAAGAAGAAAAGGCAAGGAAGAAAGAGAATGACATGTGAGCAAACAAAGAAAGAAAAAAGAGTAAGAAAGAAAAATGGAGAGGAAAAGGAGAAAAAAAAAGGGGGAAAAACTAACAAGTGCACAAAGAATCATAGCTCCATTAATAATGAGAATGAGATCAAAAATTAAAAATATCGTTGGCTCTATGGCAAGGAGAAGAAAAAATGAAGAAAAAAGATATATTTTTATAAAGCGGTTGAAACATATTTTCGAAGCAAGTGCCAAAACTGCTTTACAAATTATAAACAGTAGACCCGGTTTTTTCAACATTTCACCATTTTTAGACAAAATAATCGTTAAGACACCTAATTCAAACTGAACTAGCTGTCCAAACTTGTCATAAGCATCCAACTGTGAACAAATACAACAATTTTCCCCCACCACAATATAAAACATATAAACCAAATTCTTCAACTTAGATACCCCCACATCATCACACGCACTAGGGTATCAACACATTACCAATATTCTCTCCCTACCACATTGCAGTGTTACTAACCCTCTCAACTCAACTTCTCGACTTCCCGCAATCGCTACCCCAAGATTAACAATGTATGGGTAGTTACACTAGATGATACCGATTACCCCCCTCCTAACGCCATATATGACTAGTACCGCTCATAACCCTACAATAGGGCTCCTCCTAACATCTCCACACAATATTTCACAACGTGCACTGATAAAGGTTGCATAAACCGAAACGTTATAGCGTCGACATAACCATCAAAAATAAGTATTCATCTTTTGGAACACTTGGTGTTTTTTTAATTTTCCAAACACACACACACACATACACAACACACACACACACAACACACACACACACACACACACACACTCACACAACACACACACACACACACACACAAATATACAGCAATAGCATAATCTTTACAGATCACTGCCATCCCTCGCAATCCTATAATCCAACCACCAGAACCTTTCCTCTCATGAGCCCTCAAATGATTCATCAAACCCGCTTCAGATCCACAAAGTTTGATGCAAATATAACATAGGAAGGACGTATTTCCCGTTCTATCAGATGGATCAGATGATAAAATTTGATGCTTATGCACCACCATATGTCTCTTAAGACCAGAAGCTGACTTACAGACTTTGTTACAGATTGCACAAGACACATTGTTTGTTCCTGGAGTTTGCATGAATTGTCCTGATGAGATTTCCTATGATTGAATTATCCAGCCTTAGAAAGCAGAATTCAACCACATGTCTGACATTTCCAACCCTCCATGTTCTCTCCAATATGACAGGTGTATCCCTTTCGAAGTTGATGCATACATACATACATACATACATATATTTTGTTCTTTTCCTATTAAGTTTTAAGCATTAAATAAAAAAAAACATCGTTTCTTGTTCTTTTAGCTATGATAGAATTTGGGTTGTCAATCATTGGCTCTTATTTGACTGGTCAGTGAAACTCTTAGTTGTAGATATATATTGATAAACGTTGACCAATATTGAGATATATAGAATTGTTTTTCTTTTCTAATTGTATTTTGCAAGTACCAAATGCTATATATATATATATATATATATATATATATATATATATATAAGAACAGGTAAGGGTTCTGCGAATTTTGGAAAATCTTATAAATGTTTAATTAATTATATGTTTTTGAATGAATTTAAAATGTTTTTACAAATAAATTTTGCTTCATTTTCTGTCTTAGAAATAGATAAGAACAAAAGATACATAGAGGATAAATAAAATGATAAAAAATAAATAATAGATGAAATTATAAAAAATAGATAAAAGTAAATAAAATATTAATAAAAAAATAATGATAATAGAATAAAAAGATAAAATGAATAAAGAATAAATAAATTAAAATAATAAGAAATTGTAGCGTAATTATTATGGTCTACGGGGAATTTGGGGATTGAAAAGAAAACATTATTCGGATTTCTGGAGAAAGAGAAGAAAAAGAAATAAGAAAAAGGTTAAAGTTTAGAAGGGTAAACACTAAACGGAGTGCCAGCAATTGACCGACGAATGACCCCTGAACCAAATTTAAAAATAAAAACGGAAGTTCCGGGTTTTGAACGGAAGCGGAAGTGGGTGATCCTCCCACCTCGGAACGAGAAATGGAAGAAGAGAAAAATCGGGTTTTTTTCGGCTGAGCCTTTAAGAGGCAGACGAGACTTCCCGGGTTGTTTATTGCCCAGTGCCTGAGGCGCCCCCTAGAGAGGGATCAACGCATTTTTTGCACTCGACACCCATGAGTCTCGTGGGTGATCCCACATTGATAGGACCTTGTGCCTAACCCGTACAACGTGGGGCACATGATAAATATCACACATATATATATGTACCAACCCCTCCGCACGAGCAGGACGCGACACAAGGTCAATCTTTTAAGCGGAGTTTAATAGGTTTGAATTCAGAGTTTTCCTTCTCCTAGACTGGTTAAAGAGCCCAGTCTACACTGCTATTCGCCCATAGCTGGAGGGAGAATTGGATTCATACATTTCCCAAGGGTATTAGCATCATATAATGTCAATATATAGTGACAAAATAATGTCTCAACATATATACAAAGTTTGCGTATTTTCTTGCGAATTTGTGATTGTGTATCAATGTGATGTTATCTGCATAGCGATCTTTTGATCTTTTGATCATCACTCGCTGATGATGTCTGCTTTCATTCATCATTAAATATTATTTATCCTCATCTGTTTTTCGTAACTATGACAGTTTGTATTCATCAATTAAGCAAACTTAGGTTTTTCTTTTGTTGTCTTGTCATATGAAGAAACATCTATGTCTATCTCTCTCTCTCTTCTCTCTCTCTCTCTCTCTATATATATATATATATATATATATATATATATATATATATATTGATATCTTGATATCTATCTATGTATCTATGAATTCTGCTCATATCTATCAATATCGGTCTGTTCATATGTATCTATCTATATCAGTCCGCTCATATCTATCTATCTTGATATGTATATGTATGTATGTATGTATGTATCTATCTATCTATCTATCTATCTATGCACATACATATATATGTTCATAGTTCATATCTATCTACACACACACACATATATATATATATACACACCCACACATATATCTATCTATCTATCTATCTATGCACATACATATATATGTATGACCCATTCATAGTTTATATCTAATCTATCTATCTATCTATCCACACACACACACACACACACACACACACATATATATATATATATATATATATGTTCATAGCTCATATCTATCGATGTATCTATCTACACACACACACACACACACACACACATACACACATATACACACATGTATATATATATATATATGTTGACCCATTCATAGCTCATATCTACCTATCTATCTATCTATCTATCTTAGTCCATAGTATCTTCGCTATATCTGTGCCCTTTTCTTTGTCTCCCGATATCATTTTGTCGGATCTCATGGCTCATTCCACGCTGACCACTAAAAAAACAACAAATGAAATCGACGTGAAACTATTCCTTAACAATGCTGGATGATACACGATCATCAATGGATAGAATGACTTTTTTATTGATCTCTCTATTGATCCACACATTCGTGTATCCCTATTCACATCCTAACGTGAATGGATGAATAGATTTAGATCATGACTTGTCGTTATTAAACGATCTGATATTTGATCCAAACGTCCTACAATGTTTGGTAGATGTGATTAATATTCGTAGATGATTATTATCATATTTAATCTTTATAATAATTCCTGTTTCACCAGAATTTAGTTTAGAAAATAATATTTACTATGACTGACCCCATAAAAATAAAAGTACCATCCACTAAACACTTACCCCCCCCCCTCAGACTCTCTCTCACCCCTCACCCATTTACCCTTTCACTATAAAAGCAGAATGTACAAGTACTTATGTCAATAAAGTTTTGAAAACGCTTCATGCAATGTGGCGAAATATTAAATTAATTCAACTGTCTGTGTTGTTATATCCACACGTTCCTCTATTCTCAATCACGTTCTGTCGGATTTATTCAAATCCTTCATTCCTTAAAATACTATTTTAATACTTAAAAAAAAACTAAAATGAGCATACATTGGGTATCGACAATTTCGACATCATAGACCTATTTTACAAAATCAAATCAATGCCCCTGATTGAAAAAAAAATCAAGTTAACAAAAAAACTTTTAAATTACGCAAGTTACTTCCCGCTTCGCTGATGATTTAGATTATTATTACATGTAATATTTATAATAATTCACGTTTATTTATAATTTAATTTAGAAATTTATATTTCTTATTATTTAATATAATTTAATAATGTATAATATATAATTATATTTCTTATTTAGTATAATTTAATAATGTATAATAGTATAATGTATAATTTAGTTTAGAAAATACTATTTTAACACTTTTTTAAAACTAAAAAGAGTATACATTGGGTATCGACAATTTCGACATCATAGACGTATTTTGCAAAGCCAAATCAATGCTCCTGATTGAAAAAAATTACCAAAAAACCAAGTTAAAAAAAACAAACTGTGATTTGTAAATATTCCAGAGAGCTTGTCCTTGGGATTATCCTCATATAAACAAAAATGATATGAAGGTTCCCGTGGTGTAATCGTTATTGTCGTTGGAAATGGACGAATTCAAATCATGGACGAGGCTTTTTGCTTTTCACATAGCGCTAATACCTTGGGAAAGGTATGAATTCAACTATTCTCCCTCCAGCTATGTGTAAATAATAGAACAGACTGGCTTATTTAACCTTGATTATGCAACCAGCCTAGGAGAAGAAAAACTGAATACAAGCCTGTTAAACTCCACTTAAGAAATTGACCTAGTGTCACATCCTACACGTGCGGAGGGATTAGGTAAATATGTATAAACGGAAATTATATATATATATATATATATATATATATATATATATATATAATGGAGAATGAATGTGAAAAGTATTAGCATATGAAGGTGTTCAATGCTAAAATAGCAGAGCAGTTTTAATATCAGAGATGAAATATTATGGAATTACTACACGTAACTACAGATTCATGCGTACTTGCAATCGTTACGGGATGCAGTTACAGGATATTAAATACAGAGTATTTAATCTCTGATTATGTGTGTGTGTGTGTATGTGTTATTCATTTTTTTCTGTATAAGATTTTCTCATGAGAATTATCATGAGAATATCTTATACAGAAATAATTGAATCATGCATATACACACACACACACACGCACAAACACACACACACACACACACGCACACACACACACACATATATATATTATTTCTGTTTATTTTTCACAATATTGATGTTTCAAAAATCATTATAACAAATCTTATTATAATAGAGATTTTGTGTTTGTCTGTCTGTAACCGAAACTATATTACTATACAAGTCACAATTCCCTTTGTTATTTACATCACATTCTCCATGACTTTATTTCTATTTAAACCTTAATTATTAATAAAATTGTTCTTCATCATTAAGACTGTTGACCATATCTACATACTAACAACATGCAATTGTATTTATATATACAACAAAATAGAGGTTTACAGTGTGAACGGGAAGGCTAATTTGCATATTGATTTAAAAATTTGATTTTAATAAATATATGCTTAGTATTATTGATTTCTAATTGTTTGGTTTTACCTTATTGAATATGAGCAAAAATCTCGGGGATAAATCATAAAAGAACTCCATTAGCAAGAAGAAATAACTACAATTTTATTCTTCATTTCCTATTTTAATTAAATTAGGAAAATTTACAAATGAAAGAAGGGAGTAATGGAAAATGATGGAAGAGTTAGTTTCAAAGTTGTTCTATTTTACAATCATACCCCCTCTGTTACTAATCTTTTTATCTATTCTTATTCAGTTTCATTAGCCTTTCTAATTTAATATGATATATTATTATATCAAAACTTAAATACTTGCACCCGTAGGGTGCATATATTTGCTAGTATCATTAATAATGTTAGCGTCACGTAACAATGAACTTATATTAGTATTAGTTTAAGATAAATAAATAAATAAATAAATAGAAGGTAATTATGAATATTTATTTGTATAAAAGGGTCAGTTAGCTGCTCCGTCACAACTGATACAGTCAGTGTATTCTAAACGTTCGCCGAAAGGGAGAGGAGAGATAAGTAATTTCAAGCATATCTTAGATAAAGAACAGGCATAGCCTATTATTTTTAGCAAGTAGTTGGTTGTTTTTTTTATTGATTTTAACGGCATATCAACCCGTCTGGTGTTATGTCATGTCTAACGGTTAAGAAGTAATATATTTTACTTTTTTAGTGATTAGTTTTAACAATGTGATAGCACCATGTTGTATGATATTGATTAAGTTCATGTCTATATTCTATAGTATAATTATATTTCCCTAAAAAAAAGGACAGAATATCCTCCATGTTGACATTTTCAAATAGATCTTTCATATTGTTTGCATTAAAATAACGGTTTCTGATGTGAGCAAAAAACCTGCATTCTATGAATAAGTGTTTAACAGTCAAAGGTGTTTGACATATTTCACATTGTGGTTGTTGTTCTTGTTAGAGTATATAGGTATGCGTTAGTATTGTGTGACTAATGCGTAATCGGGACACAGTGACTTGTTCCTTTCTAGACTTCCTTAAAGTTGGTCTCCAGCCTCCCAAAGTGGGTTTGATTAGGAAGAGTTTATTTTTGATGATGTTATTCCAAATTGCCATTTTGTATGAAGGAATCTATTAATTTTAGGATTCAACTTAGCATATGGAAAATAACGGTAAAACGTGCATCGAGGGAAAAGTATTCAGGGGAATAAAAAAGTGGGTATCTATTTATCCAACCTCACCACCCAAGCAGGATTTGACACAAGGTCAATTTTTAAACGGAGTTTAACAGGTTCGCATTCAAAGTTTTCCTTCTTCTAGACAAATTACCATATCAAGGGTAAAGATCTTCATGTGGCCAACTATTTTACCCATAGTGTATACACAAGAAAATGTATCCGTGTTGTTCCTGGGGCACCGCCACCAGATACAGTTTAGTGTCATACCCAAGGCATTTCTTTCTGGTGGGTATCTTATGCTACTTCAAAGGATACAGTCAGTGTATTGTAAGAGATAAATAATTTCGGGCATGTTTTTCGGAGTTATATTTATCCCTAAAGCTTTCGTTTGAGCATTCAAGATCGTCGCTCATTTTGACAATTAGGATCGATCATATTTTCCTCTCCTTCTTGATGCTATTTTTCCCTCTCGGGGCGATCAATATAAATAATACCTAGTGGTTAGGGAATCGTGTTCATTGTTCGTTCATATTTACATTTTTTTGTTTAGTTATTTCTTAAGAGTTTTTTTAATACACGGTCCTATTGAACATGAATAATTCTTAAACAGACCTATTTGACCCATAGAAGGGACCCTAACAGGTACTACCACTACGGGACCACTATGAGTGGACCTAGGAGTAATGGTAACGAAAATCTACAGTCCACAGAGCTCCAAAACTAGAACACCCTCATCAGATGCAATGTCGTCATACCCATAGTATTTCTTTCAGGTGGGTATCTTATCTAACTGCAGGGATTGTGGATATTCTAAGCCCTCGCCTAGAGGAGATAAATAATTTAGGGCATGGTTTTCGGAGTTACATTTATCCCTAATGTTTTAGTATAAGAATTTAAGTAAGATCAATTAGGATCGATTATTTTTCCTTTCACATTTGATTCTATTTTCCCCTCTGGGCAATCAATAATAATAATAATAATAATAATAATAATAATAATAATGATAATAATAAGTGATACCAATTGTAGTTGGTGCAATTAGAACGGTCCCAAAAGGATTAGAAAAGGGTTTGGAAAGTTTGGAAATCAGAGGAAGGGTTGAAACCATTCAGAACACTGCACTGCTGCAATCTGCCAGAATACTCAGAAGAGTCCTGGAGACCTGAGGAGACTTGCTGTCACTCAGACTCCAGTGAAAGACCATCAGCTAACGCTGATGTAAAAACTCAAAAGAGGTAAATAATAATAATTAACAAAAAAGAGAATGTGCCAACTGGTGGACTTTGCGCCCGACCCGAAAGAGAACCCCTATGGATGTAGTCAGCATATATACTAAGCGTTCGTTTAGAGGTGATCAAAAATTTAGGGCATGGTTTTCGGAGTTACATTTATCCCTAATACTTTAGTATGGGAATTATACATAGTGGTTAGGGAATCGTATTCATTGTTCGTTCATATTAACATGTTTTTGTTTAGTTATTTCTTAAGCGTTTTTTTATATACGGTCCTATCGAATATGAATACATCTTAAACAGACCTATTTAACCCTTAGATGGTATCCAACAGGTACTACCACTACGAGTGATCTGGGACTAATGGCAACGAAAATCTACAGTCCACATAGTAACGATTGATAGACTCCGCAACCAGAGAGTCGCCCGACCCGAAAGAGAACCCCTATGGATGCAGTCAGCATATTCTAAGCGCTCGTCTAGACGAGATAAATAATTTAGGGCATAGTTTTCGGAGTTACATTTATCCCTAATTCTTTAGTATGAGAATTTAAATACGATCGTCGCTCATTTTGATAATTCGGATCGATTATTTATACTCTCACTTTTGATTCTATTTTTTTCTTTCAATCCTCTTGAGGGGATCAATAATCGCGTACGTGTCGGCTGATTAATATTCAAACTCCAATCAACAAGAATTGTTATTCTTCCTGGCTTTTCTTCATCAACGCAACAGTCAACATTTGCATTGGATTTTTATATCCAATAAATCAATACCCATAAAGTCAATGAGAGAAACAGCCCACGATCATCTCTTCCGTTTCCCGTACACCCCCCACCCCATCTGAACCCTACACCCTAAACCTAAAAAAGACAAAACTTAAATACAAAACAAAGAAAGAAAACAAAACAAAAAAATTACAAGAAAAATATTAGGCTGATGCAAAGGTTTCTAGCATTTTGTAACGAAGTATCTAAGTCGTCAGGGTGGCCTAAAGTCGGTATCAGCCAATCGGCGAGGGAATCTATCCCCTTTTCACTAGCGCTAGACCAAGGAGATTGTTTTTGCGTTTGCGGTAGAGCGACACATCTACCATCAGCTCCTTACTTTAGCGCACAGATCCCTGTTCATACGCTGAGTTGGTGAGGGCCGGTATCGGACCAGGAACCTTGCGATTATTTAGGCAATTGGTCTACCGATTGAGATTAACCGGCCGTAAGACAAAAGAAAAAAAAAGAAGAAAAAGAAGAAGAAAAAAAGAAGAAAAAAAAGAAGAAAAAAAAGAAGAAAAAGAAAAGAAAAAAAAAGAAGAAAAAAAAGCATCAGATCAATTTTCAGTTAATGACTGTCAGGCTACTGACATCGAACCACCTTCGTACATCGGCGGCCTAAAGTCGGTATCAGCCAATCAGCGAGAGAGTATATCCTCTTTTCAATAGCGATAGACCAAAGAGATTGTTTTTCACTAGTGAAAAGTGGATAGACTCCCTCGCTGTCTGCCTAATACTGACTTTCGGCCACGACGACGACTTTACTTATATATATATATATATATATATATATATATATATATATATATATATATATAAACAAATTTTGAGAAATATGTGAGAAATATTAGAATCCTTATTCAAGATCTTTTTTTCTTTCAAGTTTTCTAACAATTTTTTTTGTGTAATCATCTTGAAAGGCGTTAATCAATTGTCCGAAAGAGTTATCATTGGTAAATCAAGTACTTTCGGTTCTTTTCTGAACCATTATTAAGGCTGTTTATCGTTTATCTAAATTATCATTACCAAGACTATTTATTATTTGACTAAACTATTTTTTTGTTTTTGTGGCTAAGGTGACGCTAAATAACAGTGGCAGTTTATTTTTAAAACATTTCTAACGAGTTAGGCAAACATGATTTAGAATAAAACATGTTCTATATATCTATCTTAACTATTTTAGAATATTGTCGCTAGTTTCAAAGTTAATTCTATTAATAGTGGGTTGTCTAAATTTTATGTACAGAGCATCAAGGTTTAAAAAAATTAATGTTATTGTCAGCACTAAGTAGTTTTGTATTATTAAGTAATATATATATATATATATATAATCAATAAATAATCCTAATGAGTCAGAGAATATCTACCTAGTTTTCTCTTAATGGTTCATCAGGATAATTCTTCATTGTTTTTACTTAGCGTATTGAGCTAAGTAAAGTATATTTAACTTATGCAACCCTTACAGAATTTTTTTCTCTTTTGACCATTCTAATTGTGCCGACTGATTATTTTCAGCTGGTGAATATGATTCATTTGGAGAAGAAAAAATAATAAAAAAAGAACAAAAACAAACCCAAATCATATTCACCAGCTGAAAATAATCAGTCACCACAATTAGAATGGTCAAAAGAGAAAAAAATACTGTAAGAGTTGCATAAGTTAAATATACTAAAGTGTTCAATACACTAAGTAGAGACAATAAAGAATTATCCTGATAATCCATTAGGAGAAAACTAGGTAGATATTCTTTGACTCATTAGGATTATTTATTGATATATATATATATATATAAGTACCATTCCCACACACCAACCCCACCCGACTTTTTCCCTCACACCCTCACCCATTTACCTTTTCAGTATAAAAGCAGAATGTATAAGCACTTAAGACATTAAAGTTTTGAGAAAGCTTCAGCTAATAACGAGGCGAAATATCAATTTAATTTAGCTGTTTGTGTTGTTATATCCTCATTTTCCACTATTCTCAACCACATTTTGTCGGATTTATTCAAACCCTTCACTTCTTTATATATATATATATATATAATATTAGAGAGAGAGAGAGAGAGAGAGAGAGAGAGAGAGAGAGAGAGAGAGAGAGAGAGAGAGAGAGAGAGAGAGATGTCTGTGTGGAACGACAGAACTAGATAGGTAAGAACTGACTTGGTTAAATGTGTACCAAGAGATAAAATAATCTTAGTGCATCTTGAAATGTTGTAGTCGTAAAAAGGAAAGAAAGCGTTCAAGGAAAAATGAAGTTAATCATAAATACAACGAGAAAATTAATTATAAATCAATCGTCTCGACTTGTCCATTCATGTTGGGATCAACACATTCAACACCCACCACCTTCCTTGATAACCGAAACGACAGAAGAGATGCAACACACAGGAGAAAAAAACAAGGAAGAAAAGAAATGGAACAAAATGGGAAAGAAGAGAAAGAAAGAAAGATAGAAAGAAGAGAAAGAAGAGAAAGAAAGAAAGGAAAAGAAATAAAGAAAGAAAGAAAGAAGAAAAGAGAAAGAAAGAAGAAAGAAGAAGAAAGAAGAAGAAGAAAGAAGAGAAAGAAGGGAGAAGAAATGAATAGGATAGAGAAAGAAAGAAAGAAGACAGAAAGAAAGAAGAAATGTAGAGAGAAAGAAGAGAGAAAGAAGAAAGAAGACAGAAAGAAACGAAAAGGATAGAGAAAGAAAGAAAGAAAAGAGAAAGAAAAGAAAGAAGAGAGAAAGAAGAGAGAAATTAGAAAAAGAAAGAAGAAAGCATAAGAGAGAAAGAAGAAAGAAAGAAACGAAAATGAGAAAGAATGAAAAAAAAAGAGAAAGAAAGAAAGAGAAAGAAAGAAAGAAAGAAAGAGAAAGAGAAAGAGAAAGAAAGAAAGAAAGAAAGAAAGAAAGAAAGAAAAGAGAGAAAGAGAGAAAAAAGAAGAAAGAACTAGAAATAGAAAAATGAAGAGGAAGCCTTGGAAACAAAGCGAATAAAAATATAACATTGCCTTAAATACAAGACAATGCAGAAAAAACAGTAACCCCCCCCCAAAAAAAAACCCCCAAACAAAAGCAACACAAAACAAAACGAAAACAAAAAGAAGAACGATGTATGGGGACAATTCTATATCTACATATGGAAGGCAAGTTTGAAAATGAAATAAAAGGAAGAAGGAAACAAAGCAAACGTTAAAAAGAACAACAAAGAAAATACATAACTAACCAATCCTGTAAGTTGAAGCGATCAAATGGATTTCTTCTTTTTTTAATGGCTTAAGAAGATTAATTGATATAGGGTGCACTTGGAGTCACTGACAACAATTTTAAATAATAAACATCATAATGATCACGAGGATGATGATGATGATGATGATGATTAGCAGAAGAATAAGGAGGAGGAGGAGGAGGAGGAGAAAAAGGACCAAGAGGAAGAGGAAAGGAAAAGAGAATGTATAGAAGAAGGAAACATAATAATAATAATAATAATAATAATAATAATTTTAAAATTATAAAATTCTGTGGGACTTCGAGATAAAGACGGATCACCCTACCCCAGCCAGGAGACCAGACCTAATGTTGATTAGCAAAAAAAAAGAAAAAAAGAAAAAAAGAGAACGTGTCAACTGGTGGACTTAGCGGTCCCAGCAGATCACAGGGTGAAGCTGAAGGTAAACAAAAAGATAGACAAATACCTGGACCTTGCCAGAGAATTGAAAAAGCTGTGGAACATGAGAGTGAAAGTGATATCAATTGTAATTGGTAAACTTGGAACGGTCCAATAAACTTGAAAAAAAGACTGGAGGATCTGGAAATCAGAGGAAGAATTGAGACAATCCAGACTACTGCACTGCTGCAATCGGCTAGAATACTCAAAAGTGTCCTGGAAACCTGAGGAGACTTGTTGTCACTCAGACTCCAGCGAAATACCATCAGCTAAAGCTGATGTGAAAAACTCAAAACGAGTGAAAAATAATAATAATAATAATAATAATAATAATAATAATTTCATTCAGAACACTGCACTGCTGCAATCTGCCAGAATACTCAGAAGAGTCCTGGAGACCTGAGGAGACTTGCTGTCACTCAGACTCCAGTGAAAGACCATCAGCTAACACTGATGTGAAAACTCAAAAGGAATAAATAATAATTTAATAATAATAATAACTGAAAAAATGTGACACCTATCATAATAGTAGTTTTTCTTTTTCTCCATACCTTTTGTTCTACAGCAGTGTATATTTTGTAAGTATACTATTTCAGTTCTGTTCTCTTCAGTTAGCTCGTTAATTAACTGGCTTAACTCGACTGGGGCTTTAGAATACGCCATGCCTTTTGTTCTTTAGACATCGCCCGGGGTAACTCAATTTCTTACGTCAAGAGCTAGAGGTGTCCAAATGAATTGAGAAGCTGCAAACATTTTTTTGGTTAAGAACCCAACCCCCACCAAAAATACTTAATCTCAGTTTGAGGTAAGGTAAAAGGAAAAGTGGACAAAAATAATGACTCAAACAAGTAGAAGTAGGAGAGAAATATTTCGTTCAGCTTTAAGCAAGGAACTTCCTCAGTCTGTTTTATTCAAAACATGGTACGTACATTTGTATTCATAGAAGAGAAAGTGAGTTGGTGATGAAATTCAGGCAAGGGAAAGTTTGTGAAGATTTGGTTGGTCATAGGATGTCTATCATGGAAAGTGGAGGGGGAAAGATCAGAGGATAGTAGTTTGTACGGGGAGATAAGATGAGGAGGTTGCTCGGTACTTGTTAGGAAAGGGGGTGATAGGGAGAGTGGGTTAAAATTCTTGGTTGGTCAAGAGAGAGTTTTTGATTTATTGCATGGATTTGATAATGGAAAAAGATGTAGAGTTGAGGATGGTGGCACTAAGTTAGGCCATTAGTTTTATGGTAGGTGTAGATAGGAATTTTGATTCTTTGCGAGTGGAGGGAGAAGAGGCGAGATGAAAGGGGGTAGGGTAGTCAATATTTATGTAGTTGGCTGCGGATTTTTTTTCAGTTTATAGTCAAATTGTGCACATCCTGAATTATTTGGCTAATGGTTTCGTTGTAACTGGAGTATCAGAGTTAACAGAGAAATAATTGGAAGAAACACAACGAGTATTAAGGAAACGTAAAAAAAGGTTTACTAAACAAATATACAAGGTGAACAGAGTAATTAGCAATTACTAGGTTGAATTAACAAGTTCTGTGAGATCTTATTGTTTCTCTTTTCCGCGGTTTATTTTTTTCTCTGATTCAATTGTCATTTTCTTTTACAGAGTTCCATGCGAAAATGGAGAATGTACCGTTGATGGAATTTGTAAATGTTACGCTTGCTGGAACGGAATTTCCTGTGATACATTTTGTAAGTATACTATTTCAATTATGTTCTATTCTGTTCGCACGTTACATATGTTCTGTTCCGTTAGCACGTTACATATTGTGTTCTGTTCTGTTCGCACGTTAATTTGCCTCTTGTGTTACATATGGTAGCTAGCTCTGTCGGCTTGGAGCTTTAAAATACTCCGATTGCACCTCTGCAGAGGAGTAAGACTACTCCCTAAATGGGACCATCTGTTGGCCGTTGGTAGCGACCCGTGATGCTTAAGGACGGAATCATCGTGGCTAATCAGCCTATGACTCCACTTTGGTCCTTACTTAGGCTAGACGGGCGGTCGGAGAGACCCTCTCCGATCAATCGGCTGGTCACATCAAGCCCTAGCACCTATATGATTGTCCCAACCCTATTGTCCTAATGGCAAGCCCCAACCTTTTTATCATATATGAGCTAGAAGGCGGTGGCTGAGGGTCTTCATATGCTGGGAATGACGTTAAACTCTATCTGATGGTGAAGTACCAGTTCTGGAGGTTTGGGGAATGTGGAACACCCCTTCATCACCATTGCTCCCTGGTCCACTCTGACCCGGAGTAGTAGTACCTGTTAGGGTCGCATCTATGGGTTAAATACAACATTTATTTATAAAAAAACACTGAGTTAAAAATATTTTCTTTCAAACTATCGCTACGCATCTTTCAAAACTATGCCGGCATTAAATGACCCACCTAGGTTGATATGCCGTAAAAAATTTAGAGTAGCTAACACCCCCTCGGCACTCTGCCCGATGGACTGGCTCATAGCGATAAAATAGCCTACGATTGAAGTAGATTAACTAGCTGAATAACATTCATACCTACTTTGCTGCGTTGGCTATACCGAACAGACCCTCCTCTTTTGTTGTTTGAATTTGTTTTGTTAATTGTTTGTACTTATTTGTTCTGTGTTTGCATGTATCTGTTCAGCACCGAATGCTGGTGCTTAATAAATGTGTTAAGCACATCATTCATCCGTGTATCTTTCCACCTCGCGATACAATACATACAAACAAAAAAATATAAGGTAGCCTATTCATTTTGTAATGTAGTATATTTAAATTCAAATGTTGACGTTTTTTTCCTCCCTTTTTTTCTTTTCCTTTCTTCTCAATTTTCAACTGAAATAGTAAACGCTCACACACCGAAGTTCCTTCAACCGGAACACGAAGTGAAGATCGACGCTACGACTTCCGTTGGCAACAGTTTTTACAAAGTCGAGGCCACCGACGAAGACTTCCTTAAAACATGCAAAGGCCAATACCCGTGCGCTTGCGCCAATGTCAGCTACAGCATCCAATCAGGGAACCGGAATTCAGTGTTCATGATCGACCCAGAAACAGGCAAAATCTCGGTGACCCAAGGAACGCACCTACATCCGAATGCAAGGTATTTTATTTATGCTTACCCCCGCCTTGTCGGATGCGGCGTTAGAATACACCAACTGCACCTCTGCAGAGGGGTAAGACTCCCCCAATGGGGTCATCTGTGGTGACCCGTGATGCTTAAGGATAGAACCCAGGTGGATGAGTAGTTCATGACATGCAACACTCCACTTTGGCCCTATCTTGGGCTAGACGGGCGGTCGGAGAGGCCCCCTCCGATCAATCGGCTGTTCACGTCAAGCCCTAGCACCTATATGATTGCCCAACCCTATTGCCCTTATGGCAAACCCTAACCCTTTTTATCATATGGGTGCTAGAAGGCGGTGACTGAGGGTCTTCATGTCCTGGGAATGACGTTAAACTCTATCTGATGGTGAGGTTCCAGTTTTGGAGGTTTGGGGAATGTGGAGCACCTCTTCATCACCATTGCTCCCTGGTCACTCTGACCCGGAGTGGTAGTACCTGTTATGGTCCCATCTATGGGTTAAATAGAATAATGTATTTATAAAAAATTGTATTATCCATTAAGAATTGATTTATTTCAAAACTTTATCGGCATTAAATGACCCACTGAGGTTGATATGCCGTAAAACCAAACCAAACCAAACCAAACCACAGTATGCTTACTTGTTTGCTTACACTCAGTATCATGGTAGGGAAACTAAAGGGTTAAATCCTACTTAGCAGCATCGTATGTCACCTCGACGAAAGAAAAAATACTAAAAATTAATGAATTAACCGAATTTAATGAAATGCTCAGTGTTGATACATTAATGAATAAAAAATATAATGCACCAGTTATTTTATTTTAAAACTTTAACATTTTTTTCAGGTCAATTAACTTTGAACTATGTATGTTTGTTAATCTGTGTTACGCCTCAAAGATACGTGGTTCAAAGTTAACTGACCTGAAAAAATGTAAGTTTTCAAATTAAAAAAAAAGTAGTTCAATATGTAGGGAGATTTAATAATATATCTATATACTAGCAGGACCAGTGGATATACTACCAGTATGATAATTTTATTATTACAACGTCTCATATATTCAGTTAAGAGCTATTGTGAAATAGTTCAATATGCAGGGTGTTTTAATAATATAACTAGAAAAGACGTGACCCGTTGGGTCACCCATTGAGCTCGGTTTGATTGTTGAAAAAATCCCAATAATGTAATTTATTTTTAATATATTTTAAACTATTTTTTATGCTCAAATTAATCGTAAACATGGTCGTCAACGCTGTCTAAGATGACGTAAAATCTGTATTTTACGAAATAAATTTACCTAGCAGGACATGTGGATATGCCACTGTATCATAATTTAATCATTACAACGTTTGATATGTGTACTTAAGAGCTATTGTGAAATAGTTCAATATGTAGTGAGTTCGTTGGAAATGAGAATAATCTGAACTGATTTGCCTATTGTGTACTTCTTCTGGTTGTTGGTATTTTCCATTTATGGAATACCCAATCAGAATCGAAGAGCTGATAATGGTGTGTCAGCCGAGCTTGATAACCGTTACATCACACAAGTCACTTCTCCTCAACACTAATGCTCTAGTGATTGCGTGAAAGCATTCGCCCAGTAAATTAGAAGAAACCATCGACCTGGACATAAAGTTACTCAACCAAAAACGTGACAACAGATCGCGAGAAATTTCTGTGAAAGGCGCCTAGATAATTGCCTAATAATTGTTCCGTACTCTCTGGAATACCCCGACGTTTAATGGACGCATTATAAGATTAGTCATGCGTAGTATTAATCGGCTAGACGATCCGCGAACACTTAGGGTTCTATTTTGTAAGATTCATTCATCTTGATATTGATGCTTTCAATTTAAATTAGTTGGCTGTCAACCCTTGTGTTATTTTAAATTTTGTTCTGGAGAGTGTGGAGTACCCCTTAATCGCCCATTACTCCCAGGTCCACTCTGAGCTGTTGTGGTAGTACTGTACCCTCTGGAATACTCCGACGTTTAATGGACGCATTATAAGATTAGTCATTCGTAGTATTAATCGGCTAGACGATCCGCGAACCCTTTATGCTCCCTTTGTCTGATTCGTTCATGATGATATTGATGTTGGTTGGTTGGTTGGGTGAATTTTATGGCATGTCATGCTGTTATATACCCACTTCATATTCGGATCAGAGTGTAGTATATGTGCACATTTAATTTACTTCTAATATTTTAGTAGTAAGAGTTTATAAAAATCAAAGTAAAAGATTGTAGGGGAATAAATACAACTACAAGTCGAAGCAGAGAGAAGCTGGGTGCCGTTTCTGAAAAAAGGAAGTGATAACCTTTGGTACAACAAAAAGCATTTAATGTACAAAGCATAAAAATATACCATTGTAGTCAAGTTTAAAACAGATGGGTAATATTTGCAGAGTTCACGGAGTTCAATGTCCAAGATTTAGTTTAGTTAGGTTGGATTTAGGTTAAGATTGTTTAATAGGATATACAGAATATATATAAAAAAATTAAATTAAAGCCATTTACTCATTAAGGATTGTGGGAGGATAAATCAATTACAAGTGGAAGCAGAGAGAAGCTGGGAGCCGTTTCTGAATATGGTGTGGTGTGTGTGTGTGTGTGTGTGTGAGAGAGAGAGAGAGAGAGAGAGAGAGAGAGAGAGAGAGAGAGAGAGAGAGAGAGAGTGTGTGTGTGTGTGTGTGTGTAAACAGGTGAGGATGGGTTAGGTTCTTACTTCGTCGGTCACCATCTTTCTCTTCTGGGATGCTTTCTTCTACTGGGTGGGTCGTCTGTGCTTTATTACAATTACAATTATTATGTAAACATTATACTAATGGGTGTGGGGGGCTAGAAGGAGGAGAATTGACAGGAAAAGGGTTATAGGCATTTTAAAATGTTACTGCTCTATTCGAAATTAATTTCTTAGTATAATTTCTACGAGTTCCGCTCCTACTTACTCTCACTACTACTAACTTGAAAAACTGGAACACAAACACATCAGCCCTGAAGAAGACACTGTGAAGTACCGAAAGTACATGGGACAAAAACTTTGGTGGACCAATCCACGGATTCCATCCAAATATTAAAAAAAAGTTGGTCAGAAAGCTTGAAAAGATCGAAAATAAACTTGTTAAACAGGAGACATCTGTTTTATCTATTTCTATATGTATAAATGAAAGAATGCTGCCCATATATATATATATATATATATATATATATATATATATATATATATATATAATTGTAAAGAAAAAAAGCCTTAAATACTGGGGATATAGCGATTATGGTCCATTTCCACCCGTGGCTATCTGATACCCACCGAGTTTCTTCAGATCACTTTCTTTATTCAAACTTTGAATAAAGAAAGTGATCTGAAGAAACTCGGTGGGTCTCAGATAGCCACGGGTGGAAATGGACCATAATCGCTATATCCCCGGTATTTAAGGCTTTTTTCTTTACAAATTACTTTGCTCTGTTTATTAAAATTAAAAATTGAGCTCTCAAACGTGACCTGAACTCTGCAGCAACATACTGTTGGGGAATAGGGCCAGCTTAGAATCATTCTAATATCAAGAAACTTGGTACCTCACCAAAGAATATATATATATTATATATATATATATATATATATATATATATATATGAGAGTAAACAAACAGTTTGTTTGAGATGGCGATAGCCGACAATTTTGGGGAGAATATGTGCTTAATTGAAGTCATACCTAATACGTGCTTGTATTGTTTAAATAATCCATAATTTCTTTACAGGTATGTTCTGGAAATAGCAGCTCGAAATCCTGTGGCAGGAATTTCTCCCAAGCAAGCTCTCACAACTCTCGTGATTTATACGACTTCAACATCTCACGCTTACGAGAATTCGAACGAGAAGATAATGTCTCGCAGAAAACGGGTACGTATCGTAATACAAACGCAGAACACCTTTTTATTCCCTGTATTTGTAAACGTTGCTTCGGGTTGCCATAACAACATACTTTCTTTTTACCAAGAGTGGGGACAAACATAGGAGAAGAAATATTATCTGCTTCATCCAAGCTTTTTAAAGATCGCAGTTAAAAAAGCATTCCTCAAAATTTTCTAGCTTGGCACTTACAGTAGGGAAACTAAGTATTTCACCCCCTGTTGATTTTCTGAGTTTGCCACTTTACAAAAATTGGAATGCTGTATAATTTTCAGGGTAGGTCTCTCTTGAAAGCGAGGCATAGAATATTAAAGATTTTTTAGAAAATCACATCATATCAATTTTTGAACATTTATTTGCATTTTATTGAGAAAATAAATATTTCACCCCATAGCAAAATATAACTCTGTACTTGGTGAAGAAATCCTTGTTGGCAAGCACAGCAGCCAGGTGTTTCCTGTAGTTGGTTACCAAGTTTTTACAGATCCAAGGGGGGCAGATTTTAGCCCACTTGTCTTTGCAGATCCTCTCCAAATTCTTAATGTTTGTTGATTGTCGTTCGGAAACTTAAAGCTTCAGCTCCCTCCACGGATTCTCTAAAGGATTAGGCCACTCCATTACCTTAGTTTGCTTCTTCTTGAGCCACTCCTTGCCTTAGCCATATGCTTTGGTTCATTGTCATGCTGGAACACCCAACCACGACCTCATTGCCTCAGTGTCCTGTCTGAGGCAATGAGGTTGTCACTCAAGATTTCCCTGTACTTGGTCCCATCCATTTTTCTCTCGACCCAGTGTTGTCATCTTGTCCCCTGGATGACAATTTTAAGTTTAGAATATGAAACGTCTAATTTTAAGTTTCAAATTTCATATTTTTAGATTCTATAAACAAATATTCATTTAATAACTACTTTAGTTTATTATTGTTATCTAATATCTTTTGTAGAAACACTCTATTGAAAATTTAGCCTCCCACTGCTTTTAAACTGAACAAATATCGATGTATATTTTTTCTTTTATATGATAATAGCCAATTAGATCCAAAAGAGTAAAAAAAAAAGATCTTCAAAAATGTTTATTTTTATTTTTTATTTTACATTTTATTTTCCGATTTTCGATACTTATTTTCTACCAGAACAGCTCCCTTAAATTTCTTTTCAAACATAATTTAATCCTAAATGAAATTAGTATTTTGGGATGTGTTTTTGTCATTAAACTACATAGGAAAAAAGCCTTTAGATGCCAAAAGTTGATTCGCCCTTAGTATATTTTAAATAAATCAAATTGAAATTGAGTTTAGAAACAATTTGAATACCAATAAAGAATGAAAAAAAAAACGTCTTCGGCATAAAATAACCAAACACAGGTTGACATGCCTTAAGATTAATCTGTGACAATTGAATTTAAATCTCTCTTTTCTCTTTACAGTACGTCCCAACTCAAAATGTTCCAGGTAACATCACGTTTTCCCTCGAAAAGATCGGCGAAAATGCCAACGTCACAGAGATCATGCAAGGTACGCAGTTAAACTTCCGGTTGTTCATTCACTTTACCGGTGGCACTACCGATATGACCGTGGAGATCTTCACACCCATTAATCAGACCGCTATCATGATTCTATGCCCGCCTTCCATCAGTCACGTGGGTTCCAATCTCCAAGTAAAAACTACGTTGCCAGTTCTGGAATCAAAGAGTCACACGACACTGGTAAGTACTTTGTTGTATACTATGGCTTTTACATGGACACATGCTTTCATATCTTATGAATCAAAACGGAATAGTCCATTATTTATTTGAGAGGATAACAGGTATTACATTTCAACACATGCTTTCATATCTTATGAATAAAAATGGAATAGTCCATTATTTATCTGAGAGTATAACAGGGTATTACATTTCAACACATGCTTTCATATCTTATGAATCAAAACGGAATAGTCCATTATTTATTTGAGAGGATAACAGGGTATTACATTTCAACACATGGTTTCATATCTTATGAATAAAAACGGAATAGTCCATTATTTATTTGAGAGGATAACAGGGTATTACATTTCAACACATGCTTTCATATCTTATGACTCAAAACGGAATAGTCCATTATTTATTTGAGGGAATGACAGGGTATTACATTTCAACACATGCTTTCATATTTTCTGAATAAAAATGGAATGGTCCATTATTCATCTAAGTGGTGACTGGATATGACACACGTTGGTAGGTACTGGCGTATTAATATATCGATTCAGAAGGGAATTTTCTGATCTGTACTATTCTTGTTTTCAGTTTGATCGGGCTGTTTTCAATTTTGGAAATATTACCAATAGCCAGCAGGATGTGTCGAATGCCGAGAATAGTATTCTTCAAATTGACTTCAATGCGACGATGATCAGCCCAGCCAAGAGTTCCAGTATCAAAGACCAAAATTTCTGGGTGAGCGCCGGTGCCGAATACAACAACCAAAATGACATTTGGGTCGGACAAAGCATGTATACCGCCAAGGAAAACAGCAGGGTAAAGTGTTTTTATTTTTATTTTCTGTTTATCTTCAAGCTACACACTCCCGATTTCTTTCATTTTTTAAAAAGCAACACTCGCTTCAAATTAGCAGCCGAATGTTAAATTGCGGTCAATTAACGCTGAAAAAAAAGCACTGCCGAGAAATATCTTTCCTGTGGAGTTTGTGGATCAGCATTTTCAGCGAGGGGCTCTTTGAAAAAACCCACATGCAAACACACATTGACGAGAAACCGTTTTATTGTGAAGTTTGTGGATCAGCTTTTTCAGGTAAGTGCATAAGGAAAAACCACATGCGAACATACTCTGGCCAGAAACCTTTTATTGTGAACTTTGTGAATCAGCATTTTCAGAGAAGGACTCTATGAATAAATACATGCAAACACACAATTGGTCCAGCAAGGTGACGATGACAAAAATATAGAGCCTGATATATACATAAAAGACAAGGCCATCAGACCAGATATTGTTTTATGGAATAAACCAGAAAATATTCCATTTATTATTGATATAACTCTTCTGAATTGTTATGGTCTTATTTTATCTTAATACTAACTAGCGGTAACCGTGGATATACTACTGTATAATAATTTGACGATTACAACGTTTGATGTGTTTACTTAAGAGCTATTGCAAATAGTTCCATATGTAAAAAGTATAAGGATCTATCATCATCATCATCATCATCATCATCATCATCATGTCTCGCAATTAGCACGGATATCCATGACAATCTCTCGTCAACCTTCTCTGTCATTCATTGTCCCCAGGAGGTCCTCTGCACAGCATACAGTATCCTTGCAGAGTTAGTCAATGTAGGTCCTTGCTGGGCGGCCCACACTAGCATGTCCATGAGTTGACTTATCGAAATTTTCGAACATTTTCAAAATTCTCCGCGTTCCAACGAATTTTATTTTAAAAAAATAAGGATTTACTCTGAGGAAGGTCGATACTTCTTTGTGTCCGGAACATTTCTACATTTTTCTATTATTATTTCATTTCATTTTGTTATTTAAAAAATGATAATAGATAGAATAATGTACACATGGATAAACTCCTGACCGAAACACGTGTAAGCTAATTTATTAAAATAATCCTATTTTATCCATTCAATACTTTCTTTCCTTTATTTCTCTTTTCAACATACCGTCGGATTCACTTCCATTTTCATATATATATATATATATATATATATATATATATATATATATATATATATATATATAATATATATATATATATATAATATATATAATCGTATATCTGCATATATATATATATATATATATATATATATATATATATATATATATATATATATATATATATATATATATATATATATATATATATATATATATATATATATATATATTACTGAAATTAGGGTTAAAATTTTGCCCTACCCCAAAACCCAATCTAGATGAACTAAAAAAAGATCTCAAAGAATTTGAACGAAAATTTAGACTCATAGAAAAGTTCCAAAATAAAAATAATTCAGATGATTCCCTAGTAAAAAACAAATCTAAATTCTTCCCAGAAAAATGCAAAAATAGTGAACTAAATACATTTTTTGCACATGTAAAACAAAAAGAATTTAAAAAATTTTCTGAGAACAAAATACATTTTGCGGACCTTCCTTTTTTATAAAATATTGAATTTTCTCCCGTTGGAACCAGAACAACATTTTTTATATACTCAATACAACGAGAGAATGCCGCAAAAAGACAAACAGATGGACGAGATACTCAAAACCCTTTCAGAAACAAATGAAAAACACAAACTCCTTGAGGAAGAATTAAAAAAACTAAATAAAAAAATAGACACCCTCATGGACCATCGGACATCCCAACAAGAGGAAAACGAACAACAAAGAAATGCAGAAACCTTGATCAAGTACTGGGAAACCCACTATGGATACCTACGAAATATACGGAACATCCACATAGAGCAGGAAGCCTACAAAACAAGAAAATACAACCTCAAAATGTGGAGAGGCCTCCTGAACGAAAGGAAAATAGCATTTTTTAATGCGATCAAAAGCAAGGAAACTGATAAAATATACAAGGAATTCAGAGAAAGGGAAGATATCTATATTCCCAGAAAATTCTGTGAAAAATCCACCCCACAAGACACAGAAGAACAGAAAAAAATAAAGTCAAAACTGAATATTGCAAAATTAAAAATACAAATAGAATTACTAGAATACAAATCATCACACTACACAACAAAATATCTAGAAATAGATCAAGAAATCCTGATCAAAATTAAGGAACTCTGTCCTCAAATAACACAACAATTCCTATTGGAACTATGGGAATCAGAATGTAAAAAAGAGGAGGAAAAATCTAAAACAATTCTAGAAAAGAAAACAACATGGCTGAGAAACCTACCCCAAAAAGAGCAGGAATACAAAAACCAAAAAAGAAAAACAAAAACAACAACAAAAAAGACGAGAAACACACCCCAAGAACATATACCGGAATACACATTACATCACAAACCCACAAAACAACAACTTCACACACCAATATTACCCACAACCAAAGCCATACACACATTCTCATTCACAAGAAAAAGCCTATAAAAGAAAATACAATCAAAACATACAATACTACACACAGACACACCCATACAATAGATATAGACAAGAGAACACACACAACATACAAATTAGACCCAACACACACCAATATAAAAAAACGACCCTATACAAGAATCCCCATAACCTCCCCACACATGCCCATCACTATTCATACTCTCAAACACAAAACAACCCTCCAAAATATACTTACCCACCAAACAACCAACAATTCAACCCACCCAAACACCCATTCCCATATAGAATAGGCATCTATACGATACATCTAGAAACAGAAATAGGCGAAATCACACAAACTACCCTAATAACTATAACCACACAATAACAAAACC
This sequence comes from Doryteuthis pealeii, assembly GCA_023376005.1. Lineage (NCBI taxonomy): Eukaryota > Metazoa > Mollusca > Cephalopoda > Myopsida > Loliginidae > Doryteuthis > Doryteuthis pealeii. Next base: position 39,535,625 of record CM042168.1, on the reverse strand, counting down.
TTTTTTAGAATACATAGACCAAACCAAACGACCAATATAAACAATACACAAAACAGAATCAAACCCAAAATAATTAAGCTCTCCGCACATAAACTAGACGATAATCAAATTAATTTACTGAAATTAGGGCTAAAATTTTGCCCTACCCCAAAACCCAATCTAGATGAACTAAAAAAAGATCTCCTTTTTTATAAAATATTGAATTTTCTCCCGTTGGAACCAGAACAACATTTTATATAATATATATATATTATATATATATATATTATATATATATATATATATATATATATATACTAGAATAGATAAATTAAACACCGACCAACCACCCAACCAATCACGAGATGAGCAAACTTGCACATTTTATTTGCAAGAGAAAAAAGAACACTGTCTGTCTGTTCGTCATTGTTAATTCTCAATGTCTTCTTTGCCAGTATCATATACCAGATGGTTGTGATTACATAGTAAACAGTTGTCTACTTTCGCCGCGGCTGTCAGTAGCCGTATTGTTTGTTTAAAGCGTTGCTAACCAGTTTCGAACTTTGCGATAAAAAAAGAAAGGAAGAAAGAAAAAGAGAAAGAAGGAAAGAAAGAAAGAAGAGAACAAACGAAAAAGAACAAAGAAAGAACGAAGAGAACAAAGATGAAAGAAAGAAAGAAAGAAAGAAATATGAAAAAAAGAAAAAATGAAAGAAAGAGCACAAACGAAAAAAAAGAAAGAACGAAGAGAACAAGAAAGAAAGAAAGAAAGAAAGAACGAAGAGAACAAGAAAGAAAGAAAGAAAGAAAAGAAAAGAAAGAAAGAAAGAAGAGCACAAACTATAAAAAAAAAAGAAAGAAATAACGAGATGAAAGAAAGAAAGAAAGAAAGAATGAAAGACTGAAGAAAATGAATGAAAGAAAGACTGAAAGAGAGTTTATTAGCATCAATAAAAGGGACCGTTTTGATCAATTGCTCTTCTTAGAAATCCAGCCCTGTCGACAGGGCGTAGAATATGCTGATAGTACCTCCTGCAGAGAGGGTAATACCCCTCTTAGCCCTGTCGGCAGGTGCTGTAGAATACGCCGACTACATCTCTGTAGAGGCATAAAATCCTCCCCCATTGTGACCATCTGTTTGGCTTTGGGTGGTGACCTCTGATTTTCTGCTTTTCTGTCTTTTTGCTTTGATATTGGTTCTAATGGCAAAGGTTTTGTACAGGAATTATGAGCGACTCGGTTTCTCTCTTGACGTTTCCTCTTCTTAAGCATGCACAATTTTTTTCATGTGCTAATTTGTCGTTTGAAGTATCCATATAATTGTTTTCCCCCTATCTTTGTTTTCGTTGTTTTCTGTTTGTCCATATGTTGTATCTACTGTTATTGGCTGCCATAATTAATCTTTCTTTGCTCTTTTTTGTGTATTGTCCGAATCCTTAGATTGTGGCTTCTATGCTGTCCTTTATGTTATCAAGACCTCTTCCTCTTTTTTGTTACATATAACCTATCTCTATCGTCTCTGTGCATTTTCATTAATTTTCTAGTCCTTTGGTCAATCTGAGTTTTTCATATTATTATTTGTTTGAGTTCTTCTTCTTCTTCTTCTTCTTCTTCTTCTTCTTCTTCTTATTATTATTATTATTATTATTATTATTATTATTATTATTATTGAGTTTTTCACACCTGCGTAGCCGGTGGTTCACTGGAGGCTGAGTGACAGCAAGTCTTCACAGGTCTCCAGGACTCTTCTGAGTATTCTAACCGATCTTAACAATGCTGTAGTTTGAATGATTTACATTCTTCCTCTGATTTCCACTTCACCCAAATTCTTTTCCAAGAGCACTAATAACAACTGGCATGACCTTCAGCTTCATGTTGCACATTTTCTCAGTTCTCTAGCTAGGTCCAAGTATTTTTCTATCTTTTCACTTTCTTTCACTTTCACTCAGAGGTCGGCCAGGACGGCAAAATCCACAGAATTATCTTCTTCTTGTTAGGCAATACTAGGACTGGTCTCCTGGCCGGGATTAGGTGATCCTTCCATATCGCGATGTTCCAGAGAATTTTATGCGTCGCATTCTCCTGGACAGATTCAGGCTTGTGTATATACCATTTAGTTGTATAGTGAAAATTGAATTTCTTGCACAATTCCCAGTGGATTACCTTTCCCACCCAGTCGTGCCTATTGTTGAACTCTCTTTGTGCTAGTTAGGTGCATTATTATTATTATTATTATTATTGCAGACAGTGAACGGGACCCCTAAATTTAATTTGACCGGACCCACAAAAGTTGCCGTTGCATCCTCAGGCAAATTCCAGCTGAATATGAACCTACCAATTCTGACCAAAAAAATGAAAGTTGACATTTTCCCGCCATTGAACACTTCCGGTGTCATGTCAGTTTGTAATCTGAGGGTTCGTGACACAGGCCGCAATTTCGGTTGTTTACCAGTCGATTATATCCAAGGAGAAGTTTTTAATTCTCGGATTCACTATGGAAATTCAAGGGCACACATTAATATGGGAGATGTCGTAAATTCCGGTAAGTTGACGTTTTTTGCAGCTTTATGATAATAATGTGGGGTCTGCGTTTGTGCTCACCCCAGTCATTATATATTTTCAATTGAGATATTCTAAATGCTAATGTTTTTATAGTAGATTTATATAGTGTTGCATAATATCTGATAAAGGGTTTGAACCCTTTGGGAAAATTTCTTTAAACAATTGAGTATTTTCAAATTTAAATATGCGCCCCACAGCCAATTTTTTTGCTATATATTTTGCGCTTATTATATATATATATATATATATATATATATATATATATATATATATATATATATAGGTAAGAATTGATGGAAAAAATGAAAAATGAATGAAATGAATGAAAAGATCTTTTCCATAGGAGCTCACTCAAAAGAAAAAAGAATTAAGAGAGGTCCCTTATATAAGAAAGCCTCCGTCACCTCCACCGGACTCTTTATTGAAGCATTGAATTAATATAATTATTATATAAGATATTGGAGAGGATAAAATGTGTCTTAACTTTGTGAGTTTCTGTTGAGAAATGATTAATTTTTTAATTATTTCTATTTAATGTTGTCCGATAAAAATTGCAACAATGTATACTTTTGAATTTAAGAGAAAAAAAACCGGTTAACTGGAAGATTTTGAATAACTATATATATATATA
>CM042168.1:39492453-39527453 GCA_023376005.1 Doryteuthis pealeii | reverse complement strand
CTGTACAACATTTCGGCCGATATGCCCTCCGGCCTTCTTCAGGTATTTCTTGTCGGACCCCGGGAACCTTCTTTTCGAACTCGTAGTCGTACTTTCTTGTCGTAGATATTCTAACCAAAACAAGACATTAGATTTATAATTTCCCAAAATTCACACTGAATTGTCCAATTGGACACATGGCCTAGTGGATAAGGTAGTTAGGTTAAGACAGTTCTAGGTGACATTTATCACTGGATTCCAGGTTCAGTCTTGACCGGCGGCAGTAACATAGAAAAATAATTAACACAGCTCCTACCCCAGCTATGTTAGCGGAATGAGAACAGGATACCCCCGTGGACTGAATAAAGGGTTAGGTTCAAATTTCCGTGATGGCTCTCGATTACGACAAGAAGGTTCCCGACTAGGACAAGAAAGTTTCCGAGTTCAAAAAGAAGGTTCCCGAGTCCGAGAAGGGTCCCGAGTCAGACAAGAAATACCTGAAGAAGGCCGGAGGGCATATCGGCCAAAACGTTGTACAGATAACAATGAAGATGAGGACAATAGTCCGAATAACGCAGATAATTCTCAGTGTAATGTTTTATTATTTCCTATTATATATAGATATTTAAAACATTCCATAAAATAAGCACATTTTGATTGCTAAGCCTGCTTCAGAGTGCTTCGGCCTCTGGAGCGGCTAAGTAAAATTGTCAGCGTTTATGCCAGGGGGCTATCCCTCCAGGCAATACCCCCCTTGGTTTAAAGGGGCAGGGCTGTGTTTATTGCACCGCCCTCCTCTTGAGGGGGAATGCCGACGGGATCAACGCATTTTTTGTGGCTACCACACATGAGCAACAGCTTGTGGGTGGGTCCACATAAAAATGTCCTTCTGTCACGCCCTCATAAGAGGGATGAGAGGCAAATACTTTCCATAAAATAAGCACAGATTTATTAGAGACTGTATTTCTATGGTTTTGGGGAAAATCGAGGGTATCCCGTAGCTCCAAAAAATAATGTGATGTAGAAGAAACTAGGGTCAATTTTGGATTCAGAGGTAAAAAAATAGCCAAAAATAAGTGTCAGATCCAACTCAACGAAAATCGTGTTCCCCAATGTAACCTATGGTAACTTTCTTTTTTTTTCAGACTACTCCAGTGACTGCCTCAATTAGCCCCAAAAACCCGACTGTCAGCCATTTGCAATCGTCTGTCGCTTCAATGGACATCGTCATACCTGACAACGAGCAGTACGATTTGTCCATCGACGTCGAAGGGCCTTCCGATCCCAAAGTCGATGAACGTTTTTTCAGACTCTGCAAAGTGGCGGTGGTCTCGGCCGGAGATAACGTGGCCTGCGTCAGCCGCGAGGAGCCGAGATATCTTACTCGGGCTGGAGACGAGGCGCCATCTTACGCTAGGCTGGATCTCGGAAGAGTGACAAACACTGGAATGTTGGACGGAACGAAAAACAAAACGGCTAACGAGATTCGTGTTGAGATTGTGGTGACCCCTCTCGCGAAAATCGTCACCGGTGACTACACTGTGATGATCAAGGTCAATTATGGAAATCAGAAGACCTTGTCGATGGATTATACCGTTACTGTGACGTCAGGACCCATGATACTTCCGGTGAGTATGGGGTTTTATGATTTTACTCGCAGGGTCTGTGGATATGCCACAGCATGTTAACTTAATTATAATAACGTTTAATATATTTTCTTAAGTGTCTGATTTTTTGGTCATGTAAGGTGTGTGCTAGTTCCCCGCCTATACTAATAGACTAGGCGAGATCATTCCTTAGCCAATAGCTGGCCATATTACGTGGCTGATATATTACTTAAGCGCTGATTCTTTCTCAGTCTACAAGTAGTAATCGGCGAGGCAACCTAGGATTCTCTACCTGAGAGGATTACTAAAGGATTCAAATCAGAGGACTCTCTATTTAGAATCAACTGGCCAATTATGGCCCTTAAAAACTTAACTTATTTCAATATAGTTCAATACTAACAGGACCTGTGGATATATCATAGTATGATAATTTACTTATTGCAACGTTTGATATATTTGCTTAAGAGCTATTGCAAGATAGTTCAATCAACGCACCCAAAACATCCATCATCTTTTATCTAAATAAATCCTTTTTTCTCCTTGAATAATTTTATTGTTCTGAAGAAGGTTTCCTTTATAGACTGAAACGTACGAAAATCGACTGATAAATTTCCATCCATTGTAACCTCCCGTGTTTGTTTCTAAATTTTTTACACATACTCTCGGATTAATTTCCTCATCTTAATCCCATAGTTCAATTTGTAAAAAGTACAATAATCTTGATTTAACTCTCTCTCTCTCTCTCTCTCTCTCTCTCTCTCTCTGTCTCTCTCTCTTGTTTTTTTTTCTTTTTCTCCTTCTTTTCATCATCGATTGAAACATATTAACGCTATTGTTTTCGCGTTCTCACCCACCCTCTCTATCTTTCCCCACTCTCTTTCATTCTTGTGATATTTTTTATAGCATGTTCTTTCTTTCGTTATGATAAAAACGGAATGGTCTATTTTATAGCTGAGGTGACTACATTAATAAGAAATAAGAATTCGGCGGATAAGCGACACCGGATAATCTTGATTTACATTTTTGCATTGCATCTTGGACGATTTGGACGGTTTCATTTTCAACCAGAGGGTGTTGCAGGATGATAACGGATGGAATATTTAGGAACACGCGTATTAATATATAGATGTGTGTTTAAGAGCGTTGGTGCCTGTTCGGTTGGTTGTTGCTAATTCTCTCACAATCCGATAACCCCACCATCAGAACCTTTCCCCTCATAAGCTCTCAAATGACTCATCAAATCCGCTGCAGATTCACAAAGTTTGATGCAAATATGACATAGGAAGGACTTCCTTCTCGTTGTATCAGATCCCCACACGAGTAAGCAAAAAGGAAACACACAAGCACGTCTGTTAATATGTAAAAACGGTAAATAATATGTATTACTTGGATTTTTCGGACTGTTATCCTCATCTTTATGGTTATATGCACAATATTTCAGCCAATATGCCCTCCAATCTTCTTTGGATGTTTCTTGTCGAACTCGGTTGCCTTCATGCCGTAATCGTGAGCCTTCACGGAACTTCAAACCGAACCCTTTATCTAATCCATTGGGGTAGACTGTTTTCATCCCGCTAACCATGATTGGGTACAAGTGTTAAACTGTGTTAATTATTCTATGTTATTATCACCCGTCCCGTTATATCCGTTGTGCCATGTGTCTAATATAGCAATAAAGATGAGGACAACTGTAGAAAAAATCTAAATAAAAAATCAAAACACTCTGTCCTGAAGATGATCTATTGTTCGCATGCCTGATATTTTGTTTTTATTATTTTATTCTATTATATATTTAAAATAATCTTAAATAGAATAATGTGTAAGTGAACATATATATATATATATATATATATATATATATATATATATACACCTCCATGTGTGCATACATATATACCCATTCTATTGGCTTTAATTAGAATAAATAACTTTAGACATATATTAATAAAACCGCGTTTAATCACTACAGACTCTATAATAATATAGACAATCCTCATCATTGTCATAAATCATTAAAACAATAGCACAAAGCGGATTTCTATCAATGTTTATATTTTGATCCTTTGAAAAAAGTGCAACTTCCGCTCTTTTTGAATTCTAAATCAGCGTTCTTCAACCGCGGACCGTTTATCGCGAAAAAATACACACGTGTATTCGACTGTAATTAATCAATATCTTGATTGATCCATTGGATTTAACCCTGAAGATCCTCATGGTGAAACTCGAGTAGGTTATTACCGTGTACCATTATGATATATATATATATATATATATATATATATTCGTTTGGTGGTTGGTTTTGAAGGCTATCACAATGATAGTGTAAATATAAATAAAAATAAGGTAACTATGGTGTTGTTTGTTAACCTTTAATTTATTCTTAATATTTCGAGATAAAAATCTCTTCGACAGAAGATTTCCTAAACTGAATCTGTTGTAAGTGATCGTCCGTTCTACTTTTTGTCTTATATCTTCAAAATTCTCTGCGTGTGTAATAATAATAATAATAATAATAATAATAATAATAATATAATAATATAATATATATATATATATATATATATATATATATATATATATATATATATATATGGTAAACTCTCCTATCGTGAAAGATAGATGTGGGTCAACAGTGAGTAATTTGTTTCCACCCATGTTTGCATGCTATCAAGAAGATATTTTATATTTCCTCGAGTATGATAGCAGCCCAGCCTTGCTGCCAGCTATGAAGCCACCCTGACAGATGGAATTTCCTAAAGTGGGAGTGAAATGTTTTTGTTTTAAAGTTAGACGGAGCTGATCTCGATGTTTCAGTCTATTTTCTTCAAAGCTCTTTAATCTAGCGAAACATGTCTTACGCCATTCTTTCCGATTTGATGTTAGATTTTCCCAAGCACCAAGGTTAATTTTGAGGCGTTTGGAATTGTCCTTCAATTTGTCTTTATAGCTTAAAAGTGGACGTCCAATAGAACGCTTAGCATTTGGTAATTGTCCGTATAATATCTTCTTTGGAAGCCTGTTCTCATTCACACCCAGACATTGAGGTTTTATACTCACTATTAAATTAAGTTCGTATTTTTATTCCTTATTATCATTTCTTGTATGTTAAAACGTAACAATATAAGTGATTCTTATTTTTCTTGCCGTACCCAGGCGAACATGACTCCGGCCTACGATGTCAGTTATGCCCAAGGGTCGGGCAGCGTCCTAGTCGGGGCCAGCACTGATCTCCTTGTCAACTTGACCTTTATACCCGGATCCTTCTTCCCGAATTTGAATATTGAATCACTGGCACCAACGGACAACGATGAGCCCAAGTACACCTTCTGCAGCATCCGAGCCGTCCACATCGGAAAGAACCTCCCTTGCATCAAGCCGGAAGACATCAAGAGAAGCGTTAAATTCGTCTCCTCGTAAGTTATCATTTTGGGTTCGAATACTTAATTAGGCAAAAAAGTGACAGCAGGAGAAAACGTAAGCTGATTGCTAGAGAGCTACTATCACACTTAGCCAAAAGATATATATATATATATATATATATATATATAAAACCACTAGGGTTTTCTAAAGTTAAAATGTAAAAAGTGCTCAATACCAAAGTAGTGCAAATAATAAAGTTAAACTTAATGAGTCAGATATACCTACTAATAGACTTAATGAGTCAGCTATACCTACTAATAGTTTCGCTTAGTAGCTCATCAGGGCAAGAATCTGATATAAATATATGATGGCCGCAAACTCGTGTTCAAGTATTGCCATTGCTTAATAGAAAAAATAAAAATGAAATGAAATAAAATAAAATAGATAAATAAATAAAAGTTCAACAGTTCAAAGAATATAACGGCGAGCTTCAAAGAGTTCAAAAATGAGCTGCACGAAAATGGCTCTTTAGTCCTGCCAAAGTCTTGCACATCTTCCCACATTTACAGGTAATTCCAGGGAGCACACACACACACACACACACACACACATATAAATATAGTATCTTTGAAGCTTTGAAGGCAATTTACAATGCAATATGTGTTGAATTTATTTAATTTTTTTTTTTTTTTCAAAGCTAAAGATGCTTCAAAGATACTATAAAGAAACAAACTTTATTTCACTATGCCGAGCAAGGCTATATTTATAGTAAAAATTAAAAGAATTTCGAACAATTTCCACACGCGGGAGCAGCTGAGCCGGTTTAACATCACGGAATTAGCGATTTAACATCACGGAAAAAATTTTCAAATATACGGCGTCCCTTAACTTCTTAAAAACAGATGATTACAATATCGCCGTGGGATAAGTACTATATATATGTACCTAGTACTTTCAATAACTCTGAAGATGGAATTTTACTTCCGAAAATATTTAGTTTTGAAAAAAAAAAAAGTTAAATAAATTCAACACATATTGCATTGTAAATTGCCTTCAAAATCTTTATATTATATATATATATATATACTTAGGGTTGGGGGTTATGGTTAGGGTTAGGATTAAGGGTTAGTTTTATAATTAAAAAAGAACTCTAAAAATCGTCTGTAAACAATTAACCGGATTTTGACTGTGTAAATGGAAAAAATGTCCCCGCGAATCGAAATCGCAAAATGGGTGCCTTACGGTCATATGGTTCCTAATTTAATCTTATAATTTTATTTTTAATCCATTTTGCAGATCCAGTGACGATAAATACGATCAAGCGTTTGTCAATATGACTGACCTCTGCGTGACCCGTGAACATCCTGATGAAGTGGACAACAGACTGTCGTTGTTAATCACCGTGAAAATGGAAGATCATCCGTCGCTTAGCAACAACACCAAGGACTGGGTTACCATCGGTCTTTATTACGACAATAGACAAATATTTGTAATTCAAGAGGCACTGTGGACACTTAGAGGACAAGTTGCTGATGTAGTACCGGTAAGTATAAAATTTCATTGCATGTTTATATCTTCTCATCCTGCAATGATTTCAAAACTAATTACACACACACACACACACACACACACACATATATATATATATATATATATATATATATATATATATATATATATATATATATAAGGGTTTTATAATTTGCTTGAAGCATTGTGTATATATTGGTTTAGAGGTTGATTTTGAAGGCTATCACAATGCAGGTGTAAAGAAAAATAATATGGTAACAATGGTGTTGTTTGTTAACCTGTGATTTATTCTTGATATCTCGAGATAAAATCTCTTTTTCAGAAGAACACTGGAACTGAAGTAGTTGTCGTCTTATGGCATTTTTAGTTAAATGAATTGTTTTTAAAAATGTTACAGATGGTATTTTTTATAACTGTATTCTACAGAAGATTACTAGAACTGAAGCTGTAGAATGGATTTTTATCCCGAAATATTAAGAATTGAGAATAAATCACAGGTTAACAAACAACACCACAGTTACCTTCTTTTTTCTTTACACTTGCATTGTGAGAGCCTTCAAAACCAACCAACAAACCAATACACACACACACACACACACACACACATATATATATATATATATATGTGTGTGTGTGTGTGTGTGTGTGTGTATATATATATATATATGAAGAAAGAAGGATTGAATAAATCCGATAAAATGTGGTTGAGAGTAGAGGAAATATGTGGATATAACAACGCAACAACTAAATTCAATTCATATTTCGCCTCATTGTTAGCTAAAGCTTTTTCAAAATTCATTAACTTAAGTGCTTGTACATTCTGCTTTTATAGTGAAAAGGTAAATGGGTAAGGGGGAGAGAAAGAGGGGTTTGGTGTGTAGTATAGAGGAATGAGAAGGAAGTTGGGGTAGGCTTAGTATGTGGGGAATGGTATTGTTGTGGGGTCAGTCGGTTGTCATTGAAGAGAATCTGATATTTAGAGTGTGGGTCATATATGGGATGTCACATGTATACCAAGGGACCGGGGATATTTTTGTTTGAAAATATTTTAGAGAAAATCCTTAAAGATTTTGTTGAGATAAATGCATTTACTTTCTGCCTTTTTATGTTTAAAAGTTAATTGGATAAGGGAAGGACAGGGGGAGAGTAAAAGAGGAGAGGTGTTTTTTTATGTTGGGGTGTAAATCAATGTGTTGTGTTTGAAGAAATTTGATAGTCAGTGTAGGTCAGTGTACGATGATGGTTGTCAAAAGAGGTTTGAAAATTTAGGAGTAGAATATTTCTGTTTGGATTTTTTCATCCGTTTTCGAATTTGATTTTGTTCTCGTGGGCTATGATTTTCGCAATAGCTATTTCAAGGTTGAAGAAACCTTGCCTTTGCTTTATCACTCTGCAGATTGCAAGGAGTGCCGATTCGCATAGACAGCGTAGGCTCTTATGTATGGGTTTGAGCAGCGATGCGTGGTTGAAGTTGAATGTGTAATCAAAGTCTGCTGTGTGTGTGAATAGGAAATTTTGAGTGTCGTTTGGCTTTATGGATCTTTTATGCTCATAGATACTTTTGTCAAGACTTCGTTGGGTTTCTCCGATGTAGCGTTTGCTGCTGTTGTTGCATGAAATGGTGTAAATGCCGGCATTGGAGGTGTTAAAAGTGTTTATCTATCTCAGTCTCTACATATGATTCTATCTGTCTGTATGTACAGTCAGCGACGAAATTATTCGTACACCAATCAATTTTTAATATTTTACTGTGGCATATTCACAGCTCCTGCTAGCTGGTGAGGTTCCTAATTGTTTGAGAGGTAGTTTGTATGACTTTTATTCATAGACTCAGCTAGTTTGTCATAGAGTGGTTTGTTGTGTATGTTGGTTGGTAGGGTTAAAGGTCTGTGGGTGGAGAGGAAGGGTGTACTCAAACTCGAAACCCAAAAATACCACCACTACCACCACACCCTCCGAATAATCCAAAAATTAGTAATTTCCAAAGACAAGTCTAAATTTTCACTGTAGATGCATTGGTTGCTAATGAGGGACAATACGGACCAGGCATTTTCGGACACAGCAAACAATTATAAATTTCTTTTTCATTCGTATCCAGGGTGGAACTGAGCGAGTTGACGTGGTAGAAGTGCTTCCCCTGTCTTCGCTGCCAGTCGGTTATGCGGCTGGTTACAATATCAGCGTGAAAATCCCACCTTTGTCGTCCATCTCTGTGGTTGTCAACGTGTCCACAACGTCCCCGTCTCTGGTGATCTGTGCGCTGAGGGTAATTGCAGTTGGCAGTGGCCTCGGCTGTATCGAACAAGAAAAAGAGTTTCCCGAAATCCCAGACTCCAAAATGCTGAAAAAAGCCGGCATTAATTTTGGACCAGTGACGAATATTGGTAAGTTTACGAAGTAGATTCACGATCTATATATCTATCTATCTATCTCAGTCTTTCTATCTATCTATCTATCTATCTATCTATCTCAGTCCGTTCTTCTTTCTTTCTTTCTTTCTTTCTTTCTTTCTTTCTATTTATGTCTTTCTGCCTGTCGTTCTGTCTCTCTACCTTAGTCTCTTCATATATATCTACTTTACTTTCTTCATATCTATCTATCTATCTATCTATCTATCTATCTATCTATTTGTCTTAGTCTCTTCATATCTCTGTCTATCTATCTGTCTGTCTGTCTGTCTGTTTTAGTCTGTTAATATATATCTATATTATTCTCTTGATATATATCTATCTATCTACTCTCTCTCTCTCTCTCTCTCTATATATATATATATATATATATATATATATATGTCTGTGTTAGTCTCTTCTTATCTATCTAATTTAGTTCCTTCATATGTATCTATCTATATCAGTCTCCTTCTATATCTATCTATCTATCTATCTATCTATATATATATATATATATATATATATATATAGTCTCTTCGTATCCATCTATCTGTCTCTGACTCTAACTCTGTCTATCTGTTTGCCTGTTTTGTTCATATCTATCTATACATCCATAGGTTCTAATAGCTGACTATTAATATTGTGAATATTGTTTTCCTAATTTTTCATACTGTATGAATAAAACAACACCGTAAACGATTTGAACACGGTTCGCTGTATCCACTCTCTTCGACGTTTATGGTTATTATCTGTATGTTTTTTTAAAAACTTCTTCAGGGATTGATCCCGTGCACCAAAGTTCTTTCTTTGACAAGTCGACATTATTGATGCAACTGGTAGTGAAACTTACCGACGCAGTGACTGCCACTAACCCATTGGAAGTTCAAGTGCAGCTTGGAACACAACCAGCTAAAGTGTCTCAGTTCGATTTAAAAACTGCGTTGGATACCACCGGTATTACAAAGGTATGTAATCAGAGAGAGAGAGAGAGAGAGAGAGAGAGGGGGGAGGGGGAGAAGGGGGAGGGGGATGTGTGTAAAATCGTAATATTTGTTGATGGAATACTTTCCGGTATTACAAAAGTATGAGAGAGAGAGAGAGTGAGAGAGAGAGAAAGAGAGAGAGAGAGAGAGAAGAGAGAGAGAGAGAGAGAGAGAGGGGGGGAGAAACTGAGTGAGAGAGTGAGAGGGAAGATAAATAGAGAGAGAGAGAGAGAAAAAAAAGAAAGAGAGTGAGGGAGAGAGAGAGAGAGAGAGAGTGTTTGTGTGTGTGTGAGAGAGAGAGAGAGAGAGACGGAGAGAGACCTTTAGTAATTACTCGTTTTTAAATGTGTACAATGTGTAAAAACAATAATTAACGTTTCTTTCTTTCTTTTTTTTCAGACGACCCAGTCAGTGACCAACGTGACCAGTTTTGTGGGGGCCATTACCGAAAACGACACCGAGGCTGAAATCGTCAAGGGCCAATCAAAACGCGTGTTGACTCAATTTTATGTGCCAGCCAAAATGGTGCGAAATCTCAAGGTGCAGACAAGCCTGGATCAATCCGGGGAAGTCGAAATTAGCGATTACAATGTCGTCTACAAGGGAGCCAACCTTCCTTGCATAGACAAAGGAGTGACGTCAGTTATTGAACACAAGTAAGTTACACAGACAAAATTGAAATATCCCACTTTAGAAACACAAGACAAAAGGAATGTTAGCACTGATGCGCGGGAAGTATTCATGATGTTAATGAAAAGACGAGTGTAAAGTTTTTAAATGCCATACTTGGCCAGTTGAAAAGGGGCTTAAAGAAAGTCCTGTGTTATGGAATCCTTTGGTGATCCTTTGGTAAGAATATAAGTCCTATCCTACATTATTGGTAAAGGTCCAGTGATTTAATCTATGCCCGTCGTCCATGGATATTAACGTAATTATGACCAGTAGGGTCAGTAAAGATAGTATCAACCTCAGAGTACTGCCAGTGATTGGCCAAGCGTTAGATCACATATTCCGACCTAGTCTATAAATAGGAGGGGAGATCAATCACACACCTTATATGACAAAAAATCTCAACAACGAGACAAACTCGGTAAAATAATTTATACGTCTAGCGTTGACAAATTTATTGGTCTGTATTGGTTCTGTATTCAGAAAGTGAATTTGGTGCCAATAATTTTTGCGCCTAAAAACAAGTCACGTGATATACTGGCGCGTAGTAATATTATACAAATAGTCCCAGAGAAGTGACCCGTTGGCCGGATCACGAACAAACCACAATGGACTATTTCTAGATGAATCATAACAAGGAAGCCCGTTTATTGTATCGGTTATCGTCGTTGGGAAACGGATTCAGCGACCCGAGTTCAAGTCCTGGTTGAGGTAGCCTGCGTTTCCCTTCGCACGTGGAAAAGACACCATTCATATTTTGCTAGTTAAAAGCAAAGTCGTCGTGGCGGCCTAAAGTCGGTATCAGTCACACAGAGAGGGAGTCTATCCCCTTTCTACTAGCCTTTAGACCATAGAGATTGTTTTGGCGTCTGAGAAGGAGTGTCATATCTACCATCAGCAACTCACTTTACTACACATATCCCTGTACTACTAATACGCTGAATTGGCGAGGGTCGGTATCGAACCCGGAACCTTGTAGTTCCTAGTCAGGCGCTCTACCGACTGAGCTGGAGTGTCACACCTACCATCAGCTCCTCGCTTTACGCACAGATCCCTGTGCTACTCATAGGCTGAGTTGGCGAGGGTCGGTATCGAACCCGGAACCTTGTAGTTCCTAGTCGGGCGCTTTACCGACTGAGGTGGAGTGTCACACCTACCATCAGCTCCTCACTTTACTGCACAAATCCCTGTGCTACTCATACTTTGAGTTGGCGAGGGCCGGTATCGAACCCGGAACCTTGTAGTTCTACCGACTGAGCTAAACCGGCCCTACATGAGGCGATTTATTATTTCCTCCGGTTTTATAAATTTTTGCCCCCCCCCCCTCCTTAACATTTCCTTATATGGTTTAGTGACATCATTTATATAACGATACCTTTTTAGATTTTCACCTCTGATAGGATCTGTCTTCGTGCTATAAATTCCACTCTCCAATTTTCCATGGCTTTCGTGAATAAATACATAGTCTCAAAGTCCCAGAGAATTTTGGGTAATCTGAACATTAGCTACATAAATGAGAGTAACCTCCCTTTGTTTGTTTCACTTTGGGGAATCCTTATGGTCGGCTATTTTCATTTCACCGTAAATCTACGCTAAAAATACGAATTTGTCCGAATTAAAAAAATGCATGTTTTAACACGAAAATATCATAAAATGTGTTCTTAATAACAATTAAGTTCATTTCAAATAATGCGCTAGCACAATTAAGAACATATTTTATGATATTTTCGTGTTAAAACATGCAGTTTGTATTGATTCGAATAAATTCGTATTTTCAGTGTAGATTTACGGTGAAATGAAAATGGCCTACTAAAACATAAGGCTTCCTCAAAGTGAAACAAACAAAAAAAGGTTACTCTCATTTATGTAGCTAATGTTCAGATTACCGAATTTTGCGAGTCTCATTCTCCAGGACAGATTCAGGTTTGTGCATAAACCATTTAGTTGTATAGTGGAAATTTAATTTCTTGTACAAAATTTCTCAGCCAATCACCTTTCCCACCCAGTCATGCTTATTATTATCATTATCACTCCTTTTGAGTTTTTCACATCAGCTTTAACTGATGGTATTTCACTGGAGGCTGAGTGGCAACAAGTCTCCTCATGTCTCCAGGACACTCCTGAGTATCCTCGCCAATTGCAGCAATGGATGGTCTCAACTCTTCCTCTGATTTCCATATTCTCCTGTCTTTTTTCTAAGCTTTTTGGGACCGTTCCAAGTGCACCAATTACAATTGGTATCACGTTCACTCTCATATTCCACAGCTTTTTCAATTCTATGGCAAGGTCCAGGTACTTATCCATCTTTTCATTTTCCTTCATCTTCACCCTGTGATCTGCTGGAACCGCAAAGTCCACCAGTTGATACGTTCTCTTTTCTTTTTCTTCTTTTTTTTTGTTTTGTTAATCAACACTAGGTCTGGTCTCCTGGCTGAGATAGAGTGATCCGTATTTATCTCAAAGTCCATGAGAATTTTGTGCGTTTCATTCTCAAGAACAAATTCTGTTTTATGCATATACCATTTAGTTGTATGGTCAAAATTTTTTGCCTAATTCCCAGTGGATAACCTTCCCAACCCAGACGTGCTTAGCTTTGTATTCCCGTTGTTTTAGTTTACTACATTCACTTAATACAGGGTTTAGAGTGTTATCTCTGTCACCGCATAGTCTACATTTACTGTTTGTTGCGTCTTATCAATTTTTGCTTTGATATAATTTGTTCTTATGCCATTATTTTGTGCAGGATTTATTATTATTATTATTATTATTATTATTATTATTATTTCACTCCATTCGAGTTTTTCACACCTGCAGAAGCTGGTGGTTCACTGGAGGCTGAGTGACAGCAAGTCTCCTCAGGTCTCAAGGATTCTTCTGAGTATTCCAGCCGATCTCAATAATGCTGTAGTCTGGATGGTCTCGATTCTTCCTCTGATTTTCAATTCATCCAGATTCTTTTCCAACCCCTTGGGGATTGTTCCAAGGGCCCCAATTACAATTGATACGACCTTTACCCTCATGTTCCATAGTTTTCTCTGTTCTCTGACAAGGTCTAAGTATTTGTCGATCTTTTCGCTCTCTTTCATTTTCACTCTTTTATCTTTTCCAACAGGACAAAAGCGATACTGGATCTTGGTTTGACTTGTTATTGGCCGTTTGATACTTCAGACAATGAAGCAAATTTGGTAAGAAGATGATGTTTTTATTAAGAATAATTTCCTTTACCAATGTTCAAAATTAGTCAAGTCATGGAATAGTGGTAAGCAGGCTAATCTCGCACAATATTTATAATTAAGTATAAAGTTATTTAAAAAAAAGAACAAAAAAACAAAACAAAACAAAACAAAGGAAATTAATGAAAGATTGGCATTTAAAAAGCCGACGCTAAAGAGTTACGGTTTTAATTTAACCATCAACAGGGCTCAACTGTGTTAATAATCATAAATCATATGAAAAGAGTGTTGTGGAAACAAGTAAAAGCTTATGTTATAATAAAAGCTTATTATAATACCCCAAATTATAAATACTTGTGCGTACTGGAGGCAGACACCATCAAACAAGATGAGATGAAAGAAAGATCAAGGAAAGAGTACTTTAGAAGAACTTCTCGTTCTTCTAAAGTAGAAAGCTCCTAGAAACAAAACTCAACAGCAGAAATCCAATCAAGGATATAAACACCTGGGCTGTCCCTCTAGTAAGATACACTAGACCATTGTTAAAATGGGCAAGAGAGGAACTCCGACAGATGGACAAAAGGACAAGGATGCTTATGACTATGCACAAGGCAAAAAAATATGAAAAAAAATGTTATGTTTATTGGTCCACTTTTTCTTTGAACAAATCAGCAGGTTAGTTGGTTGGTTGTTTGGTTATTCTATTTTACGGCATATCAACGACTTTCGGGTCATTTAATGCCGAATCAAGTCATTTGGTCATTTGGTTTTACTTACAGTACCTGCTATTGCCTAAATGGTTACCCATCTCAGTAGTGAACAGACTCATCGCTGCTTAACTTTGGTGATCTAACGAGAACTGGTACTTTCAATGTGACTTGACCAAAAAATTAGCAGCAATCAAATTCATTGCATATTTATTAAAATAGTGATTATCAAAATTAAGAAATTGTCAAAATGCAATGTCTGCTTACATGGCGTAGTGGATATGGTTGTTGAGTTAATACAGTTGAAAGTGACAGTTATCTCTAGGCTGCAGGTTCAATCCTGATCAAGGACGACAGTAACATAGAATAATTAACACAGCTTAACACTTGTACCAAGTCATAGTTAATGGAATGTGAACCGTTGACATTGGTTTTAAGCGGCAAAAAGGGAGTAAATCTTAAATTTTCTTTGAAACAATTTTATCTTTTTAAACTAGACCGACTTCAAGTGATTATGATGTAAATTGATTATTTAAAACAATTTTTTAAATCTTTTATACTAGACTAACTGTTGAAGTGATTGGGGTATAGATTGATTATTTGAAAAAAATGTTTATCTTTTTTATACTATACTTTAACGTTAAAGAGATTGGAGTATACATTTTTTTTCTTTAAAATAGTTTTTATCTATTTATACTAGACTGATTGTTCAAGTGATTGGGGTATAACAAGCAAATCACATCTCCGTCGAATACTGAACCTGCAAATGCGGATGGATTATTTCTGTGACCAGAAATGTATCATAAAAAATAGAAAAGAAGATAAAAATAAATAAAAATAAATAAAAATGAATAAATAAATAAAAGTAGAAATAAACACATACATACTTATTTTGAAGTTCCTGTCTAGCTTCAAATGGGGCAACCATACAGTAGTACTGAAACGGCTTCAGAGTAATAAAAAAGCATATATACGTATTTTGAAGAAGTATCGTAAAAAAATTCTTACCGTAAAAAATGATTGGCTGGGATTTGGGAAGCGTAGAATCCCCAAGTCCATCAACAACCGGCACTTGAAATGTAAAAAAAATGTACAAACGAAAAAATAAGTTTTTGTCCCCCAAACTTTTTCTTTTTTCTTTTGAAATTAATTATTAGTTTCCCAGATAATTTGAATTGCATAACAGAAAAATGTTCTCAATTTTTTTGTTATGCAATTCAAATTATTGATGATTATCCATCTGGTGAGACTTAATTTGGAGAGCTTTGTTAAATCAACTTAGATTTATAAAGGCCCCAATTTTGGTCGGAAATAAATTTATCATGGAATAACGGTGTTGAGTTTTTCCTTCCTTTTAAAGATAGATATTGCTCTGTATATAATCTAAAAAGATTATTATACATTGAGCTCTCTGTAGTGATTTAAAAATTCACTGTATTTGTACATACTGGATCATACAATAATAATACAGTGTATCTTAGAAATCACATATAAAATCATCCCTTATAACCAAGTTTTGGATACCTCTCATCTCTCTCTCTCTCTCTTTATATATATATATATATATATATATATATATATATATATTATATAATATATATAAGGTGAACAAAATGTGGTAAGATGAATAGGAATATTTATTTTATGTTATTTATTTTTTGATTGTTCTCAACTAGTTTCAACCTCAGGTCATCATCTGGAGAAAATTTCTTGTGAAAGAAACTGTTTTTAGAAAGTTAAAAAAAATTTTTTTTTTAGTGCTTGACAACTCCCAAAATCTGGCAAAGAAAGACATGTATTAGGAGTAGCGAATCCATCTCTTCTCATATATATATATATATATATATATATATATATATATATATATATATATATATATATATGTGTGTGTGTGTGTGTGTGTGTGTGTGTGTATAATGAACTCTCTCGTCGATTTTCGACGCATGAGGGTTCATACAATGAACAACCCACACCATGATTTGTTTATAGTGGTGAAGGCTTGTGTTGGACCATTCCGCACTTTTTGGCACAGTCGATAGGAAAGAATTGGTGCACAAGGAATGTCACAAACCCAATCAACGACTGACCTGAAATGAAATGAGATGAATTTATCTATCGACGCTTAAGCGTCGATAAATAAATTCATCTTATTTTTGGAACACTTGTTTTTTCAAATTTCTTAATATTGTCGGATTTATTTCCATATTTACTCCCATATATATATATATATATATATATATATATATATATATATATATATATATATATATATGGGAGTAACAACTCGCGCCTCCCTCCCACAAAAAAATCTCTACTGTATCGTTCGTTCGAACTACTACCAATTCCTACAACCTCCCCCTACCAATTGTTACTACCTCCCACTTCCAATTCCTACGTTTCCCTTAAAAAACGAGACAGGGAACATACCATCAGTTTCCTACCTGAAGATGGCAAATCGAATTGCTGAAAGCACTCGTAATGAAACCTTTGGTGGACTGTTACACCAGTTCCACCCTGATACCAAAAAGATGGCCAGAAAATTAGAAAGGATCGAACAAAAACTTGTCCGACAAGAATGGTCAATACAGTTTAAAATAAAAAATGCTGCCAAAATACACTATATATTATATATATTTATAAGGGTTTTATAATTTGCTTGAAGCATATATATATATATATATATCAGTCATCCACAGACACGTTTTTCGAAGTTTACTTCTCATCAGTGTGGCTCGACTTTAACAGCTACCTCTAACCGGGATCGAAACCCGACAGAATTTTCGTCTTCCAAGTTCCTTACCCTTGCAGCTATCAGCGGACTATTAGTCTAGGGTGAACAATTAATTGCTACATACTTTACGGCGGTATGTTTTTACAATCACCAGAGAACTCAAATCTGTAAACAGACGGGTTACGACTAATGCCAAAACGGTGAAGTTACAATTAATGTACCCCACAGTGCTCAACCATGGAAGTGGGAAGCACCAGCTTCTATAGAAGAACTACAAATATTTAAGCATATATGTGAATATACATTCAGTGTATCATTGACCTTGTACATAAAGTTAATATGAGTTATCTCCCCTTTTCTTTCTTTAGCTACAAGTGGAATCCATTGTTAAACTGCGTTCAAAATCTTCGCTGACGAAGGGGAAAAAAATCACTGTGACCACAGGCATCATCTTGGACGATGCATCAGTCGACAGTTCAACATTACAATTAACAGTGACTGACAATTTCCAACAACATCTCACACCATCGGTTCGTATTTTTTATTTAAATTTCTAATTTTTCATTTTTTTCTATCAGTAAGTATGAGGCGTCCTATCGTGGTGCAATGGTTTGCAAGCTCGTCTCACAGATCCCTTACTACTGAATATCTAGTTCGATCTTCACTGGATGCCTCATACTTGCGTCGTGGTGACCGATTTGGGTGAATACATACAATCTGAGTGTGATATCTATGCCCATGAAAATTCCATGTCTATTTTTCAAACGATAAGGTACAAATTAAACACACACATATAAATTACCCCCCACAAATATATATCTATCTATCTCTCTCTCTCTCTCTCTCTCTATATATATATATCTATATATATATATATTATATATTATATTTCTTTCTTTTCTACGTTTGTTTATTACTCCGCATTTATACATACTAGCATGACCTGTGGATATACCACATTATGATAATTTAATTATTACAACATTTGATATGTTTACTTAAGAGCTATTGTAAATAGTTCAATATGTAAAAAGTATAATAATCTTAATTTAACTCTCTCATAGTCTTTTTTATTTCTTTCCTTCTTTTCATTATGTTCGATGAAAACAGACTGGTGTTATCGCTCCGCGCGCTCACCTCCTCTCTCTACATTTTTCCTACTTTAGCAGCATCACCCCTCTCTCTATCTTTCCCTACTCTGTTACTTTCTTTCTTTCTTTCTTATTATATTTTTTCTGTATAGAATGTCCTTTTCCTTTCCTTTCTATCTTTATATGTGTGTGTGCGTTGCTGGTTGATTGGATTTTACGGCATGTCAATTCATGTTATTGATTTATTTTATGCCGAAGACATTTTGAGGTTTTTTCTTTTTGAAAATGAATAAGAGAAAAAGGTATTCGGAATAAAACAAACAAGCAACGATTGACATGCTGTAAAATCCAACCAACCAATCAACCAACCACCAACCAACACACACACACACACACACACACACACACACACACACACACACACACACACGAGCACATCCTTTTTTATTTTACTTTTCTTTCATTCACTCATTCATTCATTATTTCTTTCTTTTGCTTTACTTTTGTATGTTTTTATTTATGACTAGAACGGATCAATGGCATTTCAGTTTATTTCAAAGGGACAATTGATTTTGATATACGAGGAAATTGAGATATGAGCGGAACGAATTAAACTCGTAAGTTAAAGTAGTACTGTACTAGTATTGTTCCTATTTTGTAAAAATACAAAAAATAAGGTGTTTTGGGAGCACTGGAACGGATTAATGGCATCTCAGTTTATTTCAGTGAGGAAAAATTATTTGATATACGAGGAATTTGAGTCACGAGCGGAACGAATTAAACATGTTAGTTAAAGTACCACTTGGAAGGCTGGAACGGATTAATGACATTTCAGTTTATTTCAGTGGGGAAATTTGATTTGATATACGAGCAAATTGAGTAACGAGCAGAACGAATTAAACTCGTATGTCAAAGTACCACTGTAAAGTTGACGTTTGTCTCTGACTTTCTCTTTTCAGGTAAATTCTACATTCAATGAAACCATGATGCACATCAACGGTAGCAGCAACCTAGCCATGAAAATCGGACAAGTGGTCATCCTCCCCGTTGTGATTTCAATCCCTCCTAATTCCACCCTGAAGGTCAAGCTGGAAGCGACCACGCCCGTGTCAGAAACGGCCGACCTGACTGTGCTTTACATGAAGTATGCTTCGTCGGGCGAGAACATTGCTCGGATCGGAAATGCCGAAGACCAGAAACTCACCTTCGATTCCAAAAAGGGGACATCCCAAAAAGATCACGCTGTTCTGGATCTTGGCGTCGTAACGAACACAGGTATGTAATGTCATCATCCTCATCATGTCGCGCAAACAGCACGGATATCCATGACAATCTCTCGCCAACCTTCCCTATCATGCATTACCCCTGGGAGTTCTTCTGCACAGCAGCCAGCATCCTCACATAGTTGGTCAATGTAGGTCCTTGCTGGGCGGCCGACATTAGCATATCCATGTGTTGGCTTCCACAGGAGAACGTCGCTTACGAGCTCGTTCTTGCTTCTCCAACAGTGTCCTACATGCCTAATCCGTCTCACTCGGATAGTCTGTGAGATGGGAGGCAAGTGGCCATACATCTGCTTCCTTGTGGGGTGCTGTTTCTACGACTTGTTCAGGACTGCACGTAGCATTCTTGTGCAGCTCCCATCTAGCTTATTTTCAAGGCGCCTCTTTTGGGTCTAAGTGGTGCAGCCATACAACAGTACTGATATAACCACAGCCTGGAAGAATTATCGCTTTAGCTTGTCAGTGAGATCGGATTTCCATATGACTGATAATTTGTTTGTGGTCGACCATGCCTTCCCTATTCGTGTATTAACATCGCTTTCTGTGGATGAGATATTACTACCTTGATATGTGAATTGTTCTACCGTCAAGTGTGGAGATGTCTCCTTTTTTTTAAAAAAAACTCATGAACTCAGTTTTAACAATTAAGAACTCTTATGCCATCCTATATGTACTGCTCTGTCTGTCTGTCTGTCTGTCTCTCCCCGTTTATGTACCCGATGTTTTATTAGGGTACATTTCATCCCAAAAGAATGGTATGAAATGTACCCTTATAAAACATCGGGTACATAAACGGGAAGAGAGACAGACAGAGTAGTACATGTTGGATGGGATAAGAGTTTTAAATTGTTAATCGTTCATAGTTTATTCCATGTATTCACCATTTCTGTTACTAAAATAATTTTGTCTTGCATTTGTTTTGCAAATTTTTTTAAAGAGTTGTAATTTGATTTTAGGTACGAATTCAGAATAGCGCGCAATAGATAATATCATTAGAGTCGCATTTTACGTATAAATAGCATTGGATTAAAGAATCTTTCGAAGTAACCTAACTCTAACACTAACAGTAAGATGGAATAAAATTAGTAATAAAATAATAGTAATAATGAAAAGTGTATCGAGACAATGTTGTGATTAAAATCGCAACACTGTCTCGATACACATTTCATTATTACTATAATAAGATGGAATAAGACTAATCGGTATTGCAGTCTCGGAAGACTATAATATTTTTTTTGTGCCTCTGAAGCCACAGCGTTTCCTGTGACTGTGAAGTCCAATGTTCGAAAAACATTCTCGACAACAGATGTCGCATGTGAAGGCTGTCCCTGATGTGCCGGTGCTTTGTTGCCGCCGCTCACTTCTGGACCTCTTGGCTTCATGGTGTTGCGCCAGGGTGACTTCGGATATAAACAGTCCGCTACGGAGAACCGGGCCGTTCATGATAATAAGATGGAATAAGACTAATAATAAAATAATAGTAACAATAAAGAGTGTATCGAGCCAGAGTGTTTTGATAAAACGTAATAATAATAAGATGGAATAAAACTAGTAATAAAATAATAGTGATAATGAAGAGGTAAATTGAACCAGAGTATAGTGATAAAAAGCAACAATAGTAAGATGGTGTAAAATGATAGTAATAAATTCAAGCAGAATTCATGGAAAGTAAATTAGAGTGAAACCGGGAGGAACAGATTATTCCATTAATAATTGGGGGTATGCGCTTTTTCATTGGCTCACACTGACTGTGGTTTCTTGATTTAAGAGGTCGAGTTTTGTAGTTGCATTTGTAGCAAAAATGTAAAAACTAGCAGCATGTAGCTTGCACGGTGGCAACTTGAAAATGCCGGATTCAAGTTGGCGTTGCTATCGGAGCCGATATAATGCACAAGAACCCGATGAAGATGGTACATCACTGACGACCACCCTGCATGCATTCATAAAATGTATCTTACGACTATCTGCTTCTACTGCTTCTAACTCATCGACCGACATCTTCTCAGGGCTCTACCGTTGATCTTCTTCTGGGGCTGCTTTTCGTGTTAATTTCTTCGTGTTGGGATGGCCATCGCTTGTTTTAATAAACTCAACAAGACTTGGCTGTTTTTCTGATAAAGTTTTATTTCAACAGCCCGGCCCATCTTCAACCGCCGCGGAGGAGAAGCAACCTATTTGTCCGCTCACTCTAGATTCTTTGTCGAATCTGAACTAAACTAATTCTCACGCGTCTAATGTCGCTCTTTTCGGAAGGTCAGCGAAATGTCACCGGTTGTTACTCATCGGCAATGGTAACTTTCCAATTAACCCCCGTTCTTTTAATCTAACGGACCCTGATTCAAATATTCTTACTACAGATACGTACATAATTCATAAGCTGCCTATGAATTTTGTAACGGAAAGAGCGACAACTTTGTGTTTGGTCTGTTAAGCTCTCATTTCGGAATGGAGGGATAACGTGTCAACGTTTGTTAAGTTATAGATCTTACTTTGAATGAAGTGATGACGTGTTGATATAAAAATATTAGTATACTTATCTCTGGGCACCAGAGATATCTCTTGCACACATACTTAATAAGTTATATGTTCAGCAAATCATGCGGAACATTTTGCATCTTGAATCCGACGGTATGAGTATAGATAAAAGGATATGAAAACAACACAATATGCTGTTAAAGTGAAAACATTTTATATCTATACTCATATATATATATATATATATATATATATATATTGATTATTTTATTTTGATATATATTTAAAGTTATCTGACGTATAGAGTTTTAGAGTTCAGTATCAAGATGTTAACTAAAAAATTTACAAATAAATAGATACCTACGATTTTCTTTAAAATTTATATGTAAAATATTCAAAATAATTATTTACTTAAAGCCCGCAACATTTCATTGGATGTTTGGAGTCTGGAAACCATCTTGGGGTGCTGGGGAACATCCTCCGATATTGTTTTTAGCAATAACACAAGGCCACTTCTTTTTCTCATAAGATTTTTATTTTCCCCTGCCGAAAGCAAAAAGCTCGACGCATAGGTCCAAACTCAATTCCCACTCTGATCTCTCACTTCTCCTCTCTCCCACTTCGCCACGTCTCGTGGCACGTCCAATAAAAACAATCCATGCGGTAGTGATGATTCATCCTTAAACCTTTCCATTCTCATCTACCACATACTTTTGCTAAAAACTTTTCCGTGCTAATTTACATATCAATAAGCCTACCCCCCCATTATGTCAAAGGCAATTGATAATATGTCTATAGTTTCCCTATGCGTGCATTAACGTCACTTTCTGTGGATGAGATATTACTACCTAGGTAAGTGAATTTATTGTATGATCTGTGTGGCGACATATATTATTAGCAACACCCTGTAGGAGAATTCTACGGTGCCAGTGTTTTCATATCACGGAATGGAAAATCACTGGACGGTTAGAATCTCGCAAGTCACATGAGATTTAGTTAGTTAGTCAGTTGGCAGCCAGACCCCGGGTGAGACAGACATGTGCCACCTCAGCTGTGACTCCACTCGATGAATTAGAAACGGGCAAATAAAGTCTTTGATCAAAGCCGTAAGTCTTGTTGATTAGTTATTACATGACTTAAATGCATGCCCTTAGTTAGAAAATGAACAAACAACAAGAGAAGACTAAAAGCAAGAACTTAGACGATCATGGCTGAAATAGAAAGAGAAGGAAACGAAAACATGGCGACTAGACGAAGAACAACCAAGTAAGTTATCTATCTGTCTATCTCCCCCTGATGCCCATCTCTCTCTCTCTCTCTCTCTCTCTCTCTCTCTCTCTCTCTCTTTTACAAGAACTCTTGTGTATATACGCAACGAGGGGATGTGAGTACATAACGAATTGTTGCACCAACTTTGCTATTTATTTTGTCTTTTTTATTTAACTAGGTGTCACTTATCGCAAAGGATTGTACAAGGAAGCAGACAACATTGTTGTGGCCGAAGTCACTATTCAGCTGACCGACAGTTCCTCAAATCTGAATTCGGAGAACAAAATTATTCAACTCAAGTCCGTTGTTGGTCCCTACGTAGCTAGTCTGGAGAAGACTGTTTTGGTGCAAAGAGACAATGATGAGCAACCGAAAATATTCTTTGAAGGTTTCCTAAACGACACCGGGAGGCCCCTCAAGTAATTATCACTTTACTCTGTTCCCTAACTCATTTTCTAGGCGCATTGTGTAACGGTTATCGTTGTAAGAAATGGACTTTGATACTAAATATCCCTGTAGCGTAATTATTATGGTCTACGGAGAATTTGGATTGAAAAGAAAACGGTAATCGGATTTCTGGAGAAAGTGAAGAAAAAGGAATAAGAACAAAAAGAAAATAAAGTTTAGAATTCTAAGCACTCAACGTATGTCTGCCAGTGACCGGTCAATGACCCCTGAACTAGGTTAAAAAAAACAGAAGTCCCAAATTTTCTGCAGAAGAACGGAAACGGATATGTACATCCCCCACCCCAGGACCACAAACGGAAGTAAAAGGGATTCGGTCTCGTTTTGCGGGGGTCCCATAGGAGACGGACGTGGCTTTTGGGGTTCCGTTGTGATGTGTTTCGGCTGTCATTGAACAGCACGCATTGTAGTAGTTAATTCGGGATTTATGATTTAGGATAGAACAGTTTGAACCACGAAACGAGAAATAAATAAACAACCTCTATTTGATGCGACTTTCGTATGTTGTTTTTGTTTGAACGCATGTGAATGTTGTTGGCTGTGTGTGACTCCTTAGTTAACCCTCCTGGTATGCATCCAGCTATTCTTCCTCCAGCTATGGGTAAATAGTAACCGGGCTCTTTAACCTTGGTATGGTAAACCGTCAGTTTCTAAAAAGGAATTTAACAGGTTTGAATTAAGAGTTTTCCTTTTCCTAAACTAGTTGCCTAACCAAGGTTAAAGAGCCCAGCCCACCCTGACATTTTCCCATAGCTGGAGAGAGAATAGTAGAATGCATACCTTTCCCAATGAAATTAGGGCTATGTGAAATACAAACAGTCTCGTCTAGGATTTGAACTCGTGTTTCAGAGTTCGTTTCCTATAATGATAACCGTTACCCCATGAGCGAATTGAATTTCAAATATAATGGGATGAACTAATTAATGATCTAGTGGCCATACATCAACAATCGGCCTATACATGAGGTCGCCTTATACATGAGGTCGCCTTATACATGAGGTCGCCTTATACACGAGGTCGCCTTATACACAAGGTCGACATACGCTTAGGTTGACTAATAGACGAGTACATTGTTGCTGATTTTTAACCCTTTCCGTTTCAGTGACCACTTTATGACTGTCTACTCACTCATCAGACATGAAAACACTTCAACGGCCGAACTACACCCGGCCTTCGCTATCTTCTACCTGCCACCCTTCGTTCAATTTGATGACCAACTCATCTCCAACATGACCGGCAGCACCCCAACCCGGACTTACGATGCCAAATCTGGTCAGCTAACCATCAAGGTAAGATCTTATATATGTATATGTATATATATAGATATATGCATGTTGATTTAACAACAGACACATCTGTTTAACAATTTTATTTGCGATGTTTTCAAGTTTTCTGGTCTAACTTTTTAATATTTGGGTGGAATTCGTGGATTAGTCCACCAAAGTTCATGTCCCAAGTACTTTCGGCACTTCAAAATATTCAAATATTAAAAAGTTGGCCTGAATACTTGAAAAAATCGCAAATAAAATTGTTAAACAGGAGATGTGTCTGTTGTTTAATTCAACATGCATAAAGGAAAAAATGCTGCCCAAACACACACACACACACACACACACACACACATATATATATATATTTATATATATACTCTCAAATATATGCACCCTCCGAATGCAAGTATTTAAGTTTTAATGTAATAAAATATTATATCAAATTAGAAAGGCTGGTGAAACTAAATAAGAATACAGATAAAAAAATTTGAAACAGAGTTGGGTATAATCGAAAAAGAGAAAACACCTGAAATTTCCATCACTCCCGTCTTTCATTGCTAAATATTCCTAATTTAACTATTTAGTTAAATTATAAAGTAAAGAAAAAAAATTACAGTTATTTCTTCTTGTTAATGGATTTCTTTTAACATTTACTCCCGAGATTTTTGCTCATATTCATTAAGGTAAAACCAAACAATAATACCAATCACATTTTTAAGATCAATATGCAAATCATCCTTCCTGTTAACACTGTAAACTGCTATTTTGTTGTATAAATAAATACAATTGCATGTTATTAGTATGTAGATATGGTCAACAGTATTAATAATGTAAAACAATTTTATTAATAATTAAGGTTTAAATAAAAAATAAAATCATGGAGAAAGTGACGTAAATAACTAAAGGATTTGGGACTAGTAGCGATATAGTTTCGGGTACAGATAGACAAACACACAATCTCCATTATAGTAAGATATACAACGTGATTGAAAAGTTACTCCCTATTTTTCACTCTTCGCAATACCATGAATCTCACTGTACTGCAAGATGAAATCTGGCCAGTTGTCAATACTTGGTAGAATATTGAAAACTTTTTTTGCAAGATGGTGCTCCACCATATTTTGCTATAGTTGTTCATAAATGGCTGAATCACATTTTCCTGGGAGATGTTTTTTTCTTTCTTTTTTCTCTTTTCGAAGTCTGTTGCAGACGACGATGACGTCACTCCATGTCTTCATTTTTGGACCCTATGGTGGCTCATTAATCCAATTCTGGACCTGCAGATGCGGTCATACACATTGCAGGGCAAATTCCCATCTACATTTGGTTGTTCATGACGACGAAGACGTCGCCACTCTGCAGTCCTGTTTATCTCATTATTGAGCTTCTTAGCTCCTGTGCGGCAGGCGTATCGCCAACCCCGTCTGTTGGAGGCCAGATTTTCCACGCTTGAATGTGTGATGTTACATTTCTTTAGCGTTGTCTTAATATGGTCTTTGAACCACTTTTGAGGGCTCCTGTCCTCCGCATGCTATCAGTGAGTTCCCTGTAAATATTCCCGGGAGATGGATGGGTAATTGCGACCGGCATGAGTAGCTAGTCAGAAGCCCTGACAACGTTCAATACTTGTCTTTCTACGTTCGTTTAATTCTCATGTGGTTTTATTGTTGTTTTTCTTCTTCTTTTTCTTACAGTTTGAACATCTTTATTTTACGGATATTATTTCCTTTTCCTTCGCCGTTGTGAGACGCCCCAATGCAACTGCTTCGCGGTCCCTGGTGAACAGCACAGTTCCGTTTGAAGCCGGTGGCTACATGAACCACTTACCTAATAGTAACCACGCGAACGGGACATACTTCTCCAGTCAAATGGACGCCCTGATGTTTGCAGTCCAGTTCCCACCAGTTGTTGGTAAGTAAAACTATTTTTCCAAATCACATATAAAAGTATTTCGTAATATCTTTTTACACACACACACACACACACACACACACACACACACACACACACACACATTTATATATACAGGGTGGACCATAATGATAAAACACATTTTAAATACTATTTTTTTCAGAGTACAAAAACGACACAGAGCACTATGTATATTTATTACATAACTGATACACAGGAGTTTTACATGTGATTTAAGATTTGAATATTATTTCCTTGAGATGGTCACTATCATGACGAAAACATTCGAGAGCTCGATTTCTCATATCACATAAAGTGTGGTTTAGGATATCAACTGGAATAGCTGTTATCTCTCTACGGATGCTTTAATTCAGTTCCGCTGCCATGTGGGGTTACCTGAAAGATCAGGTATACGCAGACAGGCCCCACACGACAGCGGAACTTAAAGAAAGCATCCATAGAGAGATAGCAGCTATTCCAGTAAATATGCTAAACTACGCTTTACGTGATATGTGAAATCGAGCTCTCGAATGTCTTCGTCATGATAGTGACCATATCAACGACATACTATTCAAATCTTAGATCACATGCAAAACTCCTGAAAATCAAAAGAATAATAATAATTACTTTATAGACTTTAGATGTGCATATGCAATAAGCTTTCGGATTGAAAGGTGCCTAAAAAATCGAAAATACTTTTAATACGCCCTAATAATAATCCAACTAGCTAAACCTTTTTCTTCATTTTTTCTTTCTTTCCACAGACACGTGCGGAGGAGAACTTGGTTTTTCCACCTGTCAGGTCTTAGTGTCCCCGGAATCCAAATACGAAAACGGAGGTAAGTTACGAAAATGTAAAAATTATCTTGATCTCTCTTTTGAGGCTATTCAAAATGACGTCAAATCAGGGTGTTCCAGGTTTTAACAGAGGTCTGTCATCAAATCTTGAGTGGCTGAGAAATGCAAACTAGGTGAAATTTACAAAAGAATGTGTAATATGTACGGAGAAGCATGTTTTGGTAAAAAGAAAATATCTTAATATAATGGAATCATTGCCGCTCACACAAACAAACTATATTTGTTGAATAACATCGTTAATTATAGTTACTAACAACAAAAACACCCTCCGGGCGGTATAAAAATTAATTTTTGAAAGGTATTGCTTGAGCGGGTGGGATTTAAAAATTCAATGTCAGAGGGTTTGTATCATAAGTAAGCAAAATCATCAAATTTATTAAAGGAGTAAATAAATAAATAAAACAATTTGAAATGGAAACTTAGTTCTGTTCCCTCAAATAAAATGTTGCTTGCATTTATTAATTATTAATCAAGTAATTATTTTGAATATTTTGCAAATAAATTTTACACAAAATCGTAGGTATGTTTTTATTTGTATACTTTTTAGTTAACTTCTTGTTACTGAAATTTTATTTTTTTAAATTGCTTACTCAAATGTTAAGTGTATATAGCACAAGAATATTGTGAAGTAAGCTGTGACGCAGTTATTGTTACAGACAGAAATACATTCAATCTCCATTATTAATAGATTTACTAAGCTTAGCTTAGATGTGGCACAAGCCAGAAGTATGGAGCATCCACTGAGAATCGAACTCACTATCAATGGTTTGCCAATCTAGCTTCCTTGCCATTACACAGAGGTGTTTGTTATGTAATGGTTATCGTCATAGGAAATGGGCACGGCGAACCGAGTTCAAATCCTGGCCCTTTATATATGTACTAGAAGTGGCTACCCGGCGTCGCCTGGGTAGAGAGTGATTTTTTAAAAGTCCATTATTACTGAATCATGAATTGGATCCTCGTAGGATGCCCAATTGAAATCCCTACACAAAAAAAAATTTGCATTGATCCAGCTACTCTGAAAAGAAACGTTAATGTCTACTATTGGAAATATTAAAAGCAAAAAAAATATTCCACGCTGTTATCATTTAAACTTTATTTGTTAATTATCTTCACGAATACAAATCAAATATCTATTATTTTTGCTCAAAAACCAAGCCCTGTTGATATTTAATGTGTATATATATTTACTTTGTCGTTAATTGTTTTATTTTCGAAGTTTCCTCCTGACATACACATACACACAACTGCCCTTTATATATTTATAGATAGATTAATTCGAATTTTTGTATTTCTTTTCTCTCCAATTTGTCTTCCGCAGTTTTTGAACCTTTTATCCGTGGTGGTGAATTCTCCTCGAAACGTTACCTTCAAGTTTATTTTGGCAACAAAGTCAGAGTTGAAAGGGTATCAATTATGCGCCAGACACCGTCAGAAGGGGACGTACTGCTATTCAACCTCGCCTACAGTGATGATGGCATCAGCTGGGTCCCTGGGGACAAGGTAAAAAAAAAGTTATTTCTCCGAAACCAATGTGTTCGTCTCAGTTAGTGTCATCAAAGCTACGTCACCACCGGTATCACAATTCCCTTAATTATTTACGTCACATTCTCTATAATATTAAAACAAATGTAAATCTCAATTATCAAGAAAAGTATTATATTTTTAATGCTGTTAGCCTTATCTACATAATAATAACATGCAATTGTATTTACATATACACCCTGGTGTCAGGGGACTTCGGCCTCTGGACCGGTAAGATAAGATAAATTACGTGCTCCCAGCTCTGGCAGCACCTGCTTCCTCGTCCAAAATGGGAGGGCTTGCTTTATTGCCCGGTGACTGAGGCGCTCCTAAAGGGGGGGGGGGCTGTCGATGGATCACGCACTTTTTCACTGGCTACTACACGATCTTCGATTTGTACGTGGCGCCCCATGTTTAAAAGTCCTTTGCGTCAATCTGGCCTGGAGGAGGGCCACGAGTATACTTACAACCAATAGCATATATAAATAAACATATATATGAATATAAAAGTATAATAATATGATATTGGTATTAATATGATATTGGTAAGGTAAAAGAAAAAATGGACAAAAAATAATGACTCAAACAATTAGAAGTAGGAAATAAATATTTCGTTCAGCTTTACGCGAGGAACTTCATCAGTCAATTTATTCAAAACAAGGTGTATTTGTATTTATAGAAGAGAAAGTGAGTTGGTGATGAAATTCGGGGGAAGGGAAAGTTTGTGAAGATTTGGTTGATCAGAGGATATCTATCATGGGAAGTGGAGGGGAAAAGATCAGAGGATTGTAGTTTGTACGGGGAGATAAGATGAAGAGGTTGCTAGGTGCTTGTTATGAAAGGGGGTGGTAGGGGGAAGTGGATTAAAATTCTTGGTTGGTCAGGAGAGAGATTTTGATTTATTGCATGGAGATAATGGAAAGGGATGTAGAGAGGTTGGTGGCACTAAGTTAGGCCATTAGTTTTATGGTATGGTAGGAGAGGGAGAAGAGATGAGATGAAATGGTGTAGGGTGGTCAATATTTATGTAGTTGGCTGGGGATTTTTTTATTATAAATTATGGTGCTGCATTTTTTAACCATATTCTTGACGGATCTTAATTTTATTTTCGCGAATTATAGTTTTTGCGATTGATATATCGAGGTTAAAAAATCCCGGTCTTATGTTTATCGTCTTAATTGTTGCTGATTTGCATAGACGTCTTAGGTGTTTCTTATGTATTGGTTTGATGAGTCTGGCACTGGCAAAATTGGGCGTGTGGTTTT
The DNA here is from genome assembly GCA_023376005.1 of Doryteuthis pealeii. Lineage (NCBI taxonomy): Eukaryota > Metazoa > Mollusca > Cephalopoda > Myopsida > Loliginidae > Doryteuthis > Doryteuthis pealeii. Next base: position 39,496,912 of record CM042168.1, on the reverse strand, counting down.
GTTCTGCAATGTGTGTGAATAATGCATTTAATTTATCGTGTGTTTTTATCGATCTTTCCTACTTCTACTTGTTTGAGTCATTATTTTTTGTCCACGTTTCCTTTTACATTATTTTTTGTCCACGTTTCCTAATACTGTCGGATTTTACTCCAACCCTCATATCTTCATATATAATATTATATAATAATATGATATCATAATAATATTATATAATATAAATATTATATATTTATATAAACGGGGAGGTTAATTTGTATATTGATTTAAAAATTGATTTTAAGAAATATTTACTTGTTGTTATTGATTTTCAAATCTATTAACAAAAAATAAATAGTTGTATTTTTTATTATTATGATTTACTGTTGTTAAATACTTAAATCGGGAAAATGTAGCAATGAAAGCCGCGAGAGATGAGAAGAGCTATCCGAGTTTTCCAAGCTATTATATTCTACGATTATAACCTTTCTGTAATAAACAAATGTAACGCAATAATTCAATTGCAACTAACATTAAATGCTATTTTTTTATGTCATTGATTTTTTTGTTTTTGTTTTAACGAATATTAATATTCTTTAAGGGCCAGGTTAGCTCAGTCGGTAGAGCGTTCGGATAGAAACCACAAGGTTCTTAGTTCGATACCGGCCCTCGTCAACTCAACGTATGAGTAGCACAGGGATCTGTGCGGTAAAGTAGGAAGCTGATGGTAGGTGTGTTGCTCCATCTCAGGTGCAAAAACAATCTCCTGGTCTAGCGCTAGTGAAAAGGGAATAGACTCCCTTGCTGTTTGGCTAATACCGACTTTAGGCCACCGCGACGACTTTACTTTACTTTTACTTAATATTCTTTAAATATGTTTACATCCATACACAAAAACAGAATAAGTTTTAAAAAGCTGTAATTAATATCTTATTTATTAACAGCGCTAGTGAAAAGGGGTTACACTCCCTCGCTGTCCGGCTGATACCGACAATAGGCCACTCTTCTTTATACATATTCTAAAAATAAATAAATAAAAATAAACAAATAAATTCGTGAGGTTTGCTTAGTCGGTAGAGAATCCGGCTAGAAATCACAAAATTCGGCTTGTGAACAGGGGATAAACTCCCTCGCTGACCGGCTGATACCGACAATATGCCACTCTACTGATTTTACTTTTTTTTTATTTGTATTGTTGTCATATAGTAACTAAATAAAGAAAATGGAATTATCTGCTTTTCCTATGAATAATGTCTGACAAAACCTCGGAAGAGAGAAACAATGGTCTAGCACTAGTGAAAAGAGGATAGACTCCCTCGTTGTCTGGCTGATACCAACAATAGGCTGCTCAGCCATTTTTTCTTTTTAATTATTTCATTCCAAGCATTTTGTTCGTCATAAGTATTGTCTTGTGTTTCAATTGTTTTTTTTTAAATTAAAACTTAAAAAATAAAATTAAAAAACCCAATTCGTCCTCTTTTTACAGATCAAAGTCAATTCAGGTCACAATACTGTGTTACTATACAACACTGTCACTCGAACCCGAGCAGCCAGGTATGTCCGGTTCTATGTTGTTGAACACACGGGAAATCCAGACGCTCATCTATCGATGAAGCTAAAATTTTACGGATGCAACACAACCAATGATGTGTCAGGTAGGTTCGGTTCGGTTTGGTTTGGTTTGGTTTGGTTTGGTTTTACCTCAGTGGGTCATTCAATGAATAAGTTATTTCTGGGTTAAAAAAAATGTTTTGAGTTAAACTGGAGACAGATTACAATATTTTCTTTTACGAAATAAGTCCTTTGATGACAAAATTTTTAATTAGATTCTTAATTGCCTGTTGAGTTTCAGTGAAAAAATGTATTCGTTTTTGAAAAAAACCTAAGAATTAAAAATACGTCATTATTTGTATTTTGTATTTATTTGTATGTGCTTTTTGTACTTACTTATGAAGAACTGTGAAGAGTTATACAGATCGATTGATTTTTAGATATTGAATTATAATATTTAATTAGGAAAAATCAAAAACTAAATTTTGTACTTTTCCTTATTATAAACATATTAAAGTGTATAAGCAATTTTAGTGCTCAATGACATGTCTTTTCTGAATTGTAATTTGACACGTGCATAGCAAAAACAGACGAGACTCATATATATATATATATATATATATATATATATATTATATATATATGTGTGTGTGTGGTGTGTGTGTGTGTGTGTGTGTCTCTCTCTCTCTCTCTCTCTCTCTCTCTCTCTTCTTTTTTTTCTCTTTTTTATCTGTCTGTCTGTCTGTCTGTCTGTCTGTCTCTCTCTCTCTCTCTATATATATATATATATACTATTTTTTCCATTTTAGATGTGTGTGCCAAAGCCCCCAAAAGAACTGATCCTAAAGGTACGTGTTTTCATTTCAAATGAAAGTAATGTGTAAGATCACGGGAGAAGTCTTGATGACTCAAAAGCCGTTGACCGTCATCCCTGTCTGGGTGTCGTTATTATTTGTTATTATTTGTTATTGTGTACGCAGCCAAAGCTGAAAGGGGAATTAAAAATGTTAATAACTGTAAAAATGAATGAAAATCTAATTGAAATTTGACCGAAAAAAGGCGGAGTCTTAGATGTACGAACGGAAGGACAAACAGCACGTGAATTATAATGACTAGTACTTCCGGTTTTTGTCTGTAACAAAAATTACGTCACTGCTTATGTTCACATTACCCAAAATCGTCATAACATAGAATAAATACACTCAAAATTTGAACATGCAACATTAGACAGTCCTCATTGTTTTTTAAAACAAGTTTTAATAAATACATAACTGGTATTATATATCTATATATAGTTTGTTTTATTTTAATACATATTTAAAGTTTACATTTGAAATTGTTTTATTTTTTAATCTTTTAATGAATTTGATGATTTTACTTACTTAGGGTACAAACTCGCTGACATTGAATTTTGAACTCCCACCCCTCAGGCAATATGTTTCAAAAATCTATTTTTACATCACCCGGAGGGTGTTTTTTTAATTTTGTACTAGTATTAATAACATAAAGTGTGATATTCATATATTCGTTCTTATTTAGTTTCGTTGGTCTTTCTAATTTGATATAATAAAATTCTATTTGATTAAAACTTAAATATTTGAGCCCAGGGGAAGGGCATACTTTTGTTAGCGATACTAAATATTATCCATGTCTTTTTCAGGATGGTACAACCGCGGTTTTTTGTCGACACCCACTGGAGTTTACGTTTGTGATGCAGATCCCCAAAAGTAAGTTAAATGTAATATATATTTGAGTTAAGGCAGCATGAACATGGAGTCAACACCTGGTTACTGAGAGTTCCTCGCCAATGCGATTTTCAGGTTGATCTGAAGATTATATAGGCGAGAAACTTCCACTAACCAGGTGTTGACTCCATGTCCACGCTACCTTAACTCAAATATAGACGCTATATCAATGATATTGAGCACTATCTGCTTAGAAATATAGCACCCATTTTAATTACATATATATATATATATATATATATATATATATTATATATATAAGTCATCCACAGACACTGTGTTTCACGTCTCATCAGTGTGGCTAGACACAACAACTACCCCGACTGACTTTACGTCTGCCCGATCCGTTAACCTCTAGGCCATCGACAGCTGCCGTTTAAGGAGCGGTGTTTTACATGTTTTGAATACATATATCTGTGTATATACTTTACGATCACCAGAGAGATCAAATCTGTAGACAGATGATCATTGCGTTATGCTGACGATGAAAGTTTTTATTAAAGTCGCTCCTAAAGAGAGCATATAATAAGTCATCTACAGACACCGTGTTGCGCTGTTTCACGTCTCATCAAAGTTCATTACTTGAAGTGCTCACCACGGCATCAAACAGAGATAAAAGTAAATTCCATGTAAATATTGAATCTATCCAAGTAACTATAGAAAACCCATTGTATGAAACTCAACACACACACACAACACAACACACACACACACACACACACACACACATCACAAACTATAATATATATATATATATAATATATATATATATATATATAATAATGAATCTATATGATATAACTCTTTGCAACATTCCTTGGTTCCAAGATGAAATGCAAAAATGTAAATATTGATTATCTGGTGTGGCTTATCCGCTGCTATACAGAAAATACGATAAGAAAGAAAGAATAAAGAGAGTAGGGGAAAGATAGAGATAGGGGGTGAGCGTGCAGAAGCGATAACGTTAATTTGTTTCAGTTGAACATTATGAAAAGATGAAAAAAGAAAGAAATAAAGAAAAAAGAGTGTGTGTGTGTGTGTGTGTGTGTGTGTGTGTGTGTGTGTGTGGTGAGAGTGAGTGTGTGTGTGTGTTTGTGTGTGTGTGTGTGAGAGAGAGAGAGTTAAACCAACATTACTATATGTTTTACATATCGAACTATTTGACAATAGCTGTTATGTGGAGAAAA
>CM042168.1:39479953-39489953 GCA_023376005.1 Doryteuthis pealeii | reverse complement strand
TTTTTAACGCATTTTCATCTAGTTTATAATTTTGGTGCATCTGATTACAATAATATATGTTTTGGTTATATATATATATATGTTTTGTATATATATATATTATATTATATATATATATATATATATATATATATATATATATATATATATATATATATATATATATATATATATATATTTTATTATATATATATATATATATATATATATATATGTTTTGGTATATATATATATATATATATATTATATATATATATATATATATAATAGAGAATGAATGAGAAAGTATTGCATATAAAAATGTTAATACTTATTGAACGAGAGAAGCGAATTCGTTTCCAAATGTAGACATTTGAACAAATTTTTATTATGCCATTTACCACCTGACCCTAATTAATCAGTTAATTTTCTCCCTCTTTTTATCTAAAAAAAAAGTCATCTGGACACCGCGTGCATTAAGACCTAAACATGTTTATTTATTTATATTTTAATACAACTTTACTGTCATAATATTCCATCGGGTGAACAAAGTTTAAACAAAGCAGCGTTTTTTTAAATCTGAAATTTTAACATTTTGACCTTCTCGTCTGATGATTACAGTAAGCATTAAACTAATTGTAACAAGATATCCATTATATATATATATATATATATATATATATAGCGTGAGCAGGGCGTCAACCGAGCTTAGTTACTGACGATTTCTCGCCTATGCGATAGATCATTTTGAATTTTGTCACGACAGATGTTTTCAATCAGGAATATATATATATATATATATATATATATATATATATATATATATATATATATATATATATATATATATTCCTATCTATCTATCATAGTCTAGTCTGTTAATTTCTATCTATCCATTTCAATCTGTTTATTCGTATCTATTCATGTACATAACTATCTATATATACATTTCTATCTAAATCACGTTTCCTTTTTTTAATTTTATTCTTTACTTTTCCTCGTTCCTATTTATCGTAGGATGTTCATTACTATCTATTAATCCATTTCAACTTGTGCCTTCCCTCCTCTCTCTCTCTCTCTCTCTCTCTCTCTCTCTCTCTCTCTATATATATATATATATATATATATATATATATATATCCATCTATCTTAGTCTGTTAATTACTATCTATTCATTTGACTCTGTTCATTCCTATCTATCTATCTATCTATCTATCTATCTATCTATCTATCATAGTCTGTTCGTTAGTATCCATCCATTTTACTGTTAATTTCTATTTATCTATCTATCAATCTGTCTGTCTGTCTATCTATCTTTCGATCTTTCTATCTATCTATCTATCTATCATAGTCTGTTAATTACTATATCCATTCCAGTGTGTTCATTCCTATATATATATATATATATATATATATATATATATATAGTAATCTGTAATACTATAGTAATACTTATATATATAAGTAATCTGTCTATCATAGTCTATTTCTTATAATCTATCTATCCATTCTCAATCTGTTCATTCCTATCTATCTATTCATCTATCTTAGTATGTACATAACTATCCATATACCCATTTCTCTCAATCCGTAGATACCAAATTCTACCATAACACATCCCTTAAATGGACCCTGTTAATATTTCTCTCCTTTTTCTTTTCTTTTCCAGCCACCTATGAAGGTCTACTTAAAAAAGATGGTTCCAGCTGGAAGCGCGTTGTTAACTGGTGAAATGTCTTTGATGAAATGTCATAACAAGTCCACAATAAGAACTATAATTATTATAATAAAAAATAAAAAAGACAGTTCCGTCCACAATTTTTCACAGATTTTTTTTTGTGTTCATTTTTAAAATAAAAAAGAGAAGAAATCTATCAGCCAACCTATTAATTGTTATTAAAGTTATATCGATGATCAGCAAAGTTTTGCTGTTTTTACTTGTCGTCATTTCACAATCTAGGGTCATTGAATATACAAACACCATCTAAAAGCCGGAATGAGTTGACCACTTACTGAGGTGTATACCGTATTTCACGTAGACCAAATCATTTTAACTTTTGTGACGTTACTGGGTCCAATTTAAGAAAGTAATATACAACCATACGACCATACAAAATATATATGCGTTCATTTATTCGTATACTTATCTGGATCTGGGTATCTGCTATTTTTGATCGGAGTAGCTGGATAATTGAGTCTGTTGTTGGGCTGGCATTCTCTCTGTTCATCGAGTCAAGAACTATTTGGGTTCTCTTGGGTTCTTATCTTCTTTGAACACGTTGATATTTTTAGTAACGAACACAAGACTTGATGTTGGTTTTTAGAGTTCATTCATTTTCTTTAACGCAAGTAAAAAGTCTCAAAGGACAGACCACATCTTCCGCCTGTCTCCTTCGAACACCTCAGCCAGAATCTCAACTTTCTCACTATGTCATTCAACCTTCGTACTGTTCTCTCGGCTCGACCAATCAGCAGCCAAACTCAGCGACCTACACGTAAACCACTCACACATGTACTGTAAGTAAAAAAAGTAATGTCGTCGGGGCGGCCTAAAGTCGGTATCAGCCAGTCAGCGAGGGAGTCTATCCCCTTTTCAATAGCGCTAGACCAAGGAGATTGTGTTGGCGACTGAGGTGGAGCGCCACACCTACCATCAGCTCCTTACTTTACCACACAGATCCCTGTGCTACTCATACGCTTGTTGGCGAGGACCGGTATCGAACTATGAACCTTGTGGTTTCTAGCCGAACGCTCTACCGACTGAGCTAATTCTGCTTATTTTCCATAATTACACTTTTCAATTTTTAAAAAATGATTTAAAAATACAAATAAATAAAACAAATAACAAAACAACCAAAAAACAACATTTCGTATTAAGTTGATACTCAGAAAATCACCTTCAGTTCAAGGTGCCTTTACCCTTTGCCCATGTTAAACCGCTCACAGTGGCTCTCCTATCATTTCAACCCTACTGTAAACCGCAGTCAGCGGCTCTCGTACGTGTCACCTGTTTACACTGAAAAATCATTACGTGAAAACCCCTGCATCTTTTGTTTTGTCTGTGAACCAACCATGAGACTGGACTCTTTAAAGTTGCTGTGACAACCGATCTAGGAGAAGGTAAACCGAATTCAAACCTGTTAAAAAAAACTTCTGTTCCCAAAAATCCGCCTAAGAAATTTACCTTGTGTCCTTTGCAATAGGGAACCCTTTGAATGGAATAATACAAAAAAAGGAAAATTGGTACACTGGCAGGGGAAATTTGATAGTCAATAAGTTAATATCTGATGCAATAAACACTCATTGGTACAATTACGTATGCATCTACCCAACCCCTCCGCTACGAACAAGATGTGACACATGATAATGTTTAAGCGTAGAAAACGCTGACTGTATCTTCTGCACAGGACTAAGACCCCACAAAAAGGGAAGTCCTGATTATGGTACTAAACTGCATTTGATGGTGAGTGTCCTATTCTAGATATCGGGAGAGTTTGGGCCATCCTTTGATTGCTATTTATCCCAGGTTCACTCTGACCCGGAGTGGTAACATCTGTTATATTCCTAACCTATGAGTCAAATAGATATGTAAAAGTATTTGATAGTACCACAAGGTTCCTAGTTCGATACCGGTCCTCGCCAACTCAGCGTATGAGTAGCACAGGGATCTGTGCGGTAAAGTAAGGAGCTGATGGTGAGTGTGGCACTCCACCTCAGATGCTAAAACAATCTCCTTGGTCTGCCACTATTGAAAAGGGGATAGACTCCCTCACTGACTGGCTGATACCGACTTTAGGCCGTCCCAACGACGACTTTATATATATATATAATGCCTGCTGTATGAATTGAAATTCCATCTATCTATACTTATATAAGGGCTATTTGGTGTGTATGTATGTAGGAAATTACAAAAATAAAACGACAAATTATATATATATATATATATATATATATATATATATATACTCCCACTTTGGTCGAGTACTTTAAATAGGGATTTAATTGCAAGTTCACCGTTCTGGCGTGTAGCTAAACCTCGCTTTGTTTACAAATGTTTGAGGCCTCTAGTGAATTCATTTCCGCTTAGAAATGTAGCAATTAAATATTCTATAATTGACAGCTGCCTCTTATAAGATAAAAAATTTTTTCCACATTCATTATTATTTCACACTTTTAGGTTTTAACAGCCAGACAAGCAATATACAACCATACAAGGGGTATACTATATTTCTCATACACCACTTCATTATAACTTTCAGTTCTTAACAGGCATCTGTCCAGACAGGCAATATACAACCATACGGCCATACAAGGGATATACCGTATTTCCCATACACCAGTTCAATATAACTTTTAGATTTTAATAGGTATCTGGCCAGACAAGTAATATACAAACATACAGGGGTTATACCAGTATTTACCTCGAACCCTACATGTACCGGTTAGGCACAAGGCCCTATTAATGTGGGACCGCCCACAAGCCGAAAATCATGGGTGGCGGGTGAAAAATTGCGTTGATCCGGTCATCATTCCCCCATCAAGTGGGGCGCCTCAGGCACTGGGCAATAAACCCAGCCCGCCCCTTTAAATCGAGGGAGCAAGTATTACCCGGGGGATAGCCCCCTGAGATCAACGCTATTAATTGTAGCCACAATCCAGGGCCGAAGCCTCTGGACCCCCGCCCCGAGAGGGATATACCGTATATCCTATACGGTATATATTTCATTATAACTTTTAAATATTAACAGGTATCTGGCCAGAAACACAACATACAACCATACGATCATACAAGGAGTATACTGTATTTCCCATAAACCAATTCATTATAACTTTTAGGTCATAACAGGTATTTGGCCAGACAAGCAATACAAGTGAATTATGTAATAAGATTATATATAATGCTGTACATAGGGCCGGTTTAGCTCAGTTGGTAGAGCGTTCGGCTAGGAATCACAAGGTTCTTGGTTCGATACCGGCCCTCGCCAACTCAGCGAATGAGTAGCACAGGTATCTGTGTGGTAAAGTGAGGAGATGATGGTTGGTGTGGCGCTCCACCTCAGATGCTAAAATAATCTCCTTGCTCTAGCACTATTGAAAAGCGCTGATGAAAAGGGGATAACTCCCTCGCTGTCTGGCCGATACTGACATTATGCCGCCCCGACGACTTTATTTTACTTACTTACATACAGAATTATTCGACTTCACTCAAAACCCAAAAAACCTTACTATTCAATACACACACTAAAAATAATTTGTGATTTTTTTAATATTATAGATTTTATGACAATTCGAAATAATTTGGTAAGATATCTTTAGCCCAGCAAAACAACTTGTCAACCCAAATAAGCGATGGAAAGTATCATATGTTCTGTAATTTTATTTAACAAATATAATATATAAAAAAAAGTTTGAAGTAAGCAGATAATTGCCATAGTGTTCGGCTAGGAATCACAAGCTTCCTGGTTCGATACCAACCCTCGCCTACTCAGCGTATGAGTATCACAGGGATCTGTGCGGTAAAGGGAGGAGCTGATGGTAGATGTGGCGCCCCATCACAGACGCTAGAATAATCTCCTTTGTCTAGCGCTGGTGAAATGGGTATAGAATCCCTCGATGTCTGGCTGATACCGACATTAGGTCCACCCGACAACGACTACACTCTGGCAAAGGTCCGAAGGGGAGCACTTTAATCCACGACGGCACCAAGTGAGAATCAAAGTCAATAGACTTATTATTTTATTTTCGAGACGAACTTTCTTGTTGGGTATATACACAATATTTCTTATGATAGAGAGAGTAGGCGCATCAGAGAGAGAAAAGATATACGAAAATAATCTTAATTAAATTTCATTGATTTTTCATTTTTTTTTAAAATTTTATAATTTACGATTAGGGTTAGTGTTAGGTTAGGGCTAGGGATTAGGTTGAAATTCAGTTTTAATATTAGAAGAAGAAGAAGAAGAATCTACACTTATTCTTCTTCTTCTTCTACTTCTTCTTCTAATTATAATAATAATAATAATAATAATAATAATAATAATAATAAGAAGAAGAAGAAGAAGAAGAAGAAGAAGAAGATGCAGTCAGTGTGTTCTTATGATCGCTAACAGAGGGCGAGTCAAATGAGAAATCAGTTTGTATTTTTGTCATGTATGATTTCAAATACATGTCTTGTCACGGGACCCTAACAGGTACTACCATTCTTGGTCAGAGTGGACCTGGGAGTAATGGTGATGAAATGATACTCCACACTCCCCAGAGTTCCAGAATTGGAACTTCACCAGTAGATACAATTTAACGTCATTCGCAGGAAACTATCACTCCCAGCCATCGCGTTCTAGCACATATATGATAATAAGGGTTGGGGGTTGGCATAAGGGCAATAGGGTTGGGACAATCATATAGGTGCTAGGGCTTGACGTAACCAGCCGATTGATCAAAGAAGGGCTCTCCGACTGTCCGTCTAACCAAGGGCCAATGTGGAGTGTTGCATATTATGGACTGCTCAACCACCAGGATTCTGTCCTTAAGCATCACGGGTCTTCTACCACGGCAAAAAGGTAGTCCCTTTGAGGGTATTTTACCCCTCTGCAGAGGTCCAGTCGGTGTATTCTACTATTGGTTAATCCTAGTCTGTAGTTTTCCTTGTTATCCAAAAGATAGGTCTTGAAAGTTCAATTCGCAATTGATTTGAAGACAATTGTAATCTTACAGGCTTTCTATGCTCGTCTCTCATTGACCAATTTTAACCGGAAGTGCCCGCTGTTGTTGTTGAGAAAGTTCACAAATAGAAGTGGAGATTTTTTGTACATCTTATACCACCTGATAATCCAACAGCTAGGATACAAGTCACATACAATCTTGACAACTTCTTATGATCAAGCCGGATTAAATTAGGTACTATTTAAACTTTAAATAAACTTTAAAGTACTGAAACTCTGTTACTAAAGATTAAATTTCAGCACCTCTGAATCCAACAATAAAATTTCATTAATATATATATATATATATATATATATATATATATATATATATATATATATATACATTGTAACTGCCTTCAAGCAAAAAATATAAATAATAATATACTTTACTCAACAATGCTTATAAAGCAAATTAATTTAATCTCATTCCTCACGCCGGAGCATAGGCCTAAATTTGCGATCTTCTCAACGTCCACTCTACTTTGTATAGTAGTAGTAATAGTGACGTATTTACCCGTGACAAGCTAGTTTCGCATGTATCGTTTGCTGCGTATCGGTGGCCCAGTGGTAGAGTCTCTGACTCTGCGTGCTGAGGTTTCGATTTCTGTCGGTGGGAAATCGTAAGTATACATCGCTGATGAGACTTAATAAAGTTGAAACAGATGTACGATGTTCTACGTAGGGGCGATATTTGCTGAATTCGCTTGTCATGATCATTTTCATTAATTATCGAATTTTATACGATATACGCATTGTAACTGCCTTCAAGCAAAAAATATAAATAATAATAATAATAATAATAATAATATAATAATAATATATATATATATATATATATATATATATATATATAATTACTGTACACACAGTACAAACTCATTAATCGCCAACTAACCAATCAGCATCGAGCACCTCCGTATTATTCAAAAGTAGCAACAAGCAGCCAGAATATTACTACTGTCCACGGTCTTGAAGAAGGGAGGATCACAATCCTGAAAATCTACCACTACGTCTAGATAAAAGAAACTAAAAAAAAAACTACCGAGTTTTCTGATATTTATTCCCAGATAAATATATTATGGTAACTACATTATCATAATATAGCACTTTAATGCTTCACACCTGGTATATGTACTTCCAAAAAACGGATACAGATACAAAAATATATCTCAAATATATATATATAAGTAAAGTAAAGTAAAGTCGTTGGGGCGGCCTAAAGTCGGTATCAGCCAGTCAGCGAGGTAGTCTATCCCCTTTTCAATAGCGCTAGACCAAGGAGATTGTTTTAGCATCTGAGGTGGAGCGCCACACCTACCATCAGCTCCTTATATATATATATATATATATATATATATATATATATATATTTACGAGGTCTACCCCCCTACTTTATTCCACTTTGGCCCTATCTTGGGCCAGACGGGCGGTCGGAGAGGCCCCCTCCGATCAATCGGCTGGTCACGTCAAGCCCTAGCACCTATATGATTTCCCAACCCAATTGCCCTTATGACAAGCCCCAACCCCTTTTTATCATATGGGTGCTAGAAGTCGGTGACCGAGGGTCTACATGTCCTGGGAATGACGTTAAACTCTATCTGATGGTGAGCACCCCTTCATCACCATTGCTCCCTGGTCCACTCTGACCCAGAGTGGTAGTACCTGTTAGGGTCCCATCTATGGGTTAAATAGAAAAATGTATTTATAAAAAATTGTATTATCCATTAAGAATTGATATATTTCAAAACTTTATCGGCATTAAATGACCCACTGAGGTTGATATGCCGTAAAACAAAACACAACATAACAAAACCAAACCTATTTTATTTTATGAAATATGAAAAATGAACCGACAAAAAACGATTTTTACTTTTTTTCTATAAAGATAAGAGTCTGAATAATTATATCAGAAGATTTTTATAAAAGTCTAAATGCCAGAGTTTTTTTTAGTAAAAGAACCATGAATACAGAATTCAGCTAAAAAATATCAATAAAGAAACTGACCGTCGTAAAAAACGGGCTGTTTTACTTATTTTTTAAGATAACGGTGAATAATTTTTCCCCAATCGAATAATTTGATCTTTGAATTAACTGTTTTTCTTTGTAACAACTCTTTATGTTCGTTATTTCTTTTGGCGAGATTTTACAAAAAAAAAGTTCAAAAATATTTACGTTTCTTCCTTCAATATGGCCGAAACTAATCACGTGACCTATTTTGGTGGTACCTAGAACAAATGAGAAAAAGTTTCCCTAATGAAAGAGAAATACTAAAGGATACAGAGTTAGAAAAATACATTGGTGTGAATGTGGACCCTGAATTAAAATTTTCCAAACACATAGAAATACAAGTAAATAAAGCGAACAAGATATTAAGATTAATACGAAGGTCAAATGAATACATGGATAAAGAAATGCTGAAAAATTTATTCATTGCATTGGTAACACCTCATTTGGAATTTGCTAATGTGGTTTGGAGTACAAGACTAATCAAGGACATAAAACTCATTGAGGGAGTTCAAAGGAGAGCTACTAAATTAGTGAATGATTAAAAAAAACCTTTCGTTTGAAGAAAGACTTGGGAACATTGACTTATTAAGTTTGGTTTATCAACGTACAAGAGGGGATATGATTGAAGTCTACAAATATACACATGGTTTTTATTCAACGAACTTTGATCTACTTAACATTGCTCAAAATATCAATACCAGGGGTCATAAATTAAAACTCTTAAAAAGATTTTGTAAAGCAAATGCAAGACAAAATTATTTTAGTGAATGGTGAATACGTGGAATAAACTACCATCATCAATAGTGAATACCCCATTGCTAAACTCCTTTAAGGCAATGTTAGATAATCTGTGGAAAGAGTATAAATATTCTGTGGAATTAAGATGAATGTTTATAAGGAACAGCTGACAGGTCTCAGACCTAATATACTAGCTGAAAGGATATTATTATGGTAATTTTCACCTTTCGTTGTTAAAATTCCTAGCATAAAATTGCGAGTGCGCATTCTCTGAAATGAACTTAATTGTTATTAAGAACACATTTTATGATATGCATGCAGTTGTATTGTTTTCGAAACGATTCTAATATTTTTATATTTCGCACGTACATATTCAAAATGGCTACCGGCTTGTTTCAAAGTGAAAGCCAGTTGGCTAAATTCCTAACATAAAATTATCTGAAATGAACTTAATTGTTATCAAGAACACATTTTATGATATTTTTGTGTTAAAGCATGCAGTTGTATTATTTTCGAAAAAGTTTCTAAGATTTGTTTATTTTGCACGGAGACTTTCAAAATAGCTACCGGCC
>CM042168.1:39442453-39474953 GCA_023376005.1 Doryteuthis pealeii | reverse complement strand
ATATAATGCGTACAGTGATATAGACACGTGAAAATTACTATCAAACTACTAACTGAAAATGTCACATAAAAAAACGACGATGTATTGCCTACTAAAACACTTATTCTTGTAATAATTGGAATGTTTTTTTTTGTTGCTTTTTGTACAATACGACTTCCGAAAAAAAAAAGGTAGTGATCCCTGTTTATAATGCGCATGTTTAAAAGTATCTGCGTAAACATAGCGCTACGGTATTATGCTGCGCGTTCTATAGGCTGCAGGTCTATACTTCTCGGTAAAAGATAGTTGTTTATATATATATATATATATATATATATATATATATATATATATATATATATATATATATATATATATATATAGTCTATTATATTGTCCCAAACTAACATTCTTTATTATCCACATTGTAATATTACTGCTACTTTCTCTGGTACTTTTCAACACATAGCTACGGGACAATAATAATAATAATAATAATAATAATAATAATAATAATAATAATAATAATAATAATAATAATCAAGTAATTAGACCTGATTTATATTTCGTGGAGTATTTGTTTAAGACTCGGTAGTCAGCCAATATCTGGAATTAATATGGCTGGTGATGTCTCCATTTGCTGAGAAATAAAAAAAAAAAAAAAAAAAAAAGAACACTTTGGTTGGATCTTTTTTTTTCTTTTTGTAGCAACTGAATTCATATTTGTTGGTGTTAAGTTTGTTACTGTGTTGTGGTGGAGAAATTCTTCTTTCGGAATATCATTTTTTTTTTTTTGCATAAGATTTTATTCCTCCTTACAAATGTATTATTATTATTATTATTATTATTATTATTATTATTATTATTATTATATTATTATTATTATTATTCGTAGTAGTAGTAGTAATAGTAGCAGTAGCAGCAGCAACAGCAGCAACTGTAGTAGAAGAAATAGTAGTAGCCGTAGTTCTTTTCAAGTCTTTTCAGTATTATTATTATCAATTTATTATCTAATATTAAGTATTATTAAATATCAAATATTATTAATGTCAAATATTATTAAATAATTTTGAGTGTTATTAAATATTATTATTAGATATTATTAGATATTAAATATTATTAAATGTTACATATTAATAAATATTATTAAATATGAAATATTAATAAATACAAATTCGAGATGAATTTGTGATCGTCTGCTTTTAATCATATCTATTTTCATTTTTTTTAAATTACTATTCTGTTTCATCTTAATTTACTATCACAAATTAAACAATGATATTAATGATGACTGATAATACAGTTTTCAAATAGGAATGAAAATATCCAGCATTTGTTTGTTTTTTGTTTTTAATATTTACTTATTTTTAACTATTCTATTTTTTCTATCGGGAATGACATTTAGATTTTTTTTTTCAGACAAAAATTGTAACATTTCATTTATCGTTCGTTACTCTAATTTATTTATTTTTAATTTTTATTTCATTTATTTTTTATTTTTATTTGATTTGATTTTTTTCATTTTCTTTCGTTTTATTTTACTCGTCTGTTTTCTTAATTTTTCTGAACAATGACGATTTAGAACGAGAGAAGAGAAAAAAAAAGTTTGTTCAATCGCGCGAAAATGAAAAACGAGACATTTAAAAAAAAATGTCTGTAAAGCGTTTCGAAATATCCGAAAAAATGTCCGATTTTTATAGCTGCCTGGTTGTAGGTGGACGTCTACCGGATTTTTAAAAATTTTATTTCATTTTTTTTCTTTGGCTTTTACTCGCCATTACATTTTTTTAATTTTTTAATTATTCATTTATTTATTTAGAGGAGGGAGTCATTTACCTACAAAAATTATTTCGTCTATTGTATACCCTCACCTCTCTTGTTGGTTTTGATATCATCAATATTCTTAAGTCATTTTGATATTTCCGGTAAAGACATGCGTGTGATAGACGATATATATACAGAAATAGAAAGAATTTGAACTCATTCAAATAACATAGGTGTGGTAAGGGAAGATATTTCCCCCTACCAGATAGTTGGACTCGTCCAACGAAACACATATAAAGATACACATATGCAAGTTTATTTGCAGTTGAGTTATGTAGTATTTGTAGTTGAGGCACTATTAGTCAAGTAGCTATTCCCACTGTTGGAGAACTGCGTGTTGACTTTATTTATATTCCTGTACAAAAAGTAATAAACCCTTTTCAATTTTGAAGCATCTTCCTTGTGTTAGTGTTATAAGGGAAGATATTTCCCCTACAAGATAGCTGTACTTGTCCAACGGAACACATATGTATAAAGACACGAGGTTATTCGTAGTCAGTTACATAGCAGTATTCGTAGTCACTACTAGTCGAGTAACTAGTTATACTGTTGAGAACTGCGCGTTGACTCTATTATATATTCCTGTACAAAAAAAACAACAACTTTTCCGAATTTTCAATGTTGTTAATTAATTAATTCAGTCACAGCAGTAGACAGAGTAACGAAGTCGCAAAGAAAATCGAACTCATTCTAATAACAAACTGGTCGACTCTCATTTTTGGTCTAAAAATTACGTCTTTGAAATTCGACTTATAGACGAGCATATACGGCAATTATAACATCCAGAACGTACTACACTGGCAATGGTCTGGGTGATGTGCTTACCAATATCTACTCAGCGATACATGAACAAAGGTGATCAAACAATATTTACTATGGTTAATCTGTGAGTCATCCAGTAAAATTGAATATATATATATATATATATATATATATATATATATATATATATATATATATACTTAAAAGATCCAGAATAAGGCTCAAAATGGATATGGATTTTTCACAGTGACGACATACTGGACTAGTGGTGATGATGCTTCGGCCTCGAAACCTTGCCTTAATTCAGTCATTATCTGATGAAGGGTTTGCTGCAAGCGACATTGCCGTTTGCACAATGGATATGATATACATTTATCTAAAGTATATCTGACTAACATATTATCAATGATATTATGAATACCTAATTGGAAGGAGCTCGTTGCTTTAAGCAATGAATTACCCTTCAATTTTATAATAAGATAAATAAAAAACAAGATACAGAATTAATCTCTGATTATAATAAACTTCTACCATTTACTATAGTAGAAAATATCGAATGAGACAAATTATTTTATTTCTATCTTACACACACACACACACACACACACACACACACACACACATATATATATATATATATATATATATATATATATATATATATATATATATATATATACTCACAAGCTTATATTTCTAAAGTTATGTGTTTCTCTATGGACACACATATATATATCGTCATGATAGATACGCATGTCACCGAAAGTAAGATACAAACACCGGAAATGACGCGAATATTTGCTTTTCATCAGATATAACAATAATAATAATTCATCGGAAACATTGTTTTACTTTTTTAAAAATTTCAATTAAATAAAACTCGTTCCGTTTGTATAGAAACAAATGACCCTCCTTCTGACATACACAGGTTTTTTTAATACTGATCGTCTATAGTCTATTACAGGCATGTACAAATCTAACGAGGTACTTGGTTTAAAAATATTTGCATGAAAAAATATCAAAGGTACTCAAAGAAAAGGATAAGACGAATAACAAAAACGATACCTTAAGAACTTGAACAAAAATTTCTGGATATTGGTGTCTATTTTAAAAAATCTATTTGGACGAGACTGCTACGAGCTATGAACCATTCAGACATTTTTTCTATTTGCTACTGAAAAGATGGCGGCGAGAGAAGTCGGTTTCCCATCGTCTGCTTTCAGGTTTTGTCATCCAGAAATTGGTATCTTCAGCCAGGACAGGATTTACCAACTTTTGGGCCCTAGGCCAAACTAATTAGTGAGCTTCAAATTGAAGACTACGGTAGGGCTAATACTTATACAAGCATCACATAGTCCGAGCCCTATACTTATTGTACAGGGTTTGGTTTATTTGTTTTAATGGCATTTGCACCTTCGTTGGTTATCTAATACCAAAGCCATTCTTGTAGAAAAATCAGTAATGGTACTATTTAACCCATAACTTGGGGATGAGAAGGTTAATACCTTTGCCAAGGGTATTAGTACGAAAGCGAATGCAATAACGCGACTGGAGTTCGAACTCGCTTACTCCGATGTCGCAGCCCAGTACGTTAAACTTTACACCAGAAGGGCCCTCATGGTTTTGATTATGTCAAATATATATATATAAAGTAAAAAAAAGTAAAGTCGTTGGGGTGGCCTAAAGTCGGTATCAGCCAATCAGCGAGGGAGCCCATCCCCTTTTCACTAGTGCTAGACCAAGGAGATTTTTTTTGCGTCTGAGGTCGAGCACCACACCTACCATCAGCTCCTTACTTTACCGCACAGATCTTTGTGCTACTCATACGCTGAGCAGGCAAGGGCCGGTATCGAACTAGGAACCTTGTGGTTTCTAGCCGAACGCTCTACCGACTGAGCTAGCTCAGGTAAATACATTCAGGTACCTGGGCTACACAGTGACCATTAACAATAGACTCAATGCAGAGCTTCATCTCCGGTGGCCTAATGTCGGTATCAGCCAGAAAGCGAGGGAGTATATCCCCTTTTCACTAGCGCTAGACCAAAGAGATTATTTTTGCGTCTGAGGTGGAGCACCGCACCTACCATCAGCTCCTAACTTTACCACACAGAGCCCTGTGCTACTCATACGCTGGCGAGGGTCGGTATCGAACCAAGAGCCTTGTGGTTTCTAGCCAAATGCTCTACCAACTGAGCTATAATTTGCAGCGACACCAATTAGTTTTGGTGGGCCCCAGATACCCGTAGGATCTAGGCCAATGGCCTACAATACCTATTTATAAATCTGAACCTGTCTTCAGTTCCCAAGTGAATACTTGGACGTTTGAGATACCTGGAAAACAACTTCCATTTTGTTTTTGTAGTCTGCTATGAAGAGAATTCAGTTCTTTCTTCTTCATATACAAAAAGCAGTACGCGATCTTTTCCGTTCTAATTGTAATATCTAATTGTACAATCTAATTTGGTACAGACTCATTGGTAATTCAATGTCGTTTCGTTGAGGCACCTTTGAATACCCGTTAACTATAGTTAGCTACCATAATCAAGGCATTTTTTTCTTTCTTTCAAAACGACCTACATTACTCTACGTTATTTTTAAAAGGGCGCGAACTTTGGGAGAACGTTCACCATACTGTAAAAACATGGCAACGGTTTGTAGCATTAAATGTAGGTATGGTATTTTTTATGCATGTATGTGTATGCATATATATATATATATATATATATATATATATATATATATGTGTGTGTGTGTGTGTGTGTGTGTGTGTGTGTTTTTGTGTGTGTGTGTGTGTGTGCATCTACTCTGATCTTCTCGGTTCTTGTACGAGACACGTGGTATTTTAAAGAAGTCACCCACCCCCACTCCGTGCGCACAGGCACGGACAGGGTTAAAGAAAATCCTGGTCCCTGCAACCATTGTCACGTGAATGTCGGACTACTCTCCCTCACTCACCACATATTTAGTTCAATGGGGGAGGTGGCGCAGCAGAAGTGGGATCATCGCGGGTAGGTTCACCTCGTTTTAAGTTTGTCACGTTCTGTCTGAATAAAGAGCGAGCCTGAGGGTGAGGTAGATGAACCCACTCCAATATCAGCCCGAAGACAGTATGTGTGTGTTGGGGGTGGGTGGGGTATGTATGTGGGTGTGGGTGTGGGTGTTGTGGATGAGTTCGTTGCCGGAGACGAAAAACATGCAAAGGTGAAAATAATGCGCGCGCTTTTAGTCTTGCATGTTTTCTTTCTTTCTTTTTGCCGATCCTTTTCTTTCTTTCTTTCTTTCTTTCTTTCTTTCTTTCTTCCTTAATTCTTTCTTTCTTTCTTTCTTTCTTTCTTTCTTTCTTTCTGTCATTCATTCTGTCATTCATTCTTTCTTTCTTTCTGTCATTCATTTAACCTTTCTTTCTTTCTTTCTTTCTTTCTTTCTTTCTTTCTTTCTTTCTTTCTTTCCACCATTCATTTTTTCTTTCTTTCCCTTTCTATTCTTTTTTGCTATCATTCTTTCTTTCGTTCATTTCTCCTTTCTTTCTTTCTTTCTTTCTTTCTTTCTTTCTTTCTTTCTTTCTTTTTTGTTTCTGCCATTCATTTCTCCTTTCTTTCTTTCTTTCATTCTGTCATTTTCAAACGGAATTTTTAGAGCTATTTTTTGAATTTAAAAAAATTTCCGTATAAATTGCGAGTTCACTTTGTTCTTATGATCGTCAAGAGATGGGATTTAAAAAAAATTCAATTGAGCATTTGGGTGTGTGATATCCCATCACTTTAATCACAAGAGAAAAAAGAAGACATGGTACTGAAAGAGAAAAGAGAAGAAAAAAGAGAGGTAGGAAAAGGTCAAATTAGAGAGAGAGAGAGAGAGAGAGAGAGAGAGAGAGAGAGAGAGGAGAGAGAGAGAGAGAGAGAGAGAAGAGAGAGAGAGAGAGAATTGTACTAAATACAATAAAATATATATGTTGAATAATCTGTATGCAATATAACAATATATAATATATGTTATACATTATCAAATTACCTCTAGTCTCGTAATACAAGTTACATTTGTGTATAGATTACATACACTGTATGTAATTGTTATTGAGGTGGAGGTATTATACACGTTTATATCATATATGTATTAGATATATTATATATCGAATTATATATGTATTATGTACTATATGTACTGTAATATGTTTAATCTGTTGATACACATATAATACGAAAACAAGTTTATATAAAACAATATAGTGAAAAAACATTTTTCATTTCTGTACACATTGAATTTCATTAATGTGAATAGAAAAAAAGAAAAAGAAAAAAAGAAAAAAATCTTAGCGGAAAAGAGAAAAATATAAAAAATAATCTACAATAATTTGAATTAGAAAAGAAAAAAACATATTTTTCTTCTTTGTGGACATTAAAATAAATGTATCTTGGATCATATGTAACTTTACTCACATTATTTGAGACACGAAAAATATTAATTCATTTAATTTTCAAGCATTTTCAAACAATGAATTTTCATGGACACCTTAGAGTTTCGGGTATTTTTGTTTAATAATATATCAACCTTCGTGGGTTATTCAATGCCAAAGTTATTCTTGTAAAAGGATAGTAGTGGCATTATTTAACCTATAGCTAGTTGGATAAGGGAGGGTCATATCTTTCTAATTGTATTAGTCCCAAAGTGAAAGTAATAGAATGACTGGAGTTCGAACACGCTTACTACGATACTGTAGTCCACTACTCCACAGGGAAACCCCATAGACAACTTATGGGAACCGTAGCAATGTTGAACCTGAAGATGAACCTGAAGATGAACCTGAAGATGAACCTCTAAAAGATAAACCACTAATTAATAGGAATGGATTATTCAATTAAAAGATGGATTAATTTTTTTTATGTTTAAAGATTTGATTTTTTTTCTTGAATTTATTTAAAGATGTTTGGACACGAAATAGAATTGTCTCCCTTTTGTATTAGAGATGTGGATCGAATCGGACGTTGAGTCTTTCGTTCCCGTGTGACTAAACACATGAGTCCCCGTCTTGTTCCCAGAGCTCACATATAAAGTAAAAATCTGTAAGAGATTTCAACCCCTCTTTTCACCTGACACTTCCTCATGTAACTCGGAACATCATTGCGTCCTTTTTTAATATATAGTTTATCCCTTTTGTTGTTTCTTAGTTGGATTCATACCTTTCCAAACGGTATTAGCGTAATGTGAACTCAAACATCCTCGTTCAGAAATCTAACCCTGCTAGAAGAGTCCACTACTTACGACGATAACCGTTACGCCACAATCGTCTTCAGATTTTTATATATATATTTACCAACCCCTCCGCTTGAGTAGGATGGGACACAAGATCAATTTCTTAAACGGAGTTTAACTGGTTTAAATTCAGTTTTCTTTCTCTTAGACTGGTTACCTAATCAATGTTAAAGAGCCAAATCTGCTCTACCTATCTCCCAATAGTTGGCTGCATATCGTTCCCAAGTGTGTTAGCGTTAACCAGCATAAATTGACTTGTCTTTTCCCTACAGAATATTCTGTGTTGAGTTACCCTCTTTTGGATAACGTAATACATTATAGAAAAAAAAAAGAACCCTTTTATTATTAGAAATACTGTTTATATATAATACTGTGTTTTCTGGGAAAAAATGCGTAAAAAATACCTGAACATTCTGCTAGTCATGTAATATTATTTCTTAGAGTAAACTAATAGAAAAAGTATGGAATTGTTTTTACAAATATAAGGATCTAATCGAAGGGAGATAACTCACATATATTTTCCTTATTTCTACATTAATGTGCGAGTTATTACTTGATCCAAAATTCTTCAATAACAAAAAAGAATAAAGTGTCAAATCACAGAAATTTTGGAAACTAAAATTTGATATAATAATATCCTAAAAAATCATGTTATATCATATTATATATATATATATTATACTATAAGTAATTATAGTGTTTCTCTTTTCTCTCTCACTCGATCTTTTTTCTTTCTTTTCCTTTCTTTTAATTCATTACTCGGCAAAAACGAGATCCTTCGTAATATGTCATCGCAAAATTAAAGATGGAAGCTGTCAAAGCTTTAAAAAGAGATTTAACAAACATACACAGCACATATATACAATTAAATATATAATAAAAGAATAAATAAAAATGCATTGTCATGATTTTGTTTCCTTCTTCTGTGTCCATTTGTTAGACGACAACGATTTGGAGAGAAGAATTCTATAATCAATTTTTTTTCAAAATGTCGGCATAAAAATCGAGAAAGAAAAAAAAAGGGTGAAAAAAAAAAAGAAAAAAAAAGAAACATTATGATCGTCTTTAAGAACATTCCAAAGTTTTTTTTTTGTTTTTTTTTTTCGCTATAAAATTTGAATACGAATATTCAATTACGAAAAGACGGCTTGAAACTAAAAAAAGAATTGATAGACAGTTATCAAACAGTCATAGACGCAATCAGCTTTTCTTTTCACTGTGGCAACATAAAAAAGGACTGAAACGCACACGACAATTGATTTGATATTGTCATGCGCAAGAGCACGCATGCGCAGACGTACGCACAGACTTCAACAGAGATGACACTGCGCACACACATTTTAACATTCATATATGTGCGTAAGTATATCTGTGCATATATTTGTGTATTCTGCACATACGCGTAAAATGATATGTGTGTATGTGTATGTTGTATGTATCTATTTGTGCGTGTACGTGTGTGGATATGTATGTATGTATGTATGAAGGGTTACCTAAAGGCTTTTCAAACGGTTAAATATATCCGTTCATCAAGTTAACCACAATCTAATCAGTACTCACCGCACACCGTATACGACTCCCGAAATCAGTCCGTCTTAGAACCTTTAAGTAGCCCTCCCTCCACATATATATATATATATATATATATATATATGTGTGTGTGTGTGTGTGTGTGTGTGTGTGTGTGTGTTTGTCTATATATATATATATATATATATATATATATATATATATATATATATATATATATATATATATTGAAAGAAAAACACAGTTTGAGAAATCAGATTCCCATCAGATTTCGCTAGAGTTATAGCGTCATCAGAATGATTCTGATGACGCTACGCTTCTAGATATATATATATATATGTGTGTGTGTGTGTGTGTGTGTGTGTGTGTGCCTGTTTCTGTGTCTGTGTCTGTGTGTCGTGATGTGTGTATGTGTATATGTGTATATGGATGTATGTATGTCACATTTGTGTATGTATATATAAATGCTGTTATGTTATATATACGTGTATGTCTTCTTCCGTATTGTGGGAGGAATAGTTTTTTTTTTCATATAGCTGCAAATGAAGATATGAACTCCTGGAAAAATTGTCTGTTTCGTTAAAACTTTCTCTTCTTTTTTTTTAATCAAAAGATCAATCATTTGTCCCTTTTAAACGATCACATATTTTTTAAAGTATATTGGAAAAAATAAATAAATAAATAAGTAAATAAATAAATAAAATGATCAGTCAATTCAATAAATTCTTTTCGTTTGCAGTTCCAATTTCTTTTCTTTTTTATACAAACTCTTCATCCATGATTCAATTTTTTTTAAAACATTTTTTTTACAATCTTTTGTATCGAGAAAGCAGTCATTGTACAATTATTTAATCAATCAACCAACATTGCAACAATAATAAATACAAGAATGATCTGATCGATATCAATCAATCAATGGATCATTTAAATTGGTATACGAATAAAAATTTGATAAAATAAGATCGCTAAATGTTCCAGCTGCCATCGCTTAATAATGGAGGGAAAAAAACGTATGATTATTATTTTTTTTGTCAATTTGTCAAGTAAAATTATCGAGGAAAGATAACTCCGTTTGGCACTTTAAAGCTGTGCATTAAAATTTCGGTGTTACTTCCCTTCAAAGAAAAAATTATCAATTTTTTTTGTTTCGTTTTGCTATATTGCATCGAATTTATCGATATTTTGTCAAAATTGTATTTAAAAAAAAAAACACAAAAAAACAAAAAAACAACAAACAAACTTAAATGACACTAGAGTAACTACGCAGTAAATGCAGACATTTTTTTTCGTTTGTAAGGAAAAGGTCGGCATTGTTTGAGTGGCGTCCAAAATTGAAGCTCTGTACAGTCAAATCGCAGAATTTACCATATATATATATATATATATATATATATATATATATATATATATATATATATATATATTTGTTTTTGAAAGATATTAATGAGGTGTTTTTCCTCCGGAAATTTGGTTATAAGGTACATAGTGATAATTTATGCAAGAGAGTGAAAAAATAGGTTAATTCTGAATTTACCACGCTGACAGGGGCGGGGGGGTTAAAATTTCAACTTCACTTATTATTATTATTATTATTATTATTATTATTATTATTATTAAAAGTAGTAGTAGTAGTAGTCGTAGTAGAGGGAAGAGGAATGGAAGGAGAGGAGGAGGAGGAGGAAGAGGAGGAGGAGGAGGAGAAGTAATAGTAAAATAAAAATAGTGTAAAGTTTGGATATCTAGATATTTGCATGATCCTCAATATGGCCGATATCTTGCTAAATAATCACAGTCTATTGTAGCAGACATTTTTCGAAGAGGGCTAGGATTTTAGAAGAGTCAAACTGCACAAACAGAATATCCTAAATATTTTCTTCATTCTAATTGTATCTATAAATCAAGGTTGCAGTTATTTTTGTGTGTGAGTGTGTGTGAGTGAGTGAGTGTGTGTGTGTGAGAGAGAGAGAGAGTGTGTATGTGTGTGAGTGTGTGTGTGTGTGTGTGTCTTTTTCAAAATATTTGTTATGGCTAGACAGAAAAAATAGATAAGTGAATGCTGCTTAAATTTTTGATAATAAAAACATTATTTTTTTAGACGCGTGTTATTTCTTAATCAAATATGATTTCTATGATTTATTTTTTATTTGTTGTTTTTGTTGTTGTTTTTATTGTTTCTTTAGTCAAAGTATCCTAATATTACAACAAGGTTGATATTCTAAAAAAAAAAATGAATAGAAAGAAAACATCTTTTTAAACGATAAAAGCCTTGAGAGAAACATTGATATAGTAGTAGTAGTATTTGTATTAGTAGTAGTAGTAGTAGTAGTAGTAGTAATAATAATAATAATAATAATAATAATAAACACTATATAATATATAATAATATAATATGATGATAATATAGTATAATAGTAATGATAAAAATAATAATAATATAGTTATCATATAACATAATAATAATAATAATAATAATAATAATAATAATAATAATACAAGTAAAGTTTAAAAGTTGTTGTTTTTTTTGTTGTTTTTTTTTTCAAATTCGTTACGGTGTTGTTGAAATTTGTAATAGCAAAGGGTCCATTAATGCAAAGTTTTTTTGTTTTTTTTTACAAAAAAAAATTGTTTTCTTTCGTTGGGGTGGGGGGAGATAGTCTGTTAAAATTTACCAAATGTTGTAGGATTTGAAAAAATAAAATTTCATTCAAAAAAAAAAAAATCTCATTTCTTTTTTCTTCATGCGATGATACAATAATAATTTCAATACACAATTTTATCATCACCAATATCTCTCTAGCTTAGTCTGGCACGAGGCCGAAAATGCAGAGCGCTCAAGTGAAATTCGAATTCTTTTATTGAGGTGATAGTTTGCAAGACTAGCTTGCTAACTACTCTACGGTGAGGCGCCAGACTTACCTTTGTTTGGCCCAAGGCCGCAAATGCAGAGCCCTCAGTGAGAATCGAATTCACGATTAAAGCAATGGTCTGTAAGACTAGCTTGCTAACACCTACTCTACAGTGAAGCGACCATAGATTGATACTTACCAAGCTTGGCTTAGTATGGCACAAGGCAGAAAATGCAAAGCGCTCGGCGAGATTCGAATTCATTATTGAGGTAATGGTCTCAAAGATTAGCTTTCTATTCAACGACGAAGCGACTATACATTGATATTTACCAAGCTTTGCTTAGTCAGGCTCAAGGCTGCAAATTCTGGGCACTCAGTGAAGGTCGAATTCACTGTACTAGCAAATGTACTCGGGGAAATGATTTGCATCATTTCATTTTATTTTTTTCTATTTTTTTACGCTAGTCATGGTTAGCCCTATTTTTAGTAGAGACTAAGATTAGGCTGCTAGTCTAGGACACACAGTGCCGATCAAATTCAGAGCAGTGGTAATAGTTTACAAAGTTAACTATTAATCCACGATACCCAAATTTGATCTTTTTTTTAAGCATCACAAGCAAAGACAGGGTGGGGAGAAATGCTGGTAGCTAAGGTCAAAGAGTGTACTATTTTGAACGAAAAACGGACGACTCTTATTCCTTTGAACCACCATTGAATTGTCTATGCTAGTAAGTAAATATATATTTTTAATTAAAAAAAAAGAAAGAAAAAAGAAGAAAAAAAGGCCATGAAATTTATGAAAAGGTTTGATTGCAACTTGCCGAGGAATTTTGGTTTGGGAAGAGATGATGTAAGGCAAGATTATTGTCATTTTTTTTTTTTTTTGCTTGATTAGATATTTCAAAAAAGAGTTACCTCCCCTTGTTGTCAGCATGGCGTAACGAGAAAAACAATTATGGTACATTATGGTTACATAAAAGTATGCTCGAATGTATAAACTAAATTCTAACCATGCATTTTTTTTTAAGTAAAAAACATGGGGCTTAATTTTCATTGATAGAAGCAGTTTTTTTTTGTTTTAAAAAATGAATTTTCTGCATTTGGTTTTTTCACATTTCAAATATTTTTTTGTTTAAATAACAACAAGAACAAACAAACAGCAATGTCCTTAACACTTTCAGAAAAAAGAAAATTAGTCTGAGACACTTGACAAATTTCAATGATATGTTTGCGTTTATACCTTAAAAACAAAACAAAACAAAAAAACAAAAAAAAAAAAACAAACAATATACAGTCCTGCTCCCTATTGTCGTATTCCTTTACACCCTTTCCACGCTGAACGGCTTCAGGATCCCAATAAAGGGCATGGGGAGTAAACACCGATAACAAATCTGGAGCCGGTGTCTCTAAGGTGGAGTAAATACTAGGCAGCATCTCCTGCCACACTGTCTCTGCGACAAACTGAATCGGTTTCTTACCTTTCCCTTTTGGACAACAGCGGCTGCGTGGAGAGGGAGGATCTGCTGCTTGGACAACAGCAACCCACCCAGGCTACGTAGTTTTTTAAAAAGTGGACACTACTTCATCGCCTTTCGCAGACAGAAGGATGTCAACAACACCCTTTCCCGTCTCTCACATTTGAGCTTTGAAGTTATCTCCCTTTGAGCCTTTATTGTTAACCTCCCTTGTTACCGCTCTTCTGTGTAGAAGTTATATAAACATTTATTTGCCATTGGAGCCTTATTAACAGGTCTTCCATGTTCTTTCGAATACTTCAACCATTATTGGCACCCTCTCATGTTTTTTGTTGCTATATCTTCAGAAACGAACAGAAAATAACCAAAATTTTTATAAACTTGTTTTATCATTTTGTTTTTCTTTGTCAACCATCAGTTGTCAAGAGACAAAGCCGTTTCTCGAGATTCGTTATTTTTTGTTTCATTTCTGGAGATATTCTACATCATGTATTGAAATTTCATGGTTGCCAATAATTAATTGTGACCAGGACTGTATATGTAGAAACAAACAACGCAGTATTGGAAAGTTGAGCCTCGAGCTTTGTCAAATGTACCAAATAAAAGATATTCCCATTCAAATTTAAAGTCAAATAATTTCCAATATTTCGTTTGTGTGATTACGTCCGTGCCACTTAATAATATTATTCTATAGCAATTTACATACATACATACATACATACATACATACATATGTAAGTGAGGAAAATGGAAATGAATCCGATAGATATGTTGAAAAGATTAATGGAAATATATATATAATATTGGTATGGATGAAATTTACTATATGCTGATGCGTGTTTCGACAGTAATTTGGTTATACATATAGTATTCTGTTTAAAACTATCTTAAATACAAAAACAAATTCCTGTCGAAACACGTGTCAGTATATAATAAATTTCGTCCATACCAATATTATATAGATTTTTCCATTTATCTTTTCAACTTACATTTATATATATATATATATATATATATATATATATATATATATATATATATATCAAAATTGGAAACTATTTGACGTTAGATTTGAACCATGTAGTCTGGGACTTGTATTTGGAAAATCCGACAACACTATTAACGGAACAATTCGAGCAAACACGAAAGGGAATTCCGATTGAGAACGAGACAAAAAGTTTCAAATTACTGTATTTTGATTTTTGTTTGAAGTCCAGGCATCTAAAAGCACAGAAGAAAAAAAGAAAAAAAAAAAGCTATCTAACATTAACCACCCAGCAACACCACCATATTTAAAAGCAATTTAAATATCTAAAAGCAATAATAATAATAGTAATAATAATAATAATAATAATAATATTGTAAGCGTAACCGAAGAGGACCTTTACCGCATACTGTACATTGTTTTTTTTGTGCCGTGTCCACCGAATTACAAGGATAAGTTATGTCACATTATATATCTAAATACTAAAGTCTGGTACTAGAGCAGGATTCACGCACGCACACACACACACACACACACACACACACACACCACACACACACATATATATATATAATATATATATATATATATATATATATATATATATAAAATCTGACGTGAGATTCATCAAAGAATCTGAAAACTAAGATTTTATCACTTTATTAAACTAAACTTTCGAGTAAACCCATTATCCAAGATGCAAATGATTATGATAATAATAATATCTATATGGTTGTACAGAGGACATCTGAATAGAGTAACATTGAATAAAAATGATAAAACCATCACAAAAATAGCAAATATCGCTCTCGGAACAATGAAAAGTCCCCAACCTCCCACCCACCCCAGTAGACAGAAGAAGACAAGGAAACTAAAAAATTGAGAACAATACTTGTTCTGAAGAAGAAGAAGAAGAAGAAGAAGAAGAAGAAGAAGAAGAAGAAGAAGAAGAAGAAGAAGAAGGCCTTTGTCATCACACCCTAAGATGAGTAAATCATATCTCATGAATAATATTATCCTTAATATATATATATATATATATATATATATATATATATATATATATATATATATACTGATTGATTAATTAACTAATTACTTTTAACTGTCGTCGGTTACCTGCTAAAGGGAATGGTTGTATACAGGTAAAAACCGGGTATTTTAAAATATATATACAATATTACTACAAGTTTCACGCAAATATGGATGTAATCAAATAGGATATCAATATTATATTATATATATATATATATATATATATATATATATATATATATATATATATATATATATATATATATATATATACGATGGAAAATAGACTATTATAAACATAACGAGAATTATAAGACAATAGATTGTATACTTGTAGTAGCAGTAGTAGTAGTGTTGGTTGTGGTAGTGTTGATGATAATAATGATATGATTATGATAGTGATTGCTGCATAAACAACTGTGGATAGTAGTAGTGAGAGTAGTAGTACTACTACTAATTATTGAACAATTTTAATCCTGTCTTGAAGTAAGAATAGAAAACATATTTTTCCACTTTACAAAGTCTAAGTGAGAATGTAAGAAACCTTTATGGAATACAAATCGTAAAATGAACTATGATAGCTTTTCCGGTTGGGGATATGGAAGTAATTATTTAAAAAAAAAAGAAAAGTTAATACGATTCTTTTCACATCATTCGGATAGAGGAATCAAATATTCAAAGAAAATCGATGAGGATATTCTAAGAACATAACTAAAATATTTCGTCGGCATTATTCTTCCAGTTGATACTGATTCATCCTTTCTCTGTAAAAGAACTTCACAGATCCAACATGGCCGAACATACCATCCATATAAACGCCCATTTCCTTTCCACATCTTTCTAATTGGGATAGGGAGAATTTCAGCATAAAACTAAAATATTTCGTCGGCATTATTCTTCCAGTTGATACTGATTCATTTCTTCTCTGTAAAAGAACTTCACAGATCCAACATGGCCGAACATACCATCCATATAAACGCCCATTTCCTTTCCACATCTTTCTAATTGGGGTAGGGAATATTTTCAGCATAAAACTAAAATATTCCGTCGGCATTATTCTTCCAGTTGATACTGATTCATTTCTTCTCTGTAAAAGAACTTCACAGATCCAACATGGCCGAACATACCATCCATATAAACGCCCATTTCCTTTCCACATCTTTCTAATTGGGATAGGGAATATTTTCAGCATAAAACTAAAATATTTCGTCGGCATTATTCTTCCAGTTGATACTGATTCATCCTTTCTCTGTAAAAGAACTTCACAGATCCAACATGGCCGAACATACCATCCATATAAACGCTCATTTCATTTCCACATCTTTCTAATTGGGGTAGGGAATATTTTCAGCATAAAACTAAAATATTCCGTCGGCATTATTCTTCCAGTTGATACTGATTCATTTCTTCTCTGTAAAAGAACTTCACAGATCCAACATGGCCGAACATACCATCCATATAAACGCCCATATCCTTTCCACATCTTTCTAATTGGGGTAGGGAATATTTTCAGCATAAAACTAAAATATTCCGTCGGCATTATTCTTCCAGTTGATACTGATTCATTTCTTCTCTGTAAAAGAACTTCACAGATCCAACATGGCCGAACATACCATCCATATAAACGCCCATATCCTTTCCACATCTTTCTAATTGGGGTAGGGAATATTTTCAGCATAAAACTAAAATATTCCGTCGGCATTATTCTTCCAGTTGATACTGATTCATTTCTTCTCTGTAAAATAACTTCACAGATCCAACATGGCCGAACATACCATCCATATGAACGCCCATTTCATTTCCACATCTTTCTAATTGGGGTAGGGAATATTTTCAGCATAAAACTAAAATATTTCGTCGGCATTATTCTTCCAGTTGATACTGATTCATCCTTTCTCTGTAAAAGAACTTCACAGATCCAACATGGCCGAACATACCATACATATTAATGCTCTTGTTCTTTACATATATTTCTGATGGAGACGGAAACTATTCCATGAACTATTCTAACTAAAACATCATCTCGGCTTTATTCTGCGTGTTGATGCCAATTTTTCCTTCTTTGTTAAAAACTTCACAGATCCAATATGTTGAAACATTTTTCTTATTTTACGATAGATGATCTGATCGCTACTATTTAATTAAAAAAATTTCATCTGTTCACTCTGTTTAACGCGATACATGTTTTGATAGATAACACACTTTCTTTGCATTTTAGGTTCCATAAGAATCCAATTGATGAATCTCTTTTTCCGCTTTTATTTTTAATCTAAATTAGAAAATATGGTTCTATCCGATATTTTTGCTTAGAGATTTAGTAACATGAGGGATCTAAGAGCGTATACATCTAAGCTATCTTTGAGTTTAAAAAACTAAAGGAAAATATAGATATATATAAAGAAAGAAAGATAAAAGAAAGAGAGAAATATTTTAAAGACTGATGCAGAAATATAAGGAAGTGTATATGTAACCATTTTAAACGTGTATTCGTAAATACGTACACACCAGAAGTTTCTTTGGTGCGAACATATGCACATCTAAAAATAAACATGCATGTATAACTCCTTCGAAGTGTGTTTCCAAACACACACATATATATAGACGCAAATATACCTATATCACACGTATACCTACGAAAATATACATGCCACCTCATGATCAAAACCCACGCATATACTTTTATGATCTATAAGCACCAATCTTTAAAAAAATTTCGTCATATGTTCTCTCCGTTTAGCGCTAGATATGAATTAATTGAAAACACACCTTCTATATATACATATATATAGAAAGAAAGAAAGAACGAAAGAAAGAAAGAAAGACTTTAAAGACTGCTCCAGAAATATAAATAATGCACCAATTTTTGAAAATAATTTCGTCATATATTTTCCCCGTTTAACGTGATACACGGATTGTTAGAAAACACACCTTCTATAGATCGCTATGGATCCAGTGGATAAACCTGTCGTCATTTTTCTTTTTTTTAACCTAAATTAGAAAGTGTCATTTCTTTTCCATTTCCATTTCACTTGGAGATTTAGCAACATAAGAGATTTAACAGGATATACTGTAAGCTATCCACGTGTTGAAAAAAAGTAAAGGAACATATAGATACATATTTATAAAGAAAAAAAGAAAACACTTTTTTTAATGCAGCATCAATATGAATAAGTGTGTATATATATATAAAAAAACATCAAAACATGTTCACTTAAATACGTACACGCCATAAACGTATAAGTATGATTCCTTCAAAATGGGTCCTTGTCTCGTCTTTTTTTTTAAACTTAAATTAGAAAGTGTGATTCTCGTCCCTATATTGTTTGGAGATTTAGCAAGATGAGAGATTTAAAAGGATATAGTGTGAGAAGAACTGTTAAAGAACTTCACAGATCAAACATGGCCGAACATACCATCCATATTAACGCTCTGTTCGTTTCATAGTTTTCTGATAGAGGTGGAGGATATTCTAAGGACATAACTCAAATATGTTTTCGGCATTATTCTGCGTGTTGATACTGATTCATTCTTTCTCTGTAAAAGAACTTCACAGATCCAACATGGCGAAACATACCATCCATATTAACGCTCTGTTCCTTTCATAGTTTTCTGATAGAGGTGGAGGATATTCTAAGGACATAACTCAAATATGTTTTCGCATTATTCTGCGTGTTGATACTGATTCATTCTTTCTCTGTTAAAGAACTTCACAGATCCAACATGGCGGAACATACCATACATATTAACGCTCTGTTCGTTTAATAGTTTTCCGATAGAGGTGGAGGATATTCTAAGGACATAACTCAAATATGTTTTCGGCATCATTCTGCGTGTTGATACTGATTCATACTTTCTCTGTAAAAGAACTTCACAGATCCAACATGGTGGAACATACCATCCATATTAACGCTCTGTTCGTTTCATAGTTTTCTGAAAGAGGTGGAGGATATTCTAAGGACATAACTCAAATATGTTTTCGGCATTATTCTGCGTGTTGATACTGATTCATTCTTTCTCTGTAAAAGAACTTCACAGATCCAACATGGCGAAACATACCATCCATATTAACGCTCTGTTCCTTTCATAGTTTTCTGATAGAGGTGGAGGATATTCTAAGGACATAACTCAAATATGTTTTCGGCATTATTCTGCGTGTTGATACTGATTCATTCTTTCTCTGTAAAAGAACTTCACAGATCCAACATGGCGGAACATACCATCCATATTAACGCTCTGTTCGTTTCATAGTTTTCTGATAGAGGTGGAGGATATTCTAAGGACATAACTCAAATATGTTATCGGCATTATTCTGCGTGTTGATACTGATTCATTCTTTCTCTGTAAAAGAACTTCACAGATCAAACATGGCCGAACATACCATCCATATTAACGCTCTGTTCGTTTCATAGTTTTCTGATAGAGGTGGAGGATATTCTAAGGACATAACTCAAATATGTTATCGGCATTATTCTGCGTGTTGATACTGATTCATTCTTTCTCTGTAAAAGAACTTCACAGATCCAACATGGCGGAACATACCATACATATTAACGCTCTGTTCGTTTCATAGTTTTCTGATAGAGGTGGAGGATATTCTAAGGACATAACTCAAATATGTTTTCGGCATCATTCTGCGTGTTGATACTGATTCATACTTTCTCTGTAAAGAACTTCACAGATCCAACATGGTGGAACATACCATCCATATTAACGCTCTGTTCGTTTCATAGTTTTCTGAAAGAGGTGGAGGATATTCTAAGGACATAACTCAAATATGTTTTCGGCATTATTCTGCGTGTTGATACTGATTCATTCTTTCTCTGTAAAAGAACTTCACAGATCCAACATGGCGGAACATACCATCCATATTAACGCTCTGTTCGTTTCATAGTTTTCTGATAGAGGTGGAGGATATTCTAAGGACATAACTCAAATATGTTATCGGCATTATTCTGCGTGTTGATACTGATTCATTCTTTCTCTGTTAAAGAACTTCACAGATCCAACATGGCCGAACATACCACTCATATTAACGCTCTGTTCGTTTCATAGTTTTCTGATAGAGGTGGAGGATATTCTAAGGACATAACTCAAATATGTTATCGGCATTATTCTGCGTGTTGATACTGATTCATTCTTTCTCTGTAAAAGAACTTCACAGATCCAACATGGCGAAACATACCATCCATATTAACGCTCTGTTCCTTTCATAGTTTTCTGATAGAGGTGGAGGATATTCTAAGGACATAACTCAAATATGTTATCGGCATTATTCTGCGTGTTGATACTGATTCATTCTTTCTCTGTAAAAGAACTTCACAGATCCAACATGGCGGAACATACCATCCATATTAACGCTCTGTTCCTTTCATAGTTTTCTGATAGAGGTGGAGGATATTCTAAGGACATAACTCAAATATGTTATCGGCATTATTCTGCGTGTTGATACTGATTCATTCTTTCTCTGTAAAAGAACTTCACAGATCCAACGTGGCGGAATATACCATCCATATTAACGCTCTGTTCGTTTCATAGTTTTCTGATAGAGGTGGAGGATATTCTAAGGACATAACTCAAATATGTTATCGGCATTATTCTGCGTGTTGATACTGATTCATTCTTTCTCTGTAAAAGAACTTCACAGATCCAACATGGCGAAACATACCATCCATATTAACGCTCTGTTCCTTTCATAGTTTTCTGATAGAGGTGGAGGATATTCTAAGGACATAACTCAAATATGTTATCGGCATTATTCTGCGTGTTGATACTGATTCATTCTTTCTCTGTAAAAGAACTTCACAGATCCAACATGGCGAAACATACCATCCATATTAACGCTCTGTTCCTTTCATAGTTTCCTGATAGAGGTGGAGGATATTCTAAGGACATAACTCAAATATGTTATCGGCATTATTCTGCGTGTTGATACTGATTCATTCTTTCTCTGTAAAAGAACTTCACAGATCCAACATGGCGAAACATACCATCCATATTAACGCTCTGTTCCTTTCATAGTTTCCTGATAGAGGTGGAGGATATTCTAAGGACATAACTCAAATATGTTATCGGCATTATTCTGCGTGTTGATACTGATTCATTCTTTCTCTGTAAAAGAACTTCACAGATCCAACATGGCGAAACATACCATCCATATTAACGCTCTGTTCCTTTCATAGTTTTCTGATAGAGGTGGAGGATATTCTAAGGACATAACTCAAATATGTTATCGGCATTATTCTGCGTGTTGATACTGATTCATTCTTTCTCTGTAAAAGAACTTCACAGATCCAACATGGCGAAACATACCATCCATATTAACGCTCTGTTCCTTTCATAGTTTTCTGATAGAGGTGGAGGATATTCTAAGGACATAACTCAAATATGTTATCGGCATTATTCTGCGTGTTGATACTGATTCATTCTTTCTCTGTAAAAGAACTTCACAGATCCAACATGGCGAAACATACCATCCATATTAACGCTCTGTTCCTTTCATAGTTTTCTGATAGAGGTGGAGGATATTCTAAGGACATAACTCAAATATGTTATCGGCATTATTCTGCGTGTTGATACTGATTCATTCTTTCTCTGTAAAAGAACTTCACAGATCCAACATGGCGAACATACCATCCATATTAACGCTCTGTTCGTTTCATAGTTTTCTGATAGAGGTGGAGGATATTCTAAGGACATAACTCAAATATGTTATCGGCATTATTCTGCGTGTTGATACTGATTCATTCTTTCTCTGTAAAAGAACTTCACAGATCCAACATGGCGAAACATACCATCCATATTAACGCTCTGTTCCTTTCATAGTTTTCTGATAGAGGTGGAGGATATTCTAAGGACATAACTCAAATATGTTATCGGCATTATTCTACGTGTTGATACTGATTCATTCTTTCTCTGTAAAAGAACTTCACAGATCCAACATGGCGAAACATACCATCCATATTAACGCTCTGTTCCTTTCATAGTTTTCTGATAGAGGTGGAGGATATTCTAAGGACATAACTCAAATATGTTATCGGCATTATTCTGCGTGTTGATACTGATTCATTCTTTCTCTGTAAAAGAACTTCACAGATCCAACATGGCGAAACATACCATCCATATTAACGCTCTGTTCGTTTCATAGTTTTCTGATAGAGGTGGAGGATATTCTAAGGACATAACTCAAATATGTTATCGGCATTATTCTGCGTGTTGATACTGATTCATTCTTTCTCTGTAAAAGAACTTCACAGATCCAACATGGCGAAACATACCATCCATATTAACGCTCTGTTCCTTTCATAGTTTTCTGATAGAGGTGGAGGATATTCTAAGGACATAACTCAAATATGTTATCGGCATTATTCTGCGTGTTGATACTGATTCATTCTTTCTCTGTAAAAGAACTTCACAGATCCAACATGGCGAAACATACCATCCATATTAACGCTCTGTTCCTTTCATAGTTTTCTGATAGAGGTGGAGGATATTCTAAGGACATAACTCAAATATGTTATCGGCATTATTCTGCGTGTTGATACTGATTCATTCTTTCTCTGTAAAAGAACTTCACAGATCCAACATGGCGAACATACCATCCATATTAACGCTCTGTTCCTTTCATAGTTTTCTGATAGAGGTGGAGGATATTCTAAGGACATAACTCAAATATGTTATCGGCATTATTCTGCGTGTTGATACTGATTCATTCTTTCTCTGTAAAAGAACTTCACAGATCCAACATGGCGAACATACCATCCATATTAACGCTCTGTTCCTTTCATAGTTTTCTGATAGAGGTGGAGGATATTCTAAGGACATAACTCAAATATGTTATCGGCATTATTCTGCGTGTTGATACTGATTCATTCTTTCTCTGTAAAAGAACTTCACAGATCCAACATGGCGAAACATACCATCCATATTAACGCTCTGTTCGTTTCATAGTTTTCTGATAGAGGTGGAGGATATTCTAAGGACATAACTCAAATATGTTATCGGCATTATTCTGCGTGTTGATACTGATTCATTCTTTCTCTGTAAAAGAACTTCACAGATCCAACATGGCGAAACATACCATCCATATTAACGCTCTGTTCCTTTCATAGTTTTCTGATAGAGGTGGAGGATGTTCTAAGGACATAACTCAAATATGTTATCGGCATTATTCTGCGTGTTGATACTGATTCATTCTTTCTCTGTAAAAGAACTTCACAGATCCAACATGGCGAAACATACCATCCATATTAACGCTCTGTTCCTTTCATAGTTTTCTGATAGAGGTGGAGGATATTCTAAGGACATAACTCAAATATGTTATCGGCATTATTCTGCGTGTTGATACTGATTCATTCTTTCTCTGTAAAAGAACTTCACAGATCCAACATGGCGAAACATACCATCCATATTAACGCTCTGTTCCTTTCATAGTTTTCTGATAGAGGTGGAGGATATTCTAAGGACATAACTCAAATATGTTATCGGCATTATTCTGCGTGTTGATACTGATTCATTCTTTCTCTGTAAAAGAACTTCACAGATCCAACATGGCGAACATACCATCCATATTAACGCTCTGTTCGTTTCATAGTTTTCTGATAGAGGTGGAGGATATTCTAAGGACATAACTCAAATATGTTTTCGGCATTATTCTGCGTGTTGATACTGATTCATTCTTTCTCTGTAAAAGAACTTCACAGATCCAACATGGCGAAACATACCATCCATATTAACGCTCTGTTCCTTTCATAGTTTTCTGATAGAGGTGGAGGATATTCTAAGGACATAACTCAAATATGTTATCGGCATTATTCTGCGTGTTGATACTGATTCATTCTTTCTCTGTAAAAGAACTTCACAGATCCAACATGGCGAAACATACCATCCATATTAACGCTCTGTTCCTTTCATAGTTTTCTGATAGAGGTGGAGGATATTCTAAGGACATAACTCAAATATGTTATCGGCATTATTCTGCGTGTTGATACTGATTCATTCTTTCTCTGTAAAAGAACTTCACAGATCCAACATGGCGAAACATACCATCCATATTAACGCTCTGTTCCTTTCATAGTTTTCTGATAGAGGTGGAGGATATTCTAAGGACATAACTCAAATATGTTATCGGCATTATTTGCGTGTTGATACTGATTCATTCTTTCTCTGTAAAAGAACTTCACAGATCCAACATGGCGAACATACCATCCATATTAACGCTCTGTTCCTTTCATAGTTTTCTGATAGAGGTGGAGGATATTCTAAGGACATAACTCAAATATGTTATCGGCATTATTCTGCGTGTTGATACTGATTCATTCTTTCTCTGTAAAAGAACTTCACAGATCCAACATGGCGAAACATACCATCCATATTAACGCTCTGTTCCTTTCATAGTTTTCTGATAGAGGTGGAGGATATTCTAAGGACATAACTCAAATATGTTATCGGCATTATTCTGCGTGTTGATACTGATTCATTCTTTCTCTGTAAAAGAACTTCACAGATCCAACATGGCGAAACATACCATCCATATTAACGCTCTGTTCCTTTCATAGTTTTCTGATAGAGGTGGAGGATATTCTAAGGACATAACTCAAATATGTTATCGGCATTATTCTGCGTGTTGATACTGATTCATTCTTTCTCTGTAAAAGAACTTCACAGATCCAACATGGCGAAACATACCATCCATATTAACGCTCTGTTCCTTTCATAGTTTTCTGATAGAGGTGGAGGATATTCTAAGGACATAACTCAAATATGTTATCGGCATTATTCTGCGTGTTGATACTGATTCATTCTTTCTCTGTAAAAGAACTTCACAGATCCAACATGGCGAAACATACCATCCATATTAACGCTCTGTTCCTTTCATAGTTTTCTGATAGAGGTGGAGGATATTCTAAGGACATAACTCAAATATGTTATCGGCATTATTCTGCGTGTTGATACTGATTCATTCTTTCTCTGTAAAAGAACTTCACAGATCCAACATGGCGGAACATACCATCCATATTAACGCTCTGTTCCTTTCATAGTTTTCTGATAGAGGTGGAGGATATTCTAAGGACATAACTCAAATATGTTATCGGCATTATTCTGCGTGTTGATACTGATTCATTCTTTCTCTGTAAAAGAACTTCACAGATCCAACATGGCGAAACATACCATCCATATTAACGCTCTGTTCCTTTCATAGTTTTCTGATAGAGGTGGAGGATATTCTAAGGACATAACTCAAATATGTTATCGGCATTATTCTGCGTGTTGATACTGATTCATTCTTTCTCTGTAAAAGAACTTCACAGATCCAACATGGCGAAACATACCATCCATATTAACGCTCTGTTCCTTTCATAGTTTTCTGATAGAGGTGGAGGATATTCTAAGGACATAACTCAAATATGTTATCGGCATTATTCTGCGTGTTGATACTGATTCATTCTTTCTCTGTAAAAGAACTTCACAGATCCAACATGGCGAAACATACCATCCATATTAACGCTCTGTTCCTTTCATAGTTTTCTGATAGAGGTGGAGGATATTCTAAGGACATAACTCAAATATGTTATCGGCATTATTCTGCGTGTTGATACTGATTCATTCTTTCTCTGTAAAAGAACTTCACAGATCCAACATGGCGGAACATACCATCCATATTAACGCTCTGTTCCTTTCATAGTTTTCTGATAGAGGTGGAGGATATTCTAAGGACATAACTCAAATATGTTATCGGCATTATTCTGCGTGTTGATACTGATTCATTCTTTCTCTGTAAAAGAACTTCACAGATCCAACATGGCGAAACATACCATCCATATTAACGCTCTGTTCCTTTCATAGTTTTCTGATAGAGGTGGAGGATATTCTAAGGACATAACTCAAATATGTTATCGGCATTATTCTGCGTGTTGATACTGATTCATTCTTTCTCTGTAAAAGAACTTCACAGATCCAACATGGCGAAACATACCATCCATATTAACGCTCTGTTCCTTTCATAGTTTTCTGATAGAGGTGGAGGATATTCTAAGGACATAACTCAAATATGTTATCGGCATTATTTTGCGTGTTGATACTGATTCATTCTTTCTCTGTAAAAGAACTTCACAGATCCAACATGGCGAAACATACCATCCATATTAACGCTCTGTTCCTTTCATAGTTTTCTGATAGAGGTGGAGGATATTCTAAGGACATAACTCAAATATGTTATCGGCATTATTCTGCGTGTTGATACTGATTCATTCTTTCTCTGTAAAAGAACTTCACAGATCCAACATGGCGAAACATACCATCCATATTAACGCTCTGTTCCTTTCATAGTTTTCTGATAGAGGTGGAGGATATTCTAAGGACATAACTCAAATATGTTATCGGCATTATTTTGCGTGTTGATACTGATTCATTCTTTCTCTGTAAAAGAACTTCACAGATCCAACATGGCGAACATACCATCCATATTAACGCTCTGTTCCTTTCATAGTTTTCTGATAGAGGTGGAGGATATTCTAAGGACATAACTCAAATATGTTATCGGCATTATTTGCGTGTTGATACTGATTCATTCTTTCTCTGTAAAAGAACTTCACAGATCCAACATGCGGAACATACCATCCATATTAACGCTCTGTTCCTTTCATAGTTTTCTGATAGAGGTGGAGGATATTCTAAGGACATAACTCAAATATGTTATCGGCATTATTTTGCGTGTTGATACTGATTCATTCTTTCTCTGTAAAAGAACTTCACAGATCCAACATGGCGGAACATACCATCCATATTAACGCTCTGTTCCTTTCATAGTTTTCTGATAGAGGTGGAGGATATTCTGTCCGTCTTAATTATTTGTAATAGTTGTCTTATATTCAACATATTTTCACTAAGTCTTCGGTGGAAAACAACCAGTTTGATTTTATATGAAACAAGTCTGAGGAGTAGAATGATTACTTCAGCTACTACCACAACCACTGCTATTATTACTGTCCGTAAAATATTGATCCTGATGAAGTTGCCTAATTAATCAATGATTTTAAAATTGACAACATTTTTAATGCTATTTTATAATTATTATAGTCGAACAATTATGAATTACCATGTCTCAATTGACAGATTAGATTAATGTAGACGAAACTGTATATCTAGCAAGATTGATAGATAGATTGCAAGATAAATATAAACAAACGGGTAAAGATAGATAGATAGATAGATAGATAGATGCAGATATTGATAGATAGATGGATAGTTAAATAGATAGATGGATAGATAGACAGATAATACTATACCTCCTAGATAACTAAATAATCTATTATTTTTTGTTAAGGTGAATAGACTAAGATATATGAAAAGATAGAAACCATTTTATATAGATAGATAGATAGATAGATAGATAGATCGAAAAGGAATACGGAGGACACGAAAAAAAGAAAGAAAGTAAAACAAGAAAGAATGAAGGAATGAAAGAAAGAAAGGGAAAATAAATAATAAAAAGGAAATAAGTAACTAAAAAGAAAGAAAGAAAGAAAGAAATGGTGAAGAAAAGCAGAAAAAGAAAGAAAGGATAAAGAAAGAAAGAAAGAAAGAAAGAAAGAAAGAGAGAAAGAAAGAAAAAAATGCAAAGATATTGCTCAACGTGAAGACATTTTCCTGATATAGAAATATTAAATTATTCAAAAGATGTTTTGTTTAACTTAAACCTGTTTCTTCCTTAAGCACAACCGGTCATTGCAAACAATATATTTATATGATTATCTAAAAGTATAAATATTAAAATCTAGTTTCGTCAAATGTTTAGGAGGAAGCAAATTGCTTTCCTTTAATGAGATGAGGTCATATTTAAGTTTACCGTCCGCTGTTCCACTGGGGGGCATCATAGTTTGAATTTTGATGCACAGCGTAACCCACACATTGGATAGAGAATTATCTCATCCACTGTTGGGTGTGTACGTGCTTTCACTGGCATCGCCCCTCGTGGATATGAGAATGGCCCGTCTCAAAATGTCCCATCACATAAAGTACATCGCAAATAAGATATGTCATAGGCATTATTCTGTCAGTTGATACTGATTCATTCTTTCTCTGT
This sequence comes from Doryteuthis pealeii, assembly GCA_023376005.1. NCBI lineage: Eukaryota > Metazoa > Mollusca > Cephalopoda > Myopsida > Loliginidae > Doryteuthis > Doryteuthis pealeii. The sequence goes on along the minus strand of CM042168.1, from coordinate 39,446,186 downwards.
TAAAGAACTTCACAGATCCAACATGGCGGAACATACCATCCATATTAATCTTATTTTCTATTTTCTGATGTTTCGTATCATGTGTAATTATTCTAAGCACACTGTAGCTGTAATCAATAGATATATAAATGTCATCAGACACACACACACACACACACACACACACACATATATATATATATATATATATATATATGATCGTAAGACATAGGAGTTAACAGACGCGAAAAAGATTGAATTAGATGTGTATACAGACAGACAGACTCGACACAACATATTGAATGTATAAGACAGATAGTTAGACAGACAGATAGACAGACAGTCCCTCATGATTGAATCACAACATATTATCAACTATACCAAACATACACATCGCTTGGTAACATTGCAATGCAAAGAAAGGCAACTCGGGTGTTCCCATAAGTTACAGTCCACACAAAACGGTAAGCTTCTCCCAAGTCTGAGGCACAAGTTAGCACAAATTATGTCGGAAAAACACTGCACTGCTGGTAACAGTATTCGAGCTTCTTTCGGAGGTCGCCGACGTTTGTGCCAGCATGTGTCTGCGTTGGTCGGGCCCGGGGTTTAGCGTAGCCTGTCCCCGATGAAAACATTTCCGGTGTTTTCTTTGTTTTGTTTTGTCGTTTTATTATTATTATTATTATTATTATTATTATTATTATAAGGGATTTTTTTTTATTTAGTATTGATTTTTATTTGCCCTTCTCCTTTCTTTTTTTATAATCATGGTTCCAACAAAAAACAAAAAATAAAAATAAAGTTTATTTTTATTTATCTAAAGTAGAAAACAATCCCTAAAAATAGGATTTTGAATTTTATATAAACTTAAGATAGAATGATTTGAATTAAATAGGAATAATAATATGAGAAAATACATTTTTACTAAAACAGATTGTGTTGAAGTCGACCATAGTTGTCTTATCCTGGATCAGTCACTGTTGCGATTATTTCCCTTGCCACAGATTTTTCGTTAGGAGTTGTTGCAACCGGTAGTGTAAAAGGAAGTAGCGCGAAAGTCAAATTCTTTTCTCTTAGACCCTCCAGTCGTAAGAGGTAACACAACAATTGAGTCTCTGGTCCATTTGGACAGGGGGCTCTTTTCCCCCTTCAGGCATTCCATGTACCTCTTACACCTCTTCACCGTCCGACTTTACAGAGGTTACGCGCATCAATTGCATTCTTTTTCTACCGGACAGGGAACTTTGCCCCTCACATGCATTCCGTGTATCTGATACACGAGGGCCTCTCTAAACCAATATGTGACAACTTTTTCTGTATTCAGATACACTTAAGATTCTTATCCTATTTGGATATTTATGCTATACACATTGTATAAACTTTTCTTTGTATTCTCCTAACGTGTTTTGTATTACTTCTGTTGTGTTTGCTCAGACAATAAAGTCTACTTGTTATTCTATTTATATTTGTGTCGTTTAAAGAAATGATAGTCAACTAACTATCATTCTTCAGCATCACCTATATATACATTCTAAAAAAGAGCTCTAACCTAACTGACATTAAAAGTAAAGTCGTCGGGGTGGCCTAAAGTCGGTATCAGCCAATCAACGAGAGAGTCTATCCTCTTTTCACTAGCACTAGACCAAGGGGATTATTTTAACGTCTGAGTTGGAGCGCCAAACCTACCTACTCCTTACTTTACCGCACATATCCCTGTGCTACTCATACTCTGAGTAGGCGAGGGCCGGTATCGAACCAGGAACCTTGTGGTTTCTAGCCAAACGCTCTACCGACTGAGCTAACCCGGCCCTCCGAGTTGTGTTGTGTTACAATAGTTTCATGTTAAGTTATCATCTTGTTCGTCCTTCATTGAACAGATAGTTAACTACAATTATTAGATTCATTTTAACCGCGTTTTAGAATTTAAGATCTTTGTAACTAGTCAATTGAACATAAAATCTTAAATGCCAATAGAACATCTACAAAAAATAAAGAAAATAAAAGAAAGAAAGAAATATAACAGCAAATCATTTTTCTACAAACATGTCCGCATGCGGTTGGATTTAACACCTATCCATACGCATGCGTGACTTTACATAAGCAAACAAATAGAACGCTGTTATCTTATTGTTATTTCTATGTAGTCGAAGTCTTTACTACTAGAATGTTCAACCACTCTGGAAAGAAAAAGAATATTTTTTTAAAGTTTATTTAAGGGCGTGTTTGAAAGAAAAGGGCAAATCCTAGTCCATCCCGAACAAGCGAACTTTTGCGAGTAACCCGGATGCTGAACCAAGCGCCAAACAAAGTTCAACAACAGAACTCACAAGTTCGTAAGCCTCGAATTTTAGGACCAACATTCCTCGTAGTATAGAGATTGATTTTGTTTTTCATAAGATCTCTGGATAGTACGCCAGAGCATACAGTCTTTGTTTTTTTTTTTTGTTTTTTTTCTGAATGGTGGGGATAATCCATCTACGGATCCCGGTTTGGTGGGATCAAGATAAGCCTGTCGTCTTTTTTTTTTTTCAATTTTTTATTTTATTTTACGATAGAAGGAATTCCCAGCACCGCCATTTTGGAAACAAAAATGAATTTCGTCATATGTTCTCTCCGTTTAGCGTGATACATGGATTATTAGAAAACACACTTTCTATGGATCGCTATGGATCCAGTTAATAAACCTGTCGTCTTTTTTCTTTTTAAAAAAATTAAATAAGGAATTGTGTCCCTTTCCAATGTATTTCGCTTGGAGATTTAGCAACATGAGTGATTTTAAGAGGGTAGACTGTGACAGCTATCTCTATGTTGTAAAAAAACGGGGAACATATAGATATACAGGATTACATAAAGTCCGTATGCACTTTAAAATTAAAATTAAAAAAAATGCACACAGACTTTATGGCCACTCTGTATATATAGAAAAAAACAAATAGAAAATAAAGAAAGACATAATAAAGACCGCAACAGAAATTTAAAGAAGCGTGTATATATATATATATATATATAACCATTATCAAAATAAACAATTTTAAACGTGTATTCGTAAGTACGTACACGCCAGAAGTTGTTTTGGTGCGAACATATGCACATCTAAAAATAAACATGCATGTATAACTCCTTCGAAGTGTGTTCTCGAACACACACATATATATAGACGCAAATATACCTATATCACACGTATACCTACGAAAATATACATGCCACCTTATACCAAAGTATCGCGCATATACTTTTATGTTCTATATGCACCTATATCTCTCTATATACATATATATATAAATATATTCATGCATAAACACATCTCTATATATATATATACAAAAAAAAATATTAAAGAGAGGGTTTTGAACAAAAATTAAACTTGTACATTATGGAAAGATACACATAAACGTAACAAAGCTAATATCTATAAACAGACAGACAGACACACAGACAGACAGACAGAGAGAGAGACACACACACATATGTATCTAGAGGAGAGTAGCCTCGACAGAAAAGAGAGCCAAAAAGAGAGAGAAAAGCCAGCAGCCACAGAAAGCATTACAGTGTGCATTCAGTGTCACTCAAGAATTGGCCTGCAGAGTCACTTGTGTAGATGCAGATAAAAATTTGATTTTCAAATTTTTAATTAAGATTTTTTTTACACTACGCTATCGTCCTTAGTGGACGGAAAGCATCATATATATATATATATATATATATATATATATATATATATATATAATATATATATTGAAAAGAACAAATCGTT
>CM042168.1:39419953-39434953 GCA_023376005.1 Doryteuthis pealeii | reverse complement strand
CCAAAGAAATTGTTGCCGCCATAATGATGCTCTACAAAGACACTTAAGCGATGGTACGCTCACCTGATGGCGACACAGATTTCTTTGACATCACCGCGGGGGTCCTACAGGGAGATACATTAGCACCATATATATTTATCATATTCCTAGACTATGTACTCCGAACTTCACTAGATACCATAAAAGAAAAAGGTTTCACTCTAAGGAAGGCAAGAAGCAGGCGATATCCTGCACAAACTGTCACAGATGTAGACTTCGCACTTCTTGCAGATACACCGGCACAGGCTGAGGCACTCTACACAGCCTAGAGGAGGCAGCAAGAACGTCGGCCTTTATGCGAACTCTGATAAAATTGAGTTCATGAGCTTCAAAAAGAAAGGAGACATCTCCACACATGACGGCAAGCCTCTTAAGTCAGTAGAACAATTCACATACCTAAGTAGTAATATCTCATCCACAGAAAGCGATGTTAACACTCGAAGAGGAAAGGCATGGCTGGCCACCAACAAATTATCAGTCATATGAAAATCTGATCTCCCCGACAAGCTAAAGAGATGATTCTTCCAGGCTGTGGTTGTGTCGGTACTGCTGTATGGCTGTACCACCTGGACTCTAACGAAGCGCCTCGAGAATAAGCTAGATGGGAGCTGCACCAGAATGCTGCGAGCGGTCCTGAATAAGTCGTAGAAGCAGCACCCCACAAAAAGCAACTGTATGGCAACCTGCCCCCATCTCATAAACCATACGAGTAAGACGGGCTAGGCATGCAGGACACTGCTGGAGAAGCAAGGACGAGCTCGTAAGCGACATACTATTATGGAAGCCAGCACATGGACACGCTAATGTGGGCCGCCCAGTCAGGACCTACATTGACCAACTATGTATGGATGCTGGCTGCTGCGCGGAGGAGCTCCCAGAGTTGATGAATGATAGGGAAGGTTGGCGAGAGATCGTCATGGATATCTGTGCAAACTGCGGGACATGATATATATATATATATATATATATATATATATATAAGCAATTGGTAATTTGCTTGAAGCATTGTTAAGTATGTTATAATATATTAATATTTTGAAGGTCAATACAATGTGTATGAAAAATAAAAACAAAAAGATGTTATTTTTGTCTTATCGATTTCGAAGCATGAACTTCATCATCAGAGTTTCGTATCAGAAATGGACGTGCTTATGTTTTTATTTGTGTGGTTATAATTTCTCTTCTTATTTCTTTTTCCTCTCCTTTTTTTCTTTCTTCTTCTCCTCCTTTATGAATGAAATGGGCGAATAACTGTAATTTCTTATTTCTCTCTTTTTTTAAAAAATGTTTGTTGAGAACAAATGTTCTAATATTGTCTGTCATCCGGTCAAATGTTCCAAGTTTGTTGCCATGTCAAAATTCAAAATAAAATGAATAAATAAATAAATAAAAACCATCAATAGAAAATTTTTTTAATTACGATTAATTTAACATTATTGACATAATAATAACTCCTTTACATGATATTATTTCTTTAAACCATGACATCATTTCTTTAAACCATAATACCCTCTTAGGATTACGGTCAGTCTAGAACTATTAATAAATATTTAAGGAAAAAATAAGAATAAATAATAACAGCAAAAGAAGGAAAAAATAGTTAAATAAGATAAATATTTTGTAATTTAAATATTTGATTTATAATATTTAATCTATTTGAAATTTAAAAGGAAAATACTCATAATACATGGTTTGTTTTGTTGTTTTGAATTTTGCATCAATCCTAATATGTAATTATTGTATAATATTTTAATATATAATTAATATAATATTTAATCTATTTAAAGTTTAAAAGAAAAAGAAAGAAAAGTACTCATAAAAGATATTTTCTTAAAATTTTTCTATCAATACTAATACATAATTTAAGATAATCTTTTATTTACTTATTCACTAAAAAAAAATCAAATTAGAGAACAAAGGAAAAAAAAGAAAAAAACAAAAAAAAAAAAGAAAAAGAAAAAGAAAAAGAGGTGAAAGGAAAAAGAAAAGAAAAGAGAAAGCGAAACAAAAGTTCAGTATATAAATTTTTCTATTGACGGTTTTTATTTTTTTATTTATTTATTTTTATTTTGAATTTTGACATGGCAACAAACTTGGAACATTTGACCGATGACAGACAATATTAGAACATTTGTTCTCAACAAACATTTAAAAAAAAGAAAAAAAGAGAAATAAGAAATTACAGTTATTCGCCCATTTCATTCATAAAGGAGGAGAAGAAATATGAGAAAAAAAAGAGAGGAAAAGGAAATAAGAAGAGAAATTATAACCACACAAATAAAAACATAAGCACGTCCATTTCTGATACGAAACTCTGATGATGAAGTTTATGCTTCGAAATCGATAAGACAAAAATAACATCTTTTTGTTTTTATTTTTCATACGCATTGTATTGACCTTCAAAATATTAATATATATATATATATAATATAATATATATATATATATATATATATATTGCCTTTGTGATCATAGAAGGGGACTTCAGTGGTGCATAATTTTCTTAAGTATGTTGGTATTCATTATTTAGAGGGGGAGCAATGGATTATTATAAATAGTTTTAATGATAATTTCTATTGTTGTTTTTAACTGTATCAGTTAAAAAAAATGGTAAATAAGTTTTCTGCGTCTAGTGATGCTATCGTTCCATTATTAGGTTTTTGGGTTTGTATAATTTCTATTAGTTAATGTATTGATTTGATACTGTAAATGTTAAGTATAAATGGCGTAATCAGTTGTTTTATGGTTTTTGGTAATATTGTATATGGGTGCATAAAACTTCAGAAAAGTAACCGGTGAATATAAACCCGGTTATCTATACGGTACCATAAAAATACACAAACCCAACCACCCTCTACGACCAATTATATCACAAATAAATACACCCATATCACTAAAACCATAAAACAACTGATTACGCCATATATACCTAACAATTACAGTATCAAATCAACACATGAACTAATAGAAATTATACAAACCCAAAACCTAATAATAGAATGATAACATCACTAGACATAGAAAACTTATTTACCAACGTACCAGTTAAAAAAACAATAGAAATTATCATTTAGAATATTCATAATAATCCATTACTCCCCCCTCTAAAAATTAATCCCAACATAATTAAGAAAATATTATTAACATATATATTAAGATGTATTAAGAAATATTATTAATATATATTAAGATATTTGAAAAAAAAACAAGTTTTCCAAAATAAGATGAATTTATTTATCGACGCTTAAACGTTTCGGTTTCTTTAAACCTTCATCGGGATGTATTATGGGGTGACTCGTCTTTCAAAAATATAACGCTGAACAAATACAGTTACACAACAAAAAAAAAAAAGATTATAAAGATTTTTTTATCTCCTGACATCTATAAAAAATCTTGATGAAGGTTACAAGAAACCGAAACGTCGATAAATAAATTCATCTTATTTTTGGAACACTTGTTTTTTCAAATTTCTTATATATATATATATATATATATATATATATATGTTTGTGTGGTGTGTGTGTGTGTGTGTGTTAAATAGTTTAACAATTAATATTTCTCTCGTTATATATATATAAAATAAAGTTTGGTATGTACGTGTCGACATATAACTCAGAAAAGAGATGTTATTCAGATTCAAAATCTTGCATGCACCTTGATATTCTTATAACTAAGAAACACGCGAAATTTGGTTATTGAATTTTACTGATTAAGGTATATAATTAATTAATTAATTAAACAAAACAAAACAATTTGCGATAACTGTGACATGGCTGCTGCTGCTGCTGCTAATATAAAAAAAAATTCGCTGGCTGTTAGCTATATCAGCAGTGATTCAAAATGGACGCTGCTGCTTTTTTTTACAACAAATTAAATAATAATTTGATAAATCATTTTCCTATTATTTTCTCTCTTACTCCTGTTTTCTCTTTTTTCACTAACTCTTTGGTGTTCCTTTTTTTTTCAGTTCGGTCATGGACCGTGTACTTTTGCAAGTATATTTATAATTATATGTTTTTGAAGAGAGGACAACTTAACGGAGAATACGAAAATATAAAAAGATGTCTTGTGTATTACTTACAGTAATAATGACAGTGAGGAACAGCAGTAAAATTGAGTATACCATCCCATTACTATTAATGTGTACCTGCGGAGAAAAAGAAAAGATAACAATATTATTATTTTTCATCTTTTATAAGTTGAATAATCCGAATTATCTGCAAGAAGAGTTTTCACTTCAAAATCCTTTGTATTTTTACCGTTTTAACTTCAAATATCAAACATTTTACTCTAATCAAGATTTGATTTGTATGCTTAAAGATTTTATAATTTTCTATTATTATTATTATTATTATTATTATTATTATTTTATTTATATTTAAAATAATGATAATAGAATATATGTGCACGTGAACAAACTCCTGGCCTAAATATGTGTTAGTAAACTCATATTAAATCAATTTCATCAATTCAATATTTTTCTTTCCTTTATTTATTTATCCTTTCAACACACACACACACACACACACACACACACACACACATATATATATATATATATATATATATATATATATATATATATATAACCTGTTACAAATTATTTTTGTATTACATTTTGCTATTACCATATTTGACGGCATATGGGGCGCACTTTTTTTTCTAACATTTTTGCTAAAAAATTTGCCCTACGTCTTATACATCGTAAGTGAAGTTTGAGACCTTCCGTAGGCCGAAGCTAATCTTCTCTATGATGCTCACTAACCCAGCTTACGCTCAATACTTTTACCTACTTTAAACTCTATGCATTATTATTTTAATGCTGATATTGTTATAATCAAGGTTAACAGGAGCGTATCGTGGTGAAGAAAACACTATGTATGCTTAAATTCACGAAATACTTTTTTCCTGAATCTGACCTGCTGAAATGGGAGTCTTATATGCCCGTGCGTCTTAGATGCCGTTAAATTATGGACTCTCCTGTCGATTTTCGACGCATGGGGGTTCATACAATGAACAACACACACAGTGATTTATGGTGGTGAAGGCTTGTGTTGGACGATCCGCACTTTTTGACACAGTCGATAGGAAAGAATTGGTACACAAGGAATGCCACAAATCCAATCAACGACCGACCTCAGGAATTTTGAATTCAGAGTTTTCCCTCTCCTAGACTGGTTACCTACCCAAGGTTAAAGAGTCCAGTCTGCCCTACTATTTTACCCATAGTTGGAGGGAGAATATATGGATTCATACATTTCCCAAAGGTATTAGCGCTATGTAAAATGCAAACATCCTTGTCTGGGATTTGAACTCGGGTCGACAAGTCCATTTCCCACAACTCTAACCATTATGCCACGCACTTCCATATGCCGTGGCATAATCGTTAGAGTCGTTAAATACGGTAATAATGATATTGTATGAAATAGATACAGTTCATAAATAAATCACAGATAAATATATATTTACCAGCCCTTCCGCACGAGCAGGGATGTGACACAAGGTCAATTTCTTAAGCGGAGTTCAACAGTTTTGAATTCAGAGTTTTCCTTCTCCTAGACCGGTTGCCTAACCAAGTTAAAGAGCCCGATCTGCCCTACGATTTACCCATAGCTGGAGGAAGAATTGGATTAATACCTTTCCCAATGGTATTAGCGCTAAGGGAAAATGCAGTTACCGCGTCCAGGATTTGAACTCGTAGCGACAAATCCATTTCCCATGACCACACGCTTTTATCACAGATAAATAGGTGCACCAAATTTTAGAATAAAGAATAATAACAAATGACAAGTGCTGAGAGAGATCAAGATATTATAAAGGATGGTGTATAGATTTAATTTGGATGATTCTTCAGGCCGATGTCTGTTGGTAGATCAATTCGCAGAACAAATGGTGTTTTCAACCAGGTCTCCAGTGAAAGACTATCAGCTGACGCTGGTATGAAAAACTCTCAAGGAGAGAAATAGTAATAATAATCTCTGGGAATTTTGAGATAAAGACGGATCACCCTAGCCAGGAGACCAGACTTAGTGTTGATTAACAAAAAAAAGAAAAAGAAAAAGAGAACGTGTCAACTGGTGGAATTTGCGGTTCCAACAGATCACAGAGTGAAGCTGAAGGAAAATGAAAAGATGGATAAATAAAGGGTCTGATAGTAATAATAATCTCTGGGAATTTTGAGATAAAGACAGATCACCCTATCCCAGCCAGGAGACCAGACCTAGTGTTGATTGAAAAAAAAAAATCAAGAGAACGTGCCAACTAGTGGACTTCGCTGTTCCAGCAGATCACAGGTGAAGCTAAAGGAAAAATGAAAGATGGATAAAAAGGGTCTGATAGTAATAATAATCTCTGGGAATTTTGAGATAAAGACGGATCACCATATCCCAGCCAGAAGACCAGACCTAGTGTTGATTGAAAAAAAATAAAAAAATAAAAAATCAGGAGAACGTGTCAACTGGTGGACTTTGCGGTTCCAGCAGATCACAGGGTGAAGCTAAAGGAAAAATGAAAAGATGGATAAATAAAGGGTTGGATAAAAGTTTGGATAAGTCTAATGTATATGATATATAAAAGTAAAATCGTCGGGGCGGACATTAGTCGGTATCAGCATTGCAGCGAGGGAGTATATCCCCTTTTCACTAGCACTAGACCAAGAAGATTGTTTTTGCGTCTAAGGTGGACGCAACACCTACCATCAGCTCCTTACTTTACCGCACATATACCTGTGCTTCTCATACGATGAGTTGGTGAGGGCCGGTATCGAACTTGGAATCTTGTGGTTTCCAGCCGAACGCTCAACCGACTGAGGTAACCCAGCCCTTATATATGTATATAAAATATTGAATGTTTGATAAAAGATATAAAATATTGATATAATGGATTGGATAAAAGGACTGTATAAATCTTTGAATGTTATTGGTAATTATCAAAGTTTATAGAGAGGAGATAGGATAATACGTTGTATAATGGATTGGATAAAACATAATAAGGTTTGGATAAAGGATATATAATATTGATATAATGGGTTGGATAAAGAGTTTTATAAAGGGTTTACTTACATAAGATCCCGGTTCAACCATTGCGGTTTGAATGAACCAGGGCAGAGCAAGGCCAAGTAGAATATCGAACACGTTGCTCCCGATGGAATTGGACACAGCCATGTCTCCCATACCTTTATAAAGAGAATTTGCCAAAAAATATATATTTGTCAACAGTATTCGATTGTATAGATCTATGGATATATATATAGACAGACAGAGTAGATAAATATGAACAGAGATAGATAGATAGATAGATAGATAGATATGAACATACTAAGATAGATAGATAGATAGATAGATATGAACAGACTGAGATAGATAGATAGATAGATAGATAGAGATAGATAGATAGATAGAAGGATAGATAGATAGATAGATAGATATATAGATAGATGGATAGATAGATAGATATGAACAGACTGAGATAGATAGATAGATAGATAGATATTTACGAACCGACTGAGATATATAAATAGATATATTGATTGATAGATAGATATGAACAGATTGAGATAGATAGATAGATAGATAGATATTTCCCATGCCCGAAAAAGAGCGTAAAAATAACATTTGGGCCACCTGTTGTCTGTGAGTGGCGACTCGTGATGCTTAAAGACAGAATCCTCGTGGATGAGCAGTCCACGACAGGCAACACTCCACTTTGGCCCTTACTTAGGCTCGACGGGCGGTCGGAGAGCCTCCTTCCGATCAATCGGCATGTCACGTCAAGCTCTAGCACCTATATGATCGTCCTGATTCTTTTGCCCTATTGAAAAACCCAAATTTGATCACATATGTGCTAGAAGGCAGTGGCTGATGATCTTTGTGTCCTGGGTATGACGTTAAACTCCATCTAATTTCATTTATTGCTCACTCTTGTAAGTGTAAAGTACCACTTGATCGCCATTAGTCCGAGGCCAGCTCTGACCCTCAGTGGTATTACCTGTTGAGGTAATATCTATAGATTAGATAGAAAAATATGTTTAAAAATGTATTTAAAAATTGAGTTTAAAAGATTTTTTTAATACCAAAATAATAATCAAGAATGATTAAAACAAAAGGTATACTGCATAAAATAACCCAACATCGGTTGACGTGCCGTGAAACTCAACACACACACACACACACACACACACACATACACATATATATATTATATATATATATATATATAATATATACATATATATATGAAATATATATATATATATATATATATATACATATATATATGAAATTGATCAAACCAAGCTTTTTTCCAATGCTTCAAAAGACCAAACAAACAACGTTCACATGAATATAACATACTTAATTATATATAATATATATATATATATATATATATAATATATATATATATATATATATATCTGTGTGTGTATGATGGATGTTGGGAAAACTTTTTGGTTTTATTCGAAGTAAAAGTATCAGATAAAGAATAATAACCAAAATTCAAAGTATGGAATGAAATTTCTATTTTTAAACTTATTTATCAGTTCTAATATTATCTTTTGTCAAAGAGTTTGACAAAAAAAGAGTAGATGTCCACCCGAAACATTAGAATTAATAAATAAGATAAAAAAGGAAACAATATTCATCACTTTGAAGTTTAGTTAATATTCAAGTGTTGACATGCCGTAAAATCCAACCAACCAACCAACCAACCAACCAACTCTTATTGTTCAAATACTTTTGAACAGAACTGTATATAACGTATATTTTTATGGATGTATAAAACTGCATCTAATGGTGACGTTCCAATTCTGGATCTCTGAGGAGTGTGGAGTACCCCTTCAACTCACAGGTCCACTCTGACCCAGAGTGGTAGTACCTGTTAGGGTCATATCTATACGTATATGTGTATGGATGTATAAAAATATGTTCGGCATAAAATAACCCGACAAGGGTTGACATGCCGTAAAATCCAACCAACCAACCATCCAAGCAACCAACAAGCCAGCTAACCAGCCTACTCGTGATATCCCAATGTATATAAGACGGTTTATGAACTGATATATAAAAAAATTGTTGCCAAATATTGAAATTGAATAAAAAGCGAAACTGCTTATCGGTGAAAGTCGGAAACGACGATATCCCGTTGTTGGTGTAAATCTTCTCACCTTGTTTAACTACGTAGACGCTGGCCATGGCGTCTGGGATGCTGGTTCCAGCAGCGAGGAAGGTGATTCCCATCACGCTGTCTGGAATTCTGAACGTAAATCCAATTAATGTCACCTAAAATAAAAGAAAGAAAGAAAAGAAAAATGAAAAAAGAAAAAAAGAAAAAAATGGGGAAAAGAGAAAGAATTGAAGAAAGAAAGAAGAAACTTTGTTGACTGCAAGAGAAAAACGCATATCCATCTCGATCACACACAGACGCGCGTGCGCGCACACACACACACCACACTCACCTCTTTTTATATGGAACTGTTTTATACACACACACACACATATATCTATATCACACACACATATACACACATATATCTATATATCACAATCGTACATTTTATATATTATATTATATAACACACACACCACACACACATACACACACACACCTACTGATATCACACTCGCCTATTCTTATATGTATCTGTTTTATACACACACAACATATATCTATCTATATCCCACACTTATACACACATCTATCTATATATCACAATCGTACATTACACACACACACACACACAACACACACAACACACACACACACACACACACACACACACAATATATATATATATATATATTTATTATTTGGAATAATCATGACAAGCAAATTCAGCGAACACCGTGTGCAACGTGAGGAACACTGTACAGCTGTTTCGACCTAATTTGGTCTCATCGGCAGTGCATACCTACGATCACCCCCAACAGAGATCGAACCAGAGAACTCAGAATGCAGAGTCAAAGACTCTACTCCTAAGCCAACCGGACACGCCACACACGAAACTCGCCAAATCAACTTGTCAATCATAGATATATATTACACACACACACATATATATATATATATATTATATTATATATATATATATATATATATATTATATATATCATGCACATATCTATCTACGTATCGCATTAAAAAATTAAAAAGAAACATTCAAATCATTTTGTAAGAAAGGAAACGTATTACCTAATTTAGATTGATTAAGAGCCAAGATGTTTAGAAGCTGGCTGCTTATGAAACTTAACATACAAATACGTTTCATACTCTCCAATCTCTCTCACTCTTTACTCTCAATGAGAAACTAACATATATAACGAGGAGGTTATCAAGATATACATAGAGAGGGGGAAAGTAAGAGGCAGAATGTTAAGTAAGAGATTGGTCAGTTTTGAACTTAATTGCAAATTACGACTGATTAGAACCAATTAAAATGGAATATCTATCTATCTATCTATTCTCAGTCTATCTATCTATCTATCTATCTATCTCAGTCTGTTCATCTATCTATCTATCTATCTCAGTCTATTCATATCTATCTATCTATATATATATATATCTATTTATCTATCTATCTCGTCTGTTCATATCTATCTATCTATCTATCTATCTATCTCAGTCTTTCATATCTATCTATCTATCTATCTATCTATCTCGGTCTGTTCATATCTATCTCAATCTGTTCATATCTATCTATCTATCTATCTCGGTCTGTTCATATTTATATATCTATCTATTTAATTACGTCGACCATATATTTTCATTAAGTCCAGCCTTGGTATTATATTTACACTAAATTTGATACCTACGCACGCCATTAAATCGCTGTCTTCTATGCAATACATTTAAATTAAACTTTCACTGTCATGTAATATATCTACATTAAAACCTTCTTTGCTTGGCGTTCGTTTCGCATTATTATATTGCGTCGAATCACGCCTCCATTGCAACTACAAGTGATTTGCCTTGTCATAAACACTAACATAACACTTTAAATTATATTGAACACCACACTGTAGACGCCTCGATATTGGCAAGCGAGTTTTCAGAGTTTATTAAGACCGTATGTACCTGTGCCATTGAAAAGGGGAAATGCTCTCCTATAAAACGGATGCTGCTCTCACTTATATATATATATATATATATATATATATATATATATATATATATATACCGTATTTGACGGCATGTAAGACGCACGTGCATATAAGATGCACCCCCATTTCAGATCAGATTCAAGAAAAATTTTTTTTAGTGTATTTAAGCATATATTGTTGAAAACAGTCCAGCTGTGCATTACACAAGCAGAAACATAGCTGTATAAAAGCAATCTGGCAGTTTAGGGCAAGTAAAAGTACTGAACGTATGCTGGGTTAGTGAGCATCATTAAGAAGATTAGCCTAGGCCTACGGGAGGTTTCAAACTTCACCTTTTAAGACGCAAATTTTAGCCAAAATTTTGTTAAAAAAGTACGTCCTATTTGCCGTCAAATACGGTACACACACACACACACACACACACACACACACACACATATATATATATATATATATATAATATATATATATATATATGTGTGTGTGTGGTGTATGTACTTAATTAAATTCTCGCTCCAGTTTTTGACTGATGATAAATCGTTCGGGTTTCGATCCCGGTTGGAGGTAACCTGTGAAGTCTAGCCTCACCGAAGAGACGGGATACGTCGAAACACGGTGTCTGTAAATGATCTTCCTAGAGAATTGAAAAAACTGTTGGCGAAAGTGATACCAAGTGTAGTTGGTGCACTTGGAACGGTCCCCGAAAGTTTAGAAAACAGACTAGAGGAACTGGAAATCAGAAGAAGAATTGAGATCATCCAGACAACAGCATTGTTGAGATCGGCTAGAATATCCAGACCCGAGAAGACTTGTGGTCATCCAGACTCCAGTGAAAGACCATCAGCTAACACTGGTGTGAAAAAAATTAATTTTCAATAATAATAATAATAATAATAATATAAAGACGGATCACCATATCCCAGCCAGGAGACCAGACCTAGGGTAGATCAACAAAAAAAGAGAACGTGCCAACTGGTGGATTTTGCGATTCCAGCAGATCACAGGGTGAAGTTGAAAGAAAACGAAAAGACGGATAAATACGGACCTTGCCAGAGAATTGAAAAAGCTGTGGAATATGAGAGTTAAAGTGATACCTATTGTAGTTGGTGCACTTGGAACGGTTCCAATAAACTTGAAAAAAAGACTGGAGGATCTGGAAATCAGAGGAAGAATTGAGACCATCCAGACTACTGCATTGCAGCAAACCGCTAGAATACACAGAAGAGTCTTGGGGATCTGAGAGGACTTGCTATCACTCAGCCTCCAGTGAGCCACCAGCTATGGCAGGTGTGAAATAAATTATAGCAAGTGCAGAAAGTGTGGAAATAGAGACGAAACAGTCAATCATATAATAATCAATGCAGCAAACTAGCACAAAGAGAGTACAAGACTAGGCACGACTCTGTGGGAAAGGTAATCCACTGGGAATTGTGCAAGAAATTCAATTTTCACCATACAACCAAATGGAATATGCACAAACCTAAACTTGTCCTAGAGAACGAGACGTATAAGATTCTCTGGGACTTCGAGGTACAGACGGGTCATCTAATCCCGGCCAGGGGACCTGACCTAGTACTGATTGACAAGAAAAAGAGAATCTGTCATCTCGTGGATTTTTTCGACCCGGCCGACCAACGAATGATAATGAAAGAAAGCGAAAAGATAGACAATTACTTAGACCTTGCCAGAGAACTGAGGAAATTGTGGAACATGAAGGTGAAGGTAGTACCGATCCTAATTGGTGCCCTTGGAATGATCCCCAAAGCTCTGGAAAAGAATTTTGGTGAACTGGATATCAGAAGAACCGAGACCATCCAAACTACAGCACTGCTGAGATCGGCTAGAATACTCAGAAGAGTCCTGGAGACCTGAGAAGACTTGCTGTCACTCAGCCTCCATTGTACCAACAACTACGATAGGTGTGAAAAACTCAATAATAATAATAATAATAATAATCATAATAATAATAATAATGATTCATTCGTTGAATCTATCATTTGGAAAGTAGAGTAGAATAGTTTAAAACGGTCGCAAGAAAAACCGTTGAATGTCATCTAGTTTAATTGATGGGTGATGACCCCGAGGTCGTTTGAGAACGTGGCTTTCATTGAACGAAAGTCACTTGATCACATGAGGCTTGGAAGTCGAAGTTAACGTATCTTCAGTCGGTTAACAATGCCCTCACCCCCCCCACTGAAGAAAACGGATCGATTCCTCTCCCCATGCCCCGATCAACTGAATTTCCTCCTTCAATCGCAACGGGTAGTGAAATATGAGAAGTCGGTGCAAATAAAGTAATTATATGAACACATAAAAATGTGTCTGAACTGTTCTTCGACCGACACAGAAAAGAACTTAGAACAGTCGGTGTGGGGGGGTGAGGGTTCGCGATGACAACGAACGAAGATGGCGACAGGGAGACACAGCAGTAACACGATAGCCGAAGACGTTACTGCTAACACTACTACAACTACTATTACTTATATTAGTACTACTACTACTACAACTAAAAAAATAAAAAATAAATGGGAAGAAAAACAACTACATGGTACTTTAAGCACCAAACTCAAGAGATATCACATCAGAAGACATGGACATGGCTAAGAAAAGGAAACCTCAAAAGAGAAACACGACAATGCCATTAGAACAAAGGCAAATATAGATAAGACGCAGCGGAATAGCAAGTGCAGAATGTGTGGAAATAGAGACGAAACGGTCAACCATATAATAAGCGAATGCAGCAAACTAGCACAAAAGGAGTACAAGACTAGGCACGACTCTGTGGGAAAGGTGATCCACTGGGAACTGTGCGAGAAATTCAATTTTTATCATACAACCAAATGGTATATGCACAAACCTAAACCTGTCCTAGAGAACGAGATGCCACAAAATTTTCTGGCGATTTCGAGTACAGACGGATCACCTAATCCCGCCAGGAGACCTGACCTAGTATTAATTGACAAGAAAAAGAAACCTGTCATGTCGTGGATTTTTGCTGTCCCCAGCCGACCACCGAGTGAAAATGAAGAAGCGAAAAAAATAAACAAATACTTAGACCCTTGCCAGAGAAATGAGGAAGCTGTGAAAACATGCAAAGGAGGTCGTGCCAATTGTAATTGGGCCCTGGAACAATCCCAAAGCTCTGAAAAGAATCTTGGTGAACTGGAAATCTCAGAATCGAGACCATCCAAACTACAGCATTTGGGGTCGGCTAGAATACTCAGAAGAGTCCTGGAGACTTGCTGTCACTCAGCCTCCAGTGAACCACCAGCTACGGCAGGTATGAAAAACTAAATAATAATAATAATAATAACTAGCAATACCTGAGGATATACCACAGTATGATAATAATCTAATTATTACAACATTTGATATGTTTACTTAAGAGCTATTGCTAAATAGTTCAAATGTAACTGACCTAGATACATGCAACTCATACCACTGACTCACACTATCGTGTGATAACCAGCAGCGTCTATAAGTCCTAGCGGCACTCCAGACTTAAACTCATCTCTCTCGTCAGCTCGCGTCTCTACTATCACTCGTACCTGCGCTCTCGACTACTCATCGCATCCGACCTATACGAACTTCAGCGTCTCGACGCACTCAATGCGCATATATCTAGATCACGTCGTTCCTCAGCGTGAGCATATATCAGCTATCATAAGTGGTCTCTCTTGCCGTATTTATCACTAGAAGAGTAAATTATACTCGCATCTAATGTCTCTCTATTTGCGTCTGACAGTCTATCTTATACATTATACTATATAACGCTATACGAGTCATCTGTATGACTAATCTCAAATAGTATATCTGTAGGGCTCGGCCAGGGTAAACGACATTCGTGAGAAATAAGAATTGCAAT
>CM042168.1:39414839-39419853 GCA_023376005.1 Doryteuthis pealeii | reverse complement strand
ATTGAATAAACAATGCACCCTGCCGTTCCGTTAAAGATTTACTATTATTCCAAATATCCAATACAAAATGAATGCATGTGTTTTCTCAACCTTTACCCGTTTTTATCTATTCCTAATTTAATGTATTAGACATGCCTGGACTATGAGAGTTAAAGTGAATACCTAGTTGTAAGTTGCGTTGCACTCCCTGGACCAACCGGTTCAATAAACTTGAAAAAAGACTGGAGGAATCTGGAATATCAGAGGAAGAATTTGAGACCATCCAGACTACTTGCCATGCAGCAAACCGCTAGAATTTACACAGAAGAGCTTTGTGGGATCTTGAGCGAGACTTGCTATCACTCAGCCTCTCCAGTGAGCCACCAGCTTTATTAATGGCCAGTGGTGAAATAAATTTATAAGCAAGTGCAGAATCTGCGGAAATTGAGACGAAACGGTCAACCATTTAATAAGTAAATGCAGCAAACTATGCACAAAGAGAGTACAAGACTAGGCGGACGACTCGGTTTTGTCCCGGAATAAGCGTGATCACTGCGGAAATTGCAAAAAAATTCAATTTTCATATTACAACCCCAAATGGAATATGCACAAACCTATAAACTTTGTTTCCTTAGAGAACGAGACGCATTAAGATTACTTAGGGGACTTCGTAGGTACAGGACGGGTCAGTGCTAATCCCGGCCAGGGGACTTGAACCTAGATAACTGTTTGACAGAAAAAGAGAATCTGGTCACTCGTGGATTTTTTCGACCCGGATCAACGACCACCGAATCATAATGTTAAGAAAGCGGAAAAGGAATAGACAATTACTTAGACCTTGCCAGAGAACTGTGTACGGAAATTTGTGGAACATGAAAGGGGTTGAAGGTAGTACCGATACCTAATGCTTGCCCTTGGAACGAATCCCCAAAGCTCTGGAAAAGAATTTTGGGTGAACTGTGATATACAGAAGAACACGAGACCTATCCATATACATACAAGCACTGCGAGATCGGCTAGAGCCATACTCAAAGAGTCCTGCGAGAACCTTGAGGAGACTTGCTGTCACTCAGCCTCCATTGCTTACCACACAACTACGATAGAGTGTAAAAACTCATTAATAATAATAATAAATAATACATTAATAATTAATAATGAATTAATTTCATTTCGTGAATCTATTCATTGGAAAGTAGAGTAGAATAAGAGTTTAAAAACGGTCTGCCAGAAAAACCGTGTGACCATGTCATCTAGTTTTTAATTGATGGGTGATGCACCCCGCGGATCGTTTGAGAACGTGGCTTTTCAAATTGAACGAAATCCACTTTGATCACATGAGCGGCCTTGGAAGTCGAAGTTACGTATCTTCAGTCGCGTTAACAATGCCCCCCCCCACCGAAGAAAACGGATCGATTCCTCCCCCCATGCCCGATCAACTGAATTTCCTCCTCAATCGCAACGTGGCTAGGTGAAAATATGAGAAGTCGGGGCAAATAAATAGTAATTATATGCAACACATATAAAAAATGGTGGTCTGAATCTGTTCTTCGGTCCGACACAGAAAAAAGAACTTAGAACAGTCGGTTGTGAGGGGGTGAGGGTTCGCGATGACAAGCGAACGAAGATGGTGACAGGGAGACACAGCAGTAACACGATAGCCGAAAGACGTTACTTGCTAACACTACTACAACTACTACTACTTATATTAGTACTACTACTACGAAAACTAAAAAAAAATAGTAAAAAATAAAATGGGAAGAAAAACAACTACATAGGTACTTTAAGCACCAAAACTCAAGAGATATCACATCAGAAGACATGGACATGGCTAAGAAAAGGAAACCTCAAAAGAGAAACACGACAATGCCATTAGAACAAAGGCAAATATAGATAAGACGCAGCAGAATAGCAAGTGCAGAATGTGTGGAAATAGAGACGAAACAGTCAATCATATAATAAGCGAATGCAGCAAACTAGCATTAGGCATGACTCTGTGAGAAAGGTGACCCACTGGGAACTGTGCGAGAAATTCAATTTTTATCATACAACCAAATTGTATATGCACAAACCTAAACCTGTCCTAGAGAACGAGATGCACAAAATTTTCTGGGATTTCGAGGTACAGACGGATCACCTAATCCCGGCCAGGAGACCTGACCTAGTATTTTGATTTACAAGAAAAAGAGAACCTGTCATGTCGTGGATTTTTCTGTCCCAGCCGACCACCGAGTGAAAATGAAAGAAAGCGAAAAAATAAACAAATACTTAGACCTTGCCAGAGAACTGAGGAAGCTGTGAAACATGCAAAGGAGGTCGTGCCAATTGTAATTGGTGCCCTTGGAACAATCCCCAAAGCTCTGGAAAAGAATCTTGGTGAACTGGAAATCTCAGAATCGAGACCATCCAAACTACAGCACTGTTGGGGTCGGCTAGAATACTCAGAAGAGTCCTGGAGACTTGCTGTCACTCAGCCTCCAGTGAACCACCAGCTACGGCAGGTGTGAAAAACTAAATAATAATAATAATAATAACTAGCAATACCTGAGGATATACCACAGTATGATAATAATCTAATTATTACAACATTTGATATGTTTACTTAAGAGCTATTGCTAAATAGTTCAATATGTAAAAGTATATTAATCTTGATTTAACTCTCTCTCACTATATTTCTTTTTTCCCTTCTCTTCATGTTTTTCATTATGCTTGATTTAAACAGTTCAGCGTTATCGATTCCACATGCTCACTCTTCTCTATATATTTCTCCTACTTTCTTTCTTCCTTTTTTATTATATTTTTCTCTGTATCATGTCCTTTTTTCTGTCCTTTCTTTCTTTATAGAAAAATCGGAATTTTCCATTCTTTAGCTGGGGTAACGACATTCGTGAGAAATAAGAATTCAATATATACAATACAGACAATATAAAAATATATATATATATATATATATATATATATATATATATATATATATATATATATATATATTGGGAGAATATGTGCTTAATTGAAGTCATACTTAATTTTGAAAATTAATTAGTTGATAATTAATGAATTAGGCGAGCATATCCAAATTGTTTGTTTATTTTCATATATATATATTATATATATATATATATATATATATATAATGATAGAAAATGGATAGACAAATGCTGGGACCTTGCCAGAGAACTGAAAAAAACTGTGGAACATGAGAAGGTTGTACCAATTGTATTTGGTGCCTTTGGATCGGTCCCGAAGGGTCTGGAAAATGTTTGGAGGACATTCAAACAACATTGTTAAGATCGGCTAGAATATTCAGATGTGTCCTGGAGACTTGAGGAAACTTACTGCTGTTACGATTCTGGTCGCCATTTTAAGGATTTAATTCCTCGGACCATATTACCTTTAGGCACCCCTTTTTGATTTCGATTAAGAAAGGACATGTTTTTCATTTACACCGTCAATATCCGGTTGTTTGTTAGGAGTTAGGGTTAGGGGTTAGTTTTATAATTTTAAAAATCTAAAAATCGTCTGTTAAAACAACCGGATATTGACAGTGTAAATGAAAAACATGTCCTTTCTTAATCGAGGTCAAGAAGGGGTGCCTAAAGGTCATGTGGTCCAATTCCTCTGTTGGTAAAATCCCAAGTTCAGTTCTTTTGTGTCTGAAAGTCTGTTGTATTCCTTGAAACCCTTGGTAGAAAAGAATGTAGTTTCAGTAGATACTCCTTGCAGTAGAAAGTTGTATCGTAGCATAATTATTGTGGCCTACGGGGAATTTGAGGATCGAAAATAAAATGGTTTTGACCGACAAATGACCCCGGAACTAAAGTTAAAAATAAAATTGGAAGTTCTAGTTTCTGAGGAGGAGTGGAAATGACCCTCCTACCCGCTGGACGACAAATGGAAGAAGAGGAAAATTGGTATTTTTTTGGCTGGGCTTTCGTAGGGAGGCAGACAGAGCTTCCCGAGTCCCCCGTGATGTGTTGCACATAGTCGTACCAAACATGATTTACGATAGAATAATTTAACCCTACCCCCCTCTCTCTCTCTCTCTCTCTCTCTCTCTCGTTCTCTCTGAAAAAGAACCCAAGAGACTTGAAAGAAATAAACAGCTCCCTTGTGACTATACGACTTGCGCATATTGTTTCTGAACTAACGACTATTATTACTACTAACGACTACTACACAACTCGAATTTGGTCTTATGCAACAGTAGATCTTGATTTCAGAAAGTCTAATTTGCAATTGATTTTAGGACAAATACCAATGACTTAAATGACTATCGTTTCTGATTGGCTAATTTTTACCGGAAATGCATGTTGGGAAAGTTCATAAATATAAGTGGGAATTTTGTGTACATCTTATCCATAGACAGTATGTTGTATACTCTCTTATCTTCTTCTGAGCGTCTGGAATTTTCATGTCTGGTCTCCTATTTGGGATTTCTCTTTATCAGAAAGCCCGGTTCATTGGTAGTTTTTGGATAAATAACCCAAGACTTCGAATTTCTTTAATCATATTTTATTCCGATATCCCCACCAGACTTACTGCGCAGATTGAGTATGGCAGCGCTTAACGCGACTTGCTTCCCTCAGTGGCTTGGCCAATACTACTCAACTAACTCCTTTTTAATCTAAACCGGAAGAAGGCCTTCTCCGTCGATTTTCACGGTATCCACCGAAAAGGAGATCAAGATGAGGTCATCCCGTGTCACTCAATTCTCTATGACATCGTACTCAAAGGCCGCTGGCTGTAACTCATAACAGCCATTTTACTTTCTACACTAATTGTACATAAGTGTTAGGGTATTAACAATTATGTAACAAGTACAATAGCTGCCATGAAGACTTAAGTGATAGACCACCAGCTAAAGGGGGGGGAGTGAAAAACTGACAAGGTGTGACAATAATAATAAATTTGAAAATCAAGAAGAGAGCTTACCATCCAGACCATTATGTAGGAGAAAATGGCAATCCATAAGATAGCAGCAACAAAAGTGGCGATAAAAAATCGTTCAAATCTGTTAAACAAGAAAAGAATTTATTAG
>CM042168.1:39404839-39409839 GCA_023376005.1 Doryteuthis pealeii | reverse complement strand
AATGGTATAGATATAAATTTATTTTGGCATTTCTTTGCCTCTTAGGTCTGATTTTTACTAATTCGAAGATTTCACGCTTGGTCTTATTGGTATGATCTTCCTGTTTCACTGATTATTTTTTTTCAAAACAACATGTGAGTAGACCCCTTTGATTTGCCTTCGACTGTGAAATTTATCTGAGACCATCACATTTCTGGAATTCGAGCAGAAATCAAAGACTGTGTTTACGTTACGATCAGCCAATCCTATTATCCACCGAATGATCGAATATTGATTGGAAATCTGAAGAATGTGATTGGAAATAAAAGAATTGATCGTTTATTGATACTCACTTAACCTTCCGACAATCAGGGACTGTGTAGTACAATACAAAACGGATCGGATAGACGACAAACCATTTGACTGCTTTCCAGATACCATCAGTTGCTGAAATAGAAATAAGAACAAGATATATATATATATATATAATATATATATATATATATATATATATATATATATATAACATCAACACCACCGAAATGGATCGACTTATCGAATATCAAACATTTTACCCTGAAGAAGGCCGTTTTTCTTTGTATAGTTTAATAGTTTATATTATTATTATTATTACTAGCAAATATATGCACCCTTCGGGTGCAAGTATTTAGTTTTTGATGTAATAAGATATTGTATCAAATTAGAAACTATATTAGAAAATGATAAATCGAGGGGGTATAATCGAAAAATAGAACAGCTTTAAATCTAACCCTTCCATCATGTTCCATTACTCCCTCTTTCATTTTCTAAATTATCTATTTAGTTAGATTATGAAGTATTTAATAAATTACAGTTCTTTCGTCTTGTTTATGGATTTCTTTTAAGATTTATTGAAGAGATTTTTGCTCAGATTCTTTAAGAGAAAACCAAACAATTAGAAATCGATAATACTTTAGTAAAATCAAATTCTTAATATCAATATGCAAATTAGCCTTCTCGTTCACACTGTAAACCGCTATTTTGTTGAATATATAAATATACTTGCATGTTATTAGTATGTAGATCCAACAGTACTAATAAGGTATAACAATTTTATCAATAATTGAGGTTTAAATAAAAAATAAATTCATGGTGAATGTGATGTCAATAACTAAGGGAATTGTGACTTGAGTAGGGATATAGTTTCGGTTACAGACAGAAAAACACACAATCTCCATTATAATAAGATTATTATTATTATTATTAGCAAAATAAAAAAACACCCTCCGGGCGATGTAAAAATACATTTGTGAAAATACTGCTTGAGGAGGTGGAAATTAAATGTCGGAGAGTTTGAACCATAAATCATGAAATCATCAAATTTATTAAAGGAGTAAAAAAAACAAAAAACAATTTGAAATCGAAACTAAGTTCTATTAACTTTGAATATCTATTAAAATAAAACAAACTATATATGAATATATAATACTGGGGATGTATCTATTAAAACTTGTTTTAAAAAACAATGAGGACTGTCTAATGTTACATGTTCAAATTTTGAGTGTATTTATTCTATGTTATGACGATTTCGAATATTGTGACGTAAGCAGTGACGTAGTTTTTGTTACAGACAAAAACCGGAAGCGAATCTCCATTATTAATAGATTATTATTATTATTATTATTATTATTATTATTATTATTATTTATCTTATATCTAAGATAATACTAAATAGAATACAATGTGTACATGAACAAACTCCTGTGTTGGCGATTCATTAAATCAATTTTATCCATTCAACACACACACACACACACACACACATATATATATATATATATATATATATATATATATATATATATATATAAGGGTTAGAGGCGTCAGGCGCCTAAAATCAAGTAGGAACATTCGCATTGTATATGATTATTTTTTTTGGAGTGGCAGCATTGGTTAGTGTTCGAGAAAGAAAATATTGAAATAAAATGAGACTTACCGATATTAGGAACTATTTTCCATTGTTCGGTTTGATCTGGTTCACAGGTTGAAAACCTTGAAAATAAAACAAAGAAAATTAATCAACTATCGAAATAAGGATTCGTAGTGGAGTTAATCATAACCAGCGGGACCCGTGGAATTTCCACGAAACAAAATTGTTGTATATTGATTTTAATAAGAAACGGAAACACCATTTCAGCCATTGTTCTATGAAACGGAAGTTTCATTTCGGCCATGTTTTACTCGTGGTTATTCTACCATCTCATGTACAACTGGATTACGTGTTGTGTTGTTTATTCTCTAGGCAAGATGTGACCGAAACAAAAAATAAAATATGAAAACTATTTTGAAATTTGAGTTTAAGTTTTGTAAAAATTCAATTGAAATTTGTACAAATTCAATGGAAAACCTTTTTTTTAAGAGGAGGTAGTAGATGAGGAGGTAGTAGCAAATTTATATTGATTGTTGTTAGCATCCTTCTGTCTACTAAAGACGATGTCGTAGTGTCCACCATTTTTTAATTAAAAAAAAATCTGCAACTGCGTTAGTAGCTGAACAGACCAATTTTTGAATGGCAATCTCTGGTGCAGTGACTGCAAACAAACAGTGTTACTTGCTGGAGTTGCTGTTGTCTCTCCTTCCGGTGGCTTCTTTCCTCTCTTTTTCATTCCTTTTCGTTCCTTGTTTGACGAGGAGGCGCCAGGTCGCACGATCTTCTGCACAAGCCTCCAATGTGTTTATGTTGATGTGGCATGTCTTCATGTCCCTCTTGCTGACATTTTTAAAGTGCAGGCTTGGTCTCCCTACCGGTCGGGTGCCCTCTACCATAATAGAGAGGAGTTTAAAATATCTACATCAATTTGCCGGCAAAAAGTGATAAAACACCAATAATAACGAAACATTTACAAATGAATCAAATTTTGGGATTAAATAACCCATATTGTGTTGATATGCCTTTAAACGAATAGACCAAACCAAACCATTTAAAGCATAATGTTTGCGCAGGCCTAATAAAGGAAGAATTTATTCCTGTCTTAGTGTCCAGGTTTATTATGTAAGTAGCATTTAAAAAACTCTTTGTCAAATCCATATTGTTCAAATCCATCCTTTTCTCTTCATACCAAATGCGTTTTTCATCTAATTTTGTGACTGGCGCCATCTGCAGTCAAAATAATGAAACTAAAATCTATATTGTTTTGACAGTAACATCTGTTATTACTGACAACTGAGCTTCGAGTTTTGATTAAACTGTAGTACCTGTTCCTTTTACCCCCTCATCTTTGTTCTTGCATTCGGACAGGACGATTGTGTGTGTGTGTGTGTGTGTGTGTGCGTGTGTGTGTGTGTGAGAGAGAGAGAGAGAGAGAGAGAGAGAGAGAGAGAGAGAGAGAGAGATTCTTTATACTGACGTCTAAAGCGTTGGGTAGTCTGGCAGACTGGACTTTGTTTTTCGAACAGAATGTAAGAGAGAGAGAGAGAGAGAGAGAGAGAGACAGAGAGAGAGAGAGAGAGAGAGAGAGAGAGAGAGCATGTACAGTGCATGTCTGGTAAGAAAATGATGAAGAAGAAGAAGAAGAAGAAGAAGAAGAAGAAGAAGAAAAAAACGAATATCGTTGACTTGAGGGGGGTCAGGAAGACTGTTTGCAAGAATAGGGGGGGTAGACATGATAAATGGCGTCTGACTTACTTTCCTGGATCATCTCTCCCGACCAAAGCTAAAAATAATAACAACATTAAACATACAAAAAAATAAACAAAACAAACTGGAAAAAACAAAAATGAATAAAAGAAGATAGAGGGAGAAATAAAAGAAAAAAGAAGAAAATAAAGAAGACACAGAAAGTGAAAGAAAGGAAAGAAGGTGGTAGGAGTATGAAGAGAGAGAGAGAGAGAGAGAGAGAGAGAGAGAGAGAGAGAGAGAGAGAGAGAAAGAGGGGGGGAGAGAGAGAGAGAGGGGTAAAAGGACAACAGGAAAATAAGGGTGATAGGGAATTGAAAGAAAAGAGAGAATGAGATAGAAGTATCTAAAAAAATAGAGAGAAAGAGAGGAAAACGAGACAAAGAGAACGAGAGAGAGAGAGAGAGAGAGAGAGAGAGAGAGAGAGAGAGAGAGAGAAAAGGATACATTACCAGCTTCTCGCAGATTTGGTATATGACGTCACACTGGGTTGTTGAGCGGCGCTCTTAAATTGTTGGCGACGCAGAGCTGCGATATGAATATTCATTTTACGACGCTGGATGAACACGAAACCGGAAAATTTGATTGAAAAAAAAAAAAAAAGAAAGAAAGAAAGAAAGAGATAGATTAAGCAGAGAATAAAAATCCAATAACAAAGACAGGTAATGGGTAATATAGACTTCATTTCTAAGGCATGCATATAAATATGAAAAAAAAAAACTGAAAAAAAAAACAAACAAAAAACGAGCACCTGTTTAGATAATTAAAAAAACAACAGTGTTGATTAAAAATAAAAAAATAAAATGTACCCCTCAAAAATTGGCTGATTGTAGAGTTTTCATAGAATTTTCGGACCATATGACATTTAGATACCCCTTTTTGATCTCGATTAAGAAAGGACATGTTTTTTATTTACACCGTCAATAATCGATTGTTTTAACAGACGATTTTTAGATTTTTCTTAATTATAAAACTAACCCCTTAACCCTAACCGTAACCCCTAACAAACAACCGGATATTGACGGTGTAAATGAAAAAGATGTCCTTTCTTAATCGAGATCAAAAAGGGGTACCTAAAGGTAATATGGTCCGAATTTTCAATAAGTTAGTACGAACTCATAAGTAACAGACTTAAACAGATTAGCGTTATCGCTTCCGCGCCCTCACCCATCTCTTTATCTTTCGTCTTTATTTTAAATCTCCGAATGTATTGGAGTTTTGGCGAGTTAATATGAAATCTATACATATATAAAGGACAGTTGTGTGCATATGTATGTCCCGAGGAAACTTCGGAAATAAAACAATTAACAAAAAAGTAAATGTATATGCACATTAGATATCACCAGGGCTTGATTTTTGAGTAAAA
>CM042168.1:39382339-39399839 GCA_023376005.1 Doryteuthis pealeii | reverse complement strand
ATATATACTAGCAAAATTACCCGGTCAATGACCGGACAAAAAGATTTTTAGGTACACCAGGGGTTCCTAAAAATAGAAAATTTAAAAAATCTCCGAAAATTTATGTATTACAGTATTTATTTTAGGGATTTTTTTTTAAACATTGAAAATATTTCTAAAAAATGTAATCCTGAATTTTTGAGTGTTTTAAAATGATTTTATGTCATAATATTGACATTTTTTAGGTAGAATTCAGAATTCATTTTTTTTTTTCTTTTCCTAAAAAAAAAAAAATCCCGTATAGAAACTTCTAAAAAATCTTTTGATATAATTATTCAAACTATATCTTTATAGAAAAAAAAATCAAAAATTGTTTTTCATCTGTTTATTTTTTCAGATTTCATAAAGGGGTGGGAGAAGACCTCGTAAAAATATTTCGGCTAAACTTGCAAATCGGTCGGAAAATTAAAACATATTACAGGGTGACCCAGAAAAAACAGAACCCAAATTATTTATTTACTTTCCCATTAAACTAACCCCAACTCCAGCCCTAAACCCCCCTAGTTAAAATTAACAGTTTTATTACAAAATTCGTGTTTTCGCTTTTTTTTGTTGAAAAAACAGAACCCAAATTATTGATTTTCCCATTAAACAAACCCTAAACCCCAACCCTAACCCTAACCCTAAACCACCCTAGTTAAAATTAACTGTTTTATTACAAAATTTGTGGGTTCTGGTTTTGCTGGGTCACTCTAATTTTCCGACTGATTTGCAAGTTTAGTCAATATTTCCCCTAACATATTTTAAGAAAAAAACTATTTCAAACATATTTTCATTTTTTAGAAAATTTGTTAAAAAAGCAGACAGTCATAACTTGTTTTTGGTCACTTTAAATTTCAATTGATTTAACAGTACGAAAATGTAAACATTATTTTCGTTCATAATTTTCATTATTTCCGTAAGCTGAATTAAAAAAAAATCATCAAGAGATTTTTTAAATGTTTCTTCTTTTGAATGGTCCAAAAATTTTGAAGATAATGATAAACTTTATTCAAGTTTCATTGTTGTAAATATAATATTGTTGACTACGAAAAGTTTCACTGAAAATCCAGTTTGAAAGTAATAGTATTTGGGGACAATTTTAAATTCAGTTTTTAATTGCTTGATGAGTTAGAAATACATTGTAATTTATTTCTTTCAATTTTTTGTATTGACAACAATTGAGGGGGGAATGTCCACGGAATCGATGCATTTTCTGTGCCTATCACCCATGAGCTTCGGCTTGTGGTTGGTTCCCCGTTAATAGGGCCTTGTGTGTCTAAACCGCACAAGTGGGGTACGAGGTAAATAAACCTCGGCGTTTAGAGTGGCTAGGTAATATAATCAACAGCGTTGATCCAGGGGGGCTATCCCCCAGGTAAAACCTGCCCCTTGATTTATAGGGACAGGGCTCGGTTTATTGCCCAGTACCCGAGGCACCCCCTTGTGGGAGTGCCGATGGGATCAACGCATTTTTGTGCCTACCACTCATGAGCTTCGGCTTGTGGGTGGGCCCACAAAAAATGTCCTTGTGTCCCGCACTCAGTAGAGGCAAATATCCTGAGACTGTGAAGATTACGGAGCCATTACGCGAACCTTCTACCTCGATGTTTTAGCACTCTGTTGTGAGTTACTCTATGTCTGGCGCAAACTGTATTTGGATGTACTAGTATATCGAATATTGTTTGATTCATTATACAACAAGTAAATACCTAACCCTACCCACAAAAAAAATCCACCCTGTCGGTGGGGCGTTAGAATGCACCGACTGCACCTCTGCATAGGGGTAAGACTTTCCCAATGGGGCCACCTGTTGGCCGTGGGTGGTGACCCGTGATGCTTAAGGATAGAACCCAGGTGGATGAGCAGTTCATAACTTGCAATACTCCACTTTGGCCCTATCTTGCGTTAGATGGGCGGTCGAAGATCAATCGGCTGGTCACGTCAAGCCCTAGCACCTATATGATTTTCCCAACCCTATTGCCCTTATGGCAAGCCCTAACCCCTTTTTATCATATGGGTGCTAGAAGGCGGTGACTGAGGGTATACATGTCCTGGGAATGATGGTGAGGTTCCAGTTTTGGAGGTTTGGGAAATGTGGATCACCCCTTCATCACCATCGCTCCCTGGTCAACTCTGACCCGGAGTGGTAGTACCTGTTAGGGTCCCATCTATAGTTTAAATAGAAAAACATGAGTTTATAAACAAAATTGTATTATGCATTAAGAATGAATTTATTTCACAACTTTGTCGGCATTAAATGACCCACCGAGTTTGATATGCCGTAAAACTACCCCCCCCCCAAAAAAAAAAGTTTCACAAAGTTATCAGATCATTGGAATGGCGAATCAACGAACCGTCATGCTTTGGGATTGAACTCACAGTACGAGATATCACGAATTGTACGAGTAGTGGGGAGGTTGTGGGGACGTTGAACCAATTTTGTTTACTCCATCAGGTCACGTGATAACGAAACAACAAACATATAGAGTGCATGTCTGGTAAGAAGATGATGAAGAAGAAAAAAAACGAACATCGTTGACTTGAGGGGGGTCAGGAAGACTGTTTGCAAGAATAAAAAGGGGGTAGACATGATAAATGGCGTCTGACTTACTTTCCTGGATCATCTCCCCGACCAAAGCTAAAAATAATAACAACATTAAACATACAAAAAAATAAACAAAATAAATTGAAAAAACAAAAAAACAAAAACAAAAATGAATAAAAGAAGATAGAGGGAGAAGTAAAAGAAAAAAAAGAAGAAAATAAAGAAGACACAGAAAGTGAAAGAAAGGAAAGAAGGTGGTAGGAGTATGAAAGAGAGAGAAAGAGAGAGAGAGAGAGAGAGAAAGTGAGAGAGAGAGATGAGGGGTGAGTGTGTATGTGTGAGAGAGAGAGAGGAGAGAGAGAGAGAGAGAGAGAGAGAGAGAGAGAGAGAGAGAGAGAGAGAGAGAGAGAGTAAAAATAACCAAGCAAAAGAAAAAAAGACAACAGGAAAATAAGGGTGATAGGGAATTGAAAGAAAGGAGAAAAGGAGATTGAATTATGTAAGAGAGAGAGAGAGAGAGAGAGAGAGAGAGAGAGAGAGAGAGAGAGAGAGAGAGAGGAGAAAAAGAGAACGAGAGAGAGAGAGAGAGAGAATGAGGGGGGAGAATGTGTTGTATATTGGTTTTCATAAGAAACGGAAGCACCGTTTCAGCCATTGTTCTATGAAACGGAAGTTTCATTTCGACCATGTTTTACTCGTTAAGTATGGTTATTCCACCATCTCATGTACAACTGGATTACGTGTTGTGTTGTTTATTCTCTAGACAAGATGTGGCAGAGAGACAGACAGACAGACATAGTGACAGAGATAGAGAGACAGAGACAGAGCGAGAGAGAGAAGTAAAAAAAGAGAAAAGGACTACGGGAAAATAAGGATAGAGAAGTGAAATAGAGAAGTGAAGGGGAATAAGTATGAGAGAGAGAGAGAGAGAGAGAGAGAGAGAGAGAGAGAGAGAGAGAGAGAGAGAGAAGAAAGAGAACGAGAGAATATATATAGAGAGAAGGGTGTAAGAATAACAGAGGTAAAAGAAAAAAGAGGAAAAGAAAACAAAGAAGGTAAGAAGTGTTGGAGTATTTTGTATATAATGTGTGCTACTTAAATTTATAGACTAAGCGAGATCACGTGGTTTTAAACCTCAGTTAATCAACAGCCTGAATGCGTGGCAGGTTAAAAATTTAATCACTGATACTGAGAGACGTCCAAGGACTTTCAATAGTGAGGAGCACCAAGGAACAACAAAAGGATTCTTTACCAAGGATTTCCACTGGACAAGCACTCTTGCTTGGAGCCGAAAGGATGGCCCATAAAATCGTAACAAGAAGTGAAAGAGAAAAGAGATGGAAATAGAACTTTGAGAAAGAGAGAGAGAAATTTAGAGAGAGATAGAGAGAGATGGAAAGAGAACGAGAGGAAATAAAGAAAAAAGAGAGAAAGAAAGAAAGAAATGTAAAAAAAAAAAAAATAGGAAATGAGGAATGAAAGAGGAAATAAAAAGAATAAATCTTTACTACAAAATTGTTAATAAAAGTTTTTAAAATTATCTTAAAAAAACAGAATTTTAAAGTATGAAAGAAAATGTGTTGTGAAAAAAAAAATAAAAAAATAAAAATTACCTACGTAGAATCAATTAAAAAAACTCAATTAATGTTAATGAAAAAATAACACCAAGCATTATTTTGAGAAAAAAGTACGAAAAAATGTATTTTTCCAGGGGGAATAAAAAAAAAAAAAATTTGAACGTGTTTTTACACGTTCAAATAGCGTTACGGTTATAAAAGTAGTAAAGTTGTCGGGTTGGCCTAAAGTCGGTATCAGCCAATCAGCGAGGGAGTCTATCCCCTTTTCACTAGCGCTAGACCAAGGAGATTGTTTTTGCGTCTGAGGTGGGGCGCCAGACCTACCATCAGCTCCTCACTTTACCGCACAGATCCCTGTGCTACTCATACGCTGAGTTGGCGAGGGCCGGTATCGAACTAGGAACCTTGTGGTTTCTAGCCGAACGCTCTATCGACTGAGCTAAGCAAGGCCCGAAATTGTTAGGTTTGGTTTCTTTGTTTACTGTCATCAACTTTCGTGATTTATTTCAGGCATGTCAAACTGACTAGACCCCTAGGACCGCATGAATTACATATGTATATCATGAAGGCCGCATGAATTACACATGTCAGTCATGAGGGCCGCACATGACAACTAAATCTTTTAATCCTTCTTCCCCATTAACAAAGTGGTGATTGCTCTCATTAATTTCTTTATTATCAACTAAAATCCATTGAATACATTTCTAAAAAAAGACAAACATTTTTGCTAAAAAGAAAAGAAAAAAAGACTATTACTGACCGAGTTCAAATGATAAAATGTACAAGTGTCACTGTCATTTTCAATTATATCCATGTGTTGAATGAAAGCAGGAAAAAGCAAGAAAAAAGACTCACTCCCTTTCATTGGGTGAGTTAACCTCTTCCTTCCGCAACGCAAACACAATGCATTTCTTAACAACAAATAAATCAAAATAACAGACCGTTTTCGCACAATACGTTTTGGGAAAAAAACTTTTAAAAAAATACAGAACTGTAAAAGCGTTGTATAAGAGCGCAGTCAGCATGTGGGCCGCACCTGTGTTTACCGGGGGCCGCATGCAACCTGTGAGTCGCGTTTTGATATGCCTGATTTATTTAAAGATCATCCTTGCATACTGGGTGATTGAAAAGCGACTCCCTATTTTAAACTATTTATAATCTTTTATATGCAGTTACATTTTTCTCTCTTAGGGGAGTAAACCCCGAAAACAAATCAGGAGCCGGAGCCTCTAAAGGTGGTGTGGTGCTGAAAACCAGTGCTACCCACCAACAACTGCGACACTACCGTTGCCAAACTGCATTGGTTCCTTACCTTTCTTTTGGATCACAGCGGCAGTGTAGAGAAGGGCGATTTGCTGCATGGGCAATAACTTATCCTCTATGAGAACCCACCTAGTCTACGTAGTTCAAAGAAGAAAAAAACTGACACTTCTCCATCGTCTCTCGTAGAAGGAAAGCCGCCAACGACCAACCACATTTTTCTCAATCATCAACACTTGAGAGAATACTGAAGACTTATGCAAGATAGTGCTCTTCCACATTTTGCTATTGTTGTTCGTAAATGGCTGAATCCCCATTTAACTGGAAGATGGATGGGTATACGTGGTTTGCATGAGTGGCCAGTCAGAAACTCTGATTTAACACCCTGCAACTTTTTCTTTGGTCGAAGGAGCAAGTCTACTCTACAAAAACAGCGACTTTGGTAGAACTTGAAGGTCGAATATGATAATTTATTTCTGCCATTCCACAAAAGTTCCAGTGAAAGACCCGTTAATACGATTCCCGAGCGTGTAGAGAGACTGGAGGCAAATACTGGTGCCCGTTTAAGTATTAAAACACTTTTTGAGAGTAGGGTCCCTGATAGAAAGTTTTTCTCATCTATTATTAGACTCCTTTGAAGCATCAAGTTAATATAATTATTCTATAGTTATTAGAGAAGATAAATCCGTCTCTTACCTTTGTATATCTGTTGAGAATGGGTTTGAATTTATATATATATATATATATATATATATATATATATATATATATATATATATATATATAATTTTGTCTGGTTAACTTTCAGTGAATATTGCTACATTGTAACTATCTTGAATTCAAAATAAAAATAAAAACGGTCAAATAGAAGAATTTATTTACTTGGCTTTTTTTTCAGTTGTAAAATAAAATATATTAAATTAATTAGATAGATCAGTAAATATATATATATATATATATATATATATATATATATATATATATATATATATGAAAATAAAAGGAAATTAATCCGACAGTGTGAATTTGATATATTGAAAAAACAAATGGTGTTTACAAATGCTTGGGATCATCAGGAGAGAATGTGCACCGTTTCGGGGCCTTCCTTCAACGGTTTTAAACGCACATCGGCCCCTTTCACTGATGTGAGATCCCTCGGAATATCTGTATCGACCGTATGTAATAGATCGGTCTTCAACAAAAGTAAAACGGGATGAATATATATGTATATATATATATATATATATATATATATATATAAACCTGTTTGTACGTGCGTGCATAAGGAGGGGTATTTTGTTAACTATCTTTTCATTAGTGAACCGTATACATTGATCAAGTTTTTCCTCCCTTGTAGACGAGCATTTAAAAGCTTTTTGCTAACATTGGGCCAATGCATGATTCATTAGTTATACGTCGAGTATATTCTAAATGCCTGATATTGATTTTTTGACTGAAGACCACACCTACGCTGTTGGAAAATGCACGAAATTAGTCACAAAAACGCAGTGTTAGCATGGAGACAGGCATCCTGCTATAGAGAATAACATGAATTTGAGAATCGTTTCATTTTGTGTAGGATTAGTAGTAGTAGCATCTCTATTATTATTATTATTATTATTATTATTATTATTATTATTATTATTATTATTATTATTAGTACAAAATAAAAACACCATCCGGGCGATGTAAAAATAGATTTTTGAAACATATTGCCTGAGAGGTGGGAGTTAAAAATTCAATGTCAGCGAGTTTGTACCCTAAGTAAAATCAACAAATTCATTAAAGGATTAAAAAATAAAACAATTTGAAATGTAAACTTTAAATATGTATTAAAATAAAACAAACTATATATAGATATATAATACCAGTCATTTATTTATTAAAACTTGATGAGGACTGCCTAATGTTGCATGTTCAAATTTTGAGTGCAATTATTCTGTTATGACGATTTGGGGTAATGTGATGTAAGCAGTGACGTAATTTTTTTTTACAGACAAAAACCGGAATCTCCATTATTAATAGATTATTATTATTTTGAGTTTTTTACAGAGTTATCTGATGGTATTTCACTGGAGCTTCAGTGACAGCAAGTCTCCTCAGGTCCCAAGGACACTTCTGAGTATTCTAGCCGATTGAAGCAGTGCAGTAGTCTGAATGGTTTCAATTCTTCCTCTGATTTCCAGATCCTCCAGTCTTTTTTCCAAGCTTTTTGGGACCGTTCCAAGTGCACCAACTACAATTGGTATCACTTTCACTCTCATATTCCACAGCTTTTTCAGTTATCTGGCAAGGTCCAGGTATTTATCCATCTTTTCATTTTCATTAAGCTTCACCCTGAGATCTGCTATTATTATTATTATTATTATTATTATTATTATTATTATTATTATTATTATTTTAGTAGTAGTAGTAGTAGTAGTAGTAGTAGTAATTGCTATTATTGTTATTTTTCTGCATTAAACTGACTAGCAAAAAGTGCCCTCGGGGCGGTGTAAAAATTTTTTTTAAAGATATTGGCTGAGGAGTTGGGACTCTTGTGGAATGGCAGAAATAAATTCTCATATTCGTCGTTCAAGTTCAACAAAAGCTGTTGGTTTTGTAGAGTAGACTTGCTCCTTCAACCAAAGAAAAAATCAAGGGTGTTAAATCAGAGTTTCTGGTCGGCCACTGATGCGGAACATGTTTACCCATCTATCTCTCAGGAACAACAATTACAAAATGAGGAGGAGTACCATCTTGCATAAAAAATCAAGCCTTCAATGTTAAAGGGTTTGTGTCATAAGTAAGCAAAATCATAAAATTTTCTTAAAGAAGTAAAAAAAAAAATTGAAATGGAAACTTAGTTCCGTCCACACAAAATAAATGTTGCGTGCATCTATTAATAATTAATCAATAATTTTCCAGTTAGCTTCGGCCGCTGGACCTTACAAGTTAACATTGTTGATCCCAGGGGGGCATCTCCCCAGGCAACACCTGTCCCCTTGATTTAAAAGGGCAGGGCTGGTTTATTACCCAGTGCCTGAGGCGCCCCCTTGAGGGGGAATGCTGAAGGGATCAGCGCACTTTTGTGCCTATCACCCATAAGTCCTTGTGTCACGCCCTCATAAGTGGGATGAGAGGCAAATAACTCTATTAATCATTCATCAAATGATTGTTTTCGATATTTTACACATCAATTTTACACAAAATCGTCGGTATTTATTCATTTATTTGTAAACTTGTTTTTATTTAAACTCTTATTACTGAAAAAAAAGCGAGAGCAAAAAATATATTTTTTAAACTGATTATGAGGTTGTTTTTTTTATTCTATGTATTGACAATTTT
This sequence comes from Doryteuthis pealeii, assembly GCA_023376005.1. Lineage (NCBI taxonomy): Eukaryota > Metazoa > Mollusca > Cephalopoda > Myopsida > Loliginidae > Doryteuthis > Doryteuthis pealeii. Next base: position 39,391,109 of record CM042168.1, on the reverse strand, counting down.
CAATTGTGACGTAAGTAGTGACGTAGTTTCGGTTACAGACAAATGGAAACCGGATATCCACCACCACCATCATCATCATCATCATCATCATTATCATTCACGCTATTAGCATGAATATCCATGACAATCTCTCTCTCTCTCCAGCCGTCTCTATCACTCACCGTTCCAGGAAGGTCCTCTACGCAGCATCCAGTATCCGTACAGAGCTTGTCAATGTACGTCTTTGCTGGCCGGCCCACACTGGCTTCAACAGGAGGACGTCGCTTATGAGTTCGTCCTTGCTTCTCCAGCAGTGTTCTGCGTGTCTTGTCCGTCTTACTCGGATAGTTTGGGTGATATGTGGCAGGTGGTCGTACAGCTGTTTTCACGTTGTTTTCACGTTTTGTTAAGGATCGTACGCAGCATTCTTGTGCAGCTTCAATCTAGTTTATTCTCTAGTCGCTTCGTTAGGGTCAAAGAGTAAAAAAGCACTCTGGGCGGTGTAAAAATACGTTTTTTGAAATTTATTGCCTGAGGTGGGTGGAAAATTAAATAAATGGAAAAAAACGTTTAATATTTTTTAAAAAATTTACTTACTTAAAAAGCATCATATTCACTCCTCTACATTGAGATATTTGTTTTGTTTTACGACAGTAGGGACTTCCAAAACGTTACTAAAAAATTCTGATTTAAATTTTCTAAAGTTAATAAATTATTTTTACCATTTTATAAAACCAAACCAAACCAAATATTTACCTAGAAACTATTCACTTTGAAAATTGTATTTTAAAAAATCAAGACTTGGTACTAAATAACCCACAAGGGTTGATAGGCCAATGTAATGGGAAAAAAAGGATGAAATCCTACTTAACGGACATACATACCTCCATAGTATGTCACCCACCGAAAGAAAAGAATACCAAAAATCAGGGAATTAACCGAATGTAATGAAATTTTCAGTGTTGATACATTAATGAATAAAAGATATAACGCACCAGTTATTTTATTTAAAAACTTAACATCTTTTTCAGCTCAGTTAAACTTTGAACCACGTATGTTTTTGAATCTGTGTTACGCCTCAAAGATACGTGGTTCAAAGTTAACTGACTTGAAAAAATGTTAAAGTTTTTAAATAGAATAACTGGTGCATTATATTTTTCATTCATTAATATATCAACACTGAAAATTTCATTTAATTCGGTTAATTCCTTGATTTTTAATATATTTTTTCTTTCGGCAGGGTGACATATAATGGTGGAATTTATGTCCGTTAAGTAGGATTTAACCAAAAAAAAAAGATATGACATATTTTAGACATCAAATGACTGAGCATGGCAATTTCGTGATGGAGATTTCTCGTTGGAACAAAAAACAAAAAAACTATATACCCCCCCCCCTTTGACCAATCTACTTACGGAAGTCGATGCTGGATGATGTATTCATCCGCTGGTAATTCGACTGCAACTGGTTCCGGTTTTGGAGGGGGTGGCGCAGGATCTCTGGAGTAAAGATCATCTTCGTCGTTGTTGAACATCTCTAAAATGGTCAATAATATAAAGTGTAAAAGATTTGTTGTTTATTGTTTATTGATTTTAACGGCATATCAATCCGTCTGGGGTTATGTCATGCCTAACGGTTAGGAAGTTATACATATCGTGTATTTATATTTATACATTTTAGTAATTGGTTTTAAAAATGTGTTAGCATTATTGGGGATTATGTTGTACGGTATTGATTTGTTTCATGTCTATATTCTATGGTATAATTTTATTTCCCTAAAAAAAGAGAGAATATACTCCATGTTGACGTTTTCAAACAGATCTTTCATATTGTTTGCTTTAAAATAACGGTTTCTGATGTGAGCAAGAAACCTGCATTCCATGAATAAGTGTTTAACAGTTAAAGGTGTTTGACATGTTCCACATTGTGGTTGTTGTTCTTGTTTGAGTATATAGGAGTGCGTTAGTCTTGTATGACCAATGCGTAATCGGGACACAATTGTTCCTTTCTAGACTTCCTTAAAGTTGGTCTCCAGCCTCCCAAAATGGGTTTGATTAGGAAGAGTTTATTGTGGATGTTGTTATGCCAGTGTTGTTGCCATTTTGTATCAAGGAATTTGGTTTGGATATAGAATTAAGGATTAAGTTACAAGTCTCAGATTCTTTGACTACCGAATAAAAATGTTTTGTTACCCAATCTAGCAAAAGTATGCGCGCCCTGGGTGCAAATATTTAAGTTTTAATCTAATAAAGTATAAAATTAAATCAGATTATATTAATTATATAAAATTAGAAAGACTAACGAAACTAAATAAGAACGAATATAAAAATATTACATTTATTTTAATGTTATTTTAATTGATTTCTATATGAAAGGATATGTAATATTATGAAAGAATTGAAAAAACAAACGATCATAAAACGCGTAATGTTTATTTCGCCTACGCTGGAGCGTTTCGATCTGTTTCAATAGATCTTCATCAGGGCTTTTGTTAGTTTGAGGGAAAAATAAAAGTATCACAGCAAACTAACAAAGGTCCTGATGAAGATCTATTGAAAGAGATGGAAACTCTGCAGCGTAGGCAAAATAAACATTACTCGTTTCATGAACTTGTGTTTTTCAATTTTTTCATTATATTACATATTGTCGGATTCACTTCCACTTTTTCCTAAAATAAAATTCTATATAGGATTGCTTTTAATACTTTTTGAAAATAACAAAAACAGTAGAAGAAATCAGTAACAGCAAATAATTATTTACTTGCGGGACCTACTTCAATATGCAAGTAAGTAAGTAAAATCATCGAGGTGGCCTAAAGTCGGTATCAGCCAGACAGCGAGGGAGTCCATCCCATTTTCACTAGCGATAGACCAAGGAGATTGTTTTTGGCATCTGAGATGGAGCGCCACATATACGATCAGCTCCTTACTTGACCGCACATATCCCTGTGCTACTCATACGCTGATTTGGCGAGGGCAGGTATCGAACCAGTGGTTCCTAGTCGGACACTCTACCGACTGAGCTAAAAGGGATATATATATATATATATATATATATATATATATATATCAGACGCTGAAATCAATCTCCTTGTTCTAGCGCTAGTGAAAAGGGGATAGACTCCCTCGATGACTTCACTTACATACTTTTTACTAATCTATATGTGAATATAGATAAGAGATTTGCTTTTAACTTTTTAATTATCGGGCAACCCAAGGTAGCCGTGCTAGTTCATAACATTTTTTTCAAAGGTCTAAGGTTTAGCGAGTGACATACGATTGCCATTTTACGCCGAATTAAAAAAAAACAAAAGACCATTCATTGTGTTTGGTCAGGTCTGGTTTTTAAGATATGCTTGAATACTTCTCAATAAGTTGTACATAATAATAACATTTATGTAAAAGCCTCTGGACTCTACTTGTCATGAATAGATAGTTATAATACTGTTCTGTATATCTATACATATATAAAGGGCAGTTTTGTGTAAGTATGTCCGTAGGAAATTAAGAAAATAAAACAATTAATGACAAAGTAAATATATATACACATTATATCACTACATATTGATTTTTTTAGCAAAATGATGAAGACTTGATTTATATTCATGAAGATAATTAGAAAATAGAATTTAAATGATAACAGCATGGAATTTTCTTTGCATTTAGTATTTTGAATAGGAGACATTAATTTGTCTTTTCACAGTGTCTGGATCAACACAAAGGGTTTTTTTGCGTAGGGATTCTAGTGGGGCTTCTTGCGAAGATCCAACTCGCAATTCAATGACAATAGATCTGCGAGACTACCTTTTTACCCCCACCCTCTTACACAGACGACGCTGGGTAGCCACTTTTAGTTTTAAATAAGAGCTTTTATCTTAGTTTGATTTGTTTTGTTTTGTTTTACGGCATATCAATTTCGGTGGGTCATTTAATGTTTTGAAATATATTCATTCTTAATGCATAATACAATTTTATTTATTAACTCATGTTTTTCTATTCAACCCATAGATGGGACCCTAACAGGTACTACCACTCCGGGTCAGAGTGGACAAGGGAGTAATGGTGATGAAGGGGTGCTCCACATTCCCCAAACCTCCAGAACTGGAACCTCACCATCAGATAGAGTTTAACGTAATTCCCAGGACATGTAGACCCTCAGCCACCTCCTTCTAGCACCCATATGATAAGAAGGATTGCGGCTTGCCATAAGGGCAATAGGGTTGGGACAATCATATTGGTGCTAGGGCTTGACGTGACCAGCCGATTGATCGGAGGGGGTCTCTCCGACCACCCGTCTAGCCCAAGAAAAGCCTAAAGTGGAATATTGCAAGTTATGGACTGCTCAGCCACCTGGATTCTATCCTTAAGCATCATGGGTCGCCACCCACAGCCAACAGGTAGCCCCATTGGGGGGGTCTTACCCCTCTGCAGAGGTGCAGTCGGTATATTCTAACGCTCCACCGACAGGGTGGCTTGTATCTTAAAGAATTGCTCTGATTAGAAAACAAAATGAATATGATATTGGGATTAAGCCTAAAAAAATGTCATAAAATCAGCGGTTATTTCCTATAAGTCTAACATAAATAAAGGAGAACCACTCTTGACTGATAAATTATTTATTTATTTTCCTATTAAACTAACCCTAACCTTAACCCTAACCCTAATCCCGTCTTCTTTTTTCCTAGTAGATCAATAAATATATAATTTATCAGTTAAGAGTGGTTCCCCTTTGTTTATGTTAGACTTATAGGAAATAACCACATCGCAGACCAGTGTAATAATCATTACAATATCATACTGTTTCAGAAAAATTTGTATCATTTTGTAATCTGATAACTTGAAACTAATTCTCGTTCAGATGGTCTCAAATTTTAACAGCGTGTGTGGAAACTACTCAGAATTCTATGTTTAAAATTTTATGTTTTGTTTTAAGTATAAAAATGTCATTCATTGGAAAGGACAAGACGTTTAAACATTAAACATATAATTTATTGTTTCTACACATGCTATTAAAATATGAGATCTTTTACGGTGTTCTGCGTTGAAGTTTCCGTGGCGTAGTGGCTAAAGTACCAAACTGCGATATCGTATTAAGCGAGTTCGAATTCCAGTCTTGCTATTATATTTAATAGGAAAATGGGGAAACGTTAAGTGAATAAAAAGAAACGGAATGAGTCGGGATATCAAATATTAGAAAGGGCTTAATACGTACTTGAATCAGGGACAGAAGTTATATATATATATATATATATATATATATATATATATATATATATACATATATATGTGTGTATGTGTGTAAATATATATACATATATAATATGGATATATATAATATATAACATGTTTATATATATATATATATATATATATATATGTGAATATATATATATTATTTTTTACTTCTAAATTCTACCGGGGTTGGAAAAACCCGGATAACTCAGTTTTTCAAAATAAAAAATATTCAAACTGACATTTGTGGAAAAATTTAAAAAGAAGAAAAAACCAGCACATCCGTACTTTCAGAAAATAATCATATATATATATATATATAGTACGTGGTAGAGAATGACTATTTATTTAATACTTACCGTAATCTCCAAATCCTTTTCCAAGGTTTTTCATTGCTGTCCCGTTGGCATGGAGCAATTCCGTACTCTCACCCCGACGGAGTTTGGAGACCACGAACGACTGCACTGAAGAATTAAACCTAAATAAAAAAAAAAGAAATAGAAAAAAAGAGAGATGTTACATTTGGTCATATAATGTAATTATGGAGGCGCGTGGTCTAATGGTTAGAGTCGTAGGAAATGGACTCGTCGTTCAGAGTTCAGTTCCTCGACGAAGCTGTTTGCACTTCACATGGCACTAATACCGTTGAGAAAGGTATGAATCCAGTTCTCCCTCCAGCAATGGGTAAATAGCAATGCAGAGTGGGCTCTTTAACCATGGCTAGGTAACCAGTCTAGGAGAAGGAAAACTCCGAATTCAAACCTGTCAAACTCTGCTTAGAAAATTTATCTTGTGTCGCATCCTACTCGTGCGGAGGGGGTTGGTATATATATATATATATATATATATATATATATATATATATATATATGTGATTTTGGAATAATGAATCCATCCAACATAATTCTGCACTTTGATTAAACATTTATAAAGGAAGAACTGCTACCTAAGATATATATATATATATACCGCCCTGTCGACTGCGGCGTTAGAATACACCGACTGCACCTATGCAGAGGGGTAAGACCTCCCCCAATAAGCCCACCTGTTTTACCGTGGGTGGCGACCCGTAATGCTTAAGGATGGAATCTAGGTGATTGAGCAGTTCATGACCTGCAACAATCTACTTTAGCCCTTACTTGGGCTAGACGGGCGGCCGGAGAAGACCCCTCTGATCAATCGGCTTGTCACGTCAAGCCATAGTACCTATATGATTGCCCCAATCCTATTGCCCTTATGAGAAGCCCCAACCCTTTTTATCATATATGTGCTAGAAGGCCGTGGCTGAATGTATTCATGCCCTGAGAATGACGTTAAACTCTATTTGATGGCAGGATTCAAGTTCTGGAAGTCTGGAGAAGGTGGAGTACCATTACTCCCAGGTCCACTATGACCTGGAGTGGTAGTACCTATTGATGTCCCATTTATGGGGTTAAATAGTAAAATGTGTTTATAAAAAAAATCAGTATCCATCAAGCGAATGCAGCAAACTGATACTATGAGAGTACAAGACTAGTTGGGAAAGGTAATCCACTGGGAATTGTGCAAGAAATTTCATTTTCACCATGCTACTAAATGATATATTGTTACACCTACGGCGACCGAAAGTCTATTGCACTTCTTTTGCTGCATCACTCTTGCATTTGCTGCACTTATCTCGCTGGTCATGAATCGTCCGTGTCATCTGCTATCTCACTTAGGACCTTTTGTGTCCGCGACAAATGCCTCTCGTCAAAAGGTGAACAAACAAAATTACGAAGAGAGAAAGAGATTAACAAACAAAAACTAGACTTCTGGTCTCTATCTAATTTTAATAGCTCCTTTGACTCAGCATTGACCCTACACACATACACCTACTTACACATACGATATATGCATACATACACACACATTTATGTATACACACACACACACACACATATATATGTATATATATATACATACACACACACATGATCCACCTGAACACACACACATATACCCATCTGTGAGTGGTCCCACTCCATCCCCTATCTCAACACACACACACACACAGACACACACACACACACACACACTCACTCACTCACATATTTATCTTATATGTGGGTTTTCTTACTACTACGTATTCGATATAACTAGCCATAGAACTACACACACACACACACACACACACACACTTGATCGCACCAGACCTGCATTCTGCACCCATATACCGTACACCAATGCATATTGTTATAACACGCACAAACCGGAATTGGTTATTTCCTATAACTCCAACATAAAAAGGGGGGAACCACTCTGAATGAATTTATCTGTTAATTAATCTACCCATTATTTTCCCATTAAACTAACCCTAAACCCTAACTCTAACCCTGTCTTCTTTTTTTCCTAGTAGATCAATAAATAAATAATTTATCAGTCAATCTGAATGGTTCCTCTTTTTTTTGTTGGAGTTATAAGAAATAACCCCGGAATCTTTCCTAGAAATTATACGTATAAAATCCTTTGGGACTCTGAGATACAGACGGATCACCTAATCCTGGCAAGCAAATCAGACCTAATGAATGAGATAGTCACACAGTATTGGTGTTTCACTACTGACTGAGTAACCCCATAGGAGAGTACATGATTGTCCTCCCTAATTGGCTACTAAGTTATATTAAGGTCATGCAACAGATTCTCAGGACAATCAAAATAGTTCAATACTTTCCAGACAGACCATGTACATAAGGACCTAAATGAGTCACGGACACTACCTACCTAGGTTTCACCTGAATGGTTCATCAGGATAATTCTGACTGAAGGAGGTTGGTGAGTGGGTACCTTGAGTGAGTAATAAGAATTTCAATTCTTTCGGATTTTTTTATTTGCAAACTGAATTATGTGTTTGTTCCACACCGGTTGAGTTTATAAATATATATATTTCTTATAAACTTGTGAGTTCCCCCCCTACTAATTCCTACTGCAATGTCTGTTTAAAAGAAACTTGTGAGCCCCTCCTACTACTAATTCCTACTGCTACTGTTTGTTTTACCAAGAAAAAAAAACTTGTCCTCTAGTGGGTTTTGCCTTCTCGGAAGATCACAAAGTGAAAGTGAAAGAAAACAAAAAGAAACATAAATACTTAGACCTAGCCAGAGAGTTGAGAAAACTGTGAAACATAAAGGTTAAGGTTGTACCAATTGTAATTAGGACCCTTGGAATGGTTGCCAAAGGGTTTGGAAAAGAGTCTGGAGGAATTGGAAATCCGAAGCAGAATTGAAACCATCTGAACAATAGCACTGTTAAGATAAGCTAGAATACTGAGATGGGTCCTGGTGACCCGGGGAGACTTGCTGTCACTCAACAAGAAGAATACGACTATCTAACAAGAACAGGACTACGCAACAATATAACCTTGTCTTTTTTGTCTTGTGGCAGTATTCACTCAGGGTGGGTTGAAACGGCTCCCTCCGTTGTAAGATGGCAGTGACGAAGTAAGAACAAGTAACTGTCCATCTTCTCTCCTCTCTATTCCCTCCTAATTATATACCCAATATGTAATTACAGTCGAATAGGTAAGACGATGCAACGAGTAG
>CM042168.1:39374839-39377339 GCA_023376005.1 Doryteuthis pealeii | reverse complement strand
TATTTGTGAATAAAAAGGCCTTAAATACCATGGATATCATGATTATGGAGTATTTCCCCTCGTGGGTATCTGGGACCCACCGAGTTTCGTCAGACCACGTTTTTATTTTATTAAGACTCTTGATAGAATAAAAACGTGATCTGACGAAGCTCGGTGGGCCCCAGATACCCACGATTGGAAATGGTCCATCATCACGATACCCATGATAGTTAAGGCCTTTTTATTCACAAATAAATTTACTCTGTTTATAAAAATTAAACATTGAGCTCTTAAACGGAACCTGAACTCTACAACAAACTACTTCTAGAGAATAGGACCAGCCTAGAATCACCTTGTATCAAGAAACTTGGTACCATACCAAAGTATATATATATATATATATATATATATATATATTATATATATATATACACCCCGCACGAGCAGGATGTGACACAAGGTCAATTTCTTATGCTGAGTTCAACAGGTTTGAATTCAGAGTTTTCCTTCTCCTAGACCGGTTGCCTAACCAAGGTTAAATAGCCTAGTCTGCTCTACTATTTATCCATAGCTGGAGGGAGAGTAGGATTCATACCTTTCCCAAAGGTATTAGCGCTATGTGAAATGCAATTATATATATATATATATATATATATATATATGATTTTATATATGAAAGAGGTGACTTACTGGTGAAACTGGCCTCAATGGTTAGTTGATACAAGTTTCCTACGTAGATAGGACAGCGATATAACAAATATAAAGTGCTCAATACCTAAGTACAGCGAACAGTCATAATCAGAAAATACACGCGTGCAATCGACTGCAATTAATCAATATCTTGATTAATTCAGTGGATTTAACCCTGAAGATCCTTATGGTGAAACTCGAGTAGGTTATCCCTGTGTATACAATAATAATAATAATAATAATAATAATAATAATATATACTATATATTATTATCTATTTATATTAAGAAGGCAATTACAATGCGTATAAAAAAATAAAATAATGTCCAGTGTCTAATGAATTTTGAAGAAACTTCATCTTCAGAGACTGTTTTTGAAATGGACGCGGTCTTATGTGTTTTCTTGTTTTGGACGTTATAAACACGCGTCTCGTGGGTTGTTATAACGCCACCCGGAAGAGCCGTGATATCCGTTGTTCAATCAATTTCAATTTCAATTTAATGTATATATATATATATATATATATATATATATATATATAAAGTGTTGTTATGGGTCCAACGGGAAAAAATATATAGATATTTTATAAAAAAGAAGAATTTTTTTATATATGCGACATGTGTTTCCGATCTGTTATCATCTTCAGGCATTGAATAACTATATTTTGGCAGAATATGTGTATGTGTGATTTCTGATATTTGATAGGTTGTGTGTGTTTTTTTAACTTACTTTTTGTTTATAATGGTTGTGTAATAACGGTTGAACGCTACCTTAATTTTCTCAATCCTTGCGCGCGATTTGCGATTGCGCATATATATATATATATATATATATATATATATATATATATATGTATATGCATAAAAATAAAAAAACCTAACATCAATAAAATAACATTTAAAGTCAGATACAACGTATTAAATATCTTTAATAACTAACACACTTAACTTACACCCCCTTCTTAAAAAAATAATAGACTCTCCAAATTTAATAAAAACATAGATAAAAGAACTAAAAAAATGAACTAAAAACCAACTTATACACCCCGTGATGACGACTGGTGAAACAGTCGAAAGTGCTCGGGATATAAGTTTGGGAAATATTATATACCAATTGGATCCAGGCTCAAAAAAATTCAGATCCAAAAAATGAAGAAAGAATACTCTGTGTTGCGCCATCCCTTTCCACACACACACACACACACACACACACACACACACACATATATATATATATATATATATATATATATATATATATATATGTGTGTGTGTGTGTGCGTGCGTGGGGCACCTCACGTAGTGTAATGGTTAGCAAGCTAGATTTGCAGACCATTGTGAGTTCGATTATCATTAAGCGCCCCATACTCCTGACCTTGTGTCACATCTAAGCTTAGCTTAGTAAATAACTATATATATACGTGGGGCACCTCACGTAGTGTAATGGTTAGCAAGCTAGATTTGTAGAACATTGTTAGTGAGTTCGATTATCATTGGGTGCCCCATACTTCTGGTCTTGTACCACATTTAAGCTAAGCTTAGTAAATAACTATATATATATATATATATATATATATATATATATATATATATATCTGTGTGTGTGTGTTCCTGTTTTAGTAGACTACTAGTTTTATCTGGTACATAGTTATTTTGATGCACCATCAGGCAGTCGGTCGAACAATCGGACGAATCGATTGAGTTATAGAGAGAGTGAGACGGATGTTGCGCTACGATGCGTGATGGTGGCTTGATCGTTGGCATATCGATTGGTGATTGATCGACGTTCGATCCGGACACTTGTTCAGCACACAATGCACAATCCGGAGTTT
>CM042168.1:39367339-39372339 GCA_023376005.1 Doryteuthis pealeii | reverse complement strand
ATGATAATCAAAAGAAAGTTTGTTTGTAGCTCTTTTATGGTCTCTTTGATTCTATTCTTAATTTTTTCAATCAATTACTGAATTTACTGGACATTAACTTGGAGAGATTAGATATATCTACCCCCTCTCTCTCTCTCTCTCTGTCTGTCTGTCTCTCTCTCTGTCTCTGTCTCTCTGTCTCTGTCTGTCTCCCTCTCTCTCTCGTAGATACCTATGCACTGCACCCTCTTTCTACCGCTCCTCTCTTTCACTTTTTCCTCGCCGCGTATAATCTCTCTCCTTCTCCCTCAATTCTTCTTCTTTTTCTTCTTCTTCTTCTTCTTCTCTCTCTCTCTCTCTCTCTCTCTCTCTCTACATCATAGCTAAACACATTATTCTCTCTCCTTACGCTCTCGTCATAATGACGTCATAACTTTCTCTGCCCCCACCCATTCTCCCATCTCTATCTTAGCGAACTATACACTGTATTTCCCCTCCCCCTCTCTCTCACATTCTCCCCCTCTCTCTCTTAAACTATACACTCTCTCCCACTCGCTTCTCTTCTCTCTCTCTGGAAAACTATACACATCCTCTCTCTCAGCAAACTCTACCCCACTCTCTCTCTGATATTTTTAATAAATTAAATAAGGTCATTATTAAACTTTAGTGAAAAGACGACTAATCTCCCGTTTTCTCAAACTCTCTCTTAACAAACTATATACTGTATCTCCCTCCAATCTCCCTCCCTCCACCGACCCCCCCTCTCTCTCTCTCTCTGATATTTTTTTAACAAATTAAATAACATCATTAATAAACTGTATTGGAAAGATGGCTCTTCTGAAGGTAAATGGACACACTTTCGTTCAACAAGATACCAGCCGACAACCCCCCCCCCAAAAAAAACGACCCAGCAATAAACAAAAAAATAGTTTTTTTTAAATCAGATTCCAAGTCTACAAGCACTGGAGGAAAAACAAACAAAAATTGATTTTCATTTGAGAAAGATACGGATCTGGATTGTTATTAAGTCTGTTAAAGCGTTGAAAGGAAGACATAGTGACGAGGCTTTTTGGAGCCGGCGAACCGAAAATAACGGACGAGGCGAAATATTCAGGACTAGCAAAATAAAAAACACCCTCCGGGCGATGTAAAAATAGATTTTAAAACATATTGCCTGAGGAGTGGAAGTAAAAAATCCAATGTCAGCGAGTTTGTACCCTAAGTAAGTAAAATCATCAAATTCATTAAAGAATTAAAAAATAAAATGTAAACTTTAAATATGTATTAAAATAAAACAAACTATATAGAGATATATAATACCAGTCATGTATTTATTAAAACTTGTTTTAAAAAACAATGAGGACTGTTTAATGCTGCATGTTCAAATTTTGAGTGTATTTATTCTATGTTATGACCATTTTGGGTAATGTGACGTAAGCAGTGATGTAGTTTTTGTTAAACTACGGAAGCGAATCTCCATTATTAATAGATTTACTAAACAGCCAATTGATCTGTCAAATGTCTGCAGCTCAAATAGGTACCAACCCAACCCGTTCAAGGGCGTGACACAAGGTCGTAAGTAAAGGGCGATCAATCGAGGATTGAACACGGTTTTTAATAGTGTTGAGATTCGTGTGGCCATTTTAGGGCTAGTAGTTAAAAATAGTTTTACAATTGCAAATCCCTTGTGGCATAAAGTTTGATCCTTTCTTGAAGTAGAAAGACGTAGTATCAGTTGTAATCCTTCTCCACTGATCCGGTTTGGTTTGGTTTGGTTTGTTTTACGGCATATCATTGAAATGCAGGTGGTGGCGATTAATCTATCTCTTACCAGACGAAAGCTCTGCATAGAGGATGTCCTCCTTCGGGATTTGTCCATCATCCATCCAGCTGACATGGCCCAGCCATTGGAGGTAACGCTGTCTCCGTTGAGAACACAAGCTGGGAAGTTGAGCTGTGTTAGTGATCCTGTCCCTCCAGGTTATGCCCAGAATACGTCTAAGGCAGTGGTTTGGTTTGTTTTGTTTTACGGTATATCAACCTCAGTGGGTCAAAGCTGATAAAGTTTTGAAATAAATACATTATTAATGGATACTCATAAAAAAAAAACATTTTTCTATTTAACCCATAGATGGGACCCTAACAGATACTACCACTCCGGGTCAGAGTGGACCAGGGAGCAATGGCGATGAAGGGGTGCTCCACATTCCCCAAACCTCCAAAACTGGAACATCACCATCAGATAGAGTTTAACGTCATTCCCAAGACATGTAGACCCCCAGCCACCTCCTTTTAGTACCCATATGATAAAAAGAGTTGGGGCAATCATATAGGTGCTAGGGCTTGACGTGAACAGCCGATTGATCGGAAGGGGCCTCTCCGACCGCCCATCTAGTCCAAGAAAAGACCAAAGTGGAGTATTGCAAGTTATGGACTGCTCAACCACTTGGGTTCTATCCTTAAGCATCATGCGTCACCACTCACGGCCAACAAGTGGTCCCATTGGGTGGGGGGAGGCACTGATCCGCCCTAAGTTTTATCAGAGTAAATATCAAAGGAAATCAGAAATAATACAAATGCAGGAAGTGCTAACTGAAAAAGTTACATCATCTGGAATTTTGTACTTAGAAATTTCGGACCATATGACCTTTAGGCACCCCTTTTGCTTTGATGATTCATAAGTACATTTTTTTCATTTACACCGTCAATATCCGGTTGTTTGTTAGGGGTTAGGGTTAGGGGTTAGGGTTAGAGTTAGGGCTTAGTTTTATAATTAAAAAAACTCTAAAAATCGTCTGTTAACAAACAACCGGATGTTGACGGTGTAAATGAAAAAATGTACTTATGAATCAGCAAAGCAAAAGGGGTGCCTAACGGTCATATGGTCCGAAATTTATTCCAAAATATTTTCATCAAATTAGTAATAGCCATTCACTTAGTCTTAAATTCCGCATTCATCCTTGAGCAAGTATTTCTAACTGGGTAATTTCATGTCAAATCATACGGGCCATGCCAGCCACCACCTTCAATTTTTCTGAAATTTTGTACAGGCATGGAATATGTTAAAGTTAGACAATCCCAAAAATTTGAGCTTCCAATTCCTTGAATTGGCGGAGTTACGTCTTTTATTTTAGGGGAGTTGCGAAAAATGGCGACTTTTTGTAATCTATTTTTGTCTATAGCTTTCCTAGTGAGTTCTATAGCTTTCCTACACCTAAACATTAGTTTATAAAAGCATTTTTGCCCAAGGAATCCAAAAATGCTATCAACAAAGTCTTAAAATTAACCAGTTTTAAAATACTAATGATTTCTGATTTACAAAATTATAACTGATCTTGTAGCTTCGGTTCTGGGCAAACACCAAACCATCTTTTTAGCACAAATAATGTTTAATATATGTGAAATAATAATATAAAAAATTGTCTTAGATTCAGTGCCACATCGGAATATTGATCTTGCTATGAAAAAATCAGAAATCATCAATAACTTGGAGACCTAAAAATCGACATAACTTCGCCAATTCTAGGAATTGGAAGCTCAAATTTTGGGGATTGTGTAACTTTAACACAGTCCACATCTGTACAAAATTTGAAGTGAAAGGTGGGTGAAAATGTTTACTTTTCTCTGGATGATTTGACATGGAATTGCTTAACTGTTACGATTCGTGTCGCCATTTTAGGGCTGTAGTTGAAAGTTGTTTTCCAGTGGAGATCCCTTGTGGCATAATATTTTGACCCCTTCTTCTAGAAAGATGTAGTATCAATTTTAATCCTTGTCAGCTGATCCATGTTAAAGAGTTTATCCTGTCTTATAGTAGAGAGCTGCAGAATCCTCAGAGTCTATCCTGTCCTGAAGCAGAGAGCTATACAATCCTCGTCAGCTAGTCTGTGCCTTCCGAGAGCAATTGTAGGACAATTTATCAACGCCTTTAAATAATAAATTAAATACATGTTTAATTCATCAAGTAGTAATGGATCTGAGAAAATATCTTCCTAACTATTACACTACTTTTACCCTACTAATTTGCCACGTACTATTTCCCGAGTATGGCAAAAAATACCTGAAGAAGGCCGGAGGGCACATCGACTGAAACGTTGTACAGATAACAATGAAGATGAGGACAATAGTCCGAATAATACAAATAATACCAATTTGCCACGGTAAGGATGTGTCATTGGGTTGCAAGTATATGGTGATTAATCAAGGATTGAACACGATTTTCTGTAGTAATGGATCTGCGAGACTAGCTTGCTAACCATTATACCAAGATTGGTTCCACTGGAAGAGGTCACTCTAAGCAACGGGTATGACAGGTCTCCCACGTGATTGGGAGTTATTCTCGTGGCTGATTCCATGATTTAATGGCATATCAACATTCGTGGGTTATTTAATGCCAAAACCTTACCTGTCGAAGATGATGGTTGTTAGGTTGTATTTTACGGCATGTCATCTCTTGTTGGGTCAATTTATGCCGAATACGTGTGTTTTATTCATTATTATTTGCTATTCAATTTTATTTTTAAACACTATTTTTTTTCGATTTATTTAACCCATAGATGGGACCCTAACAGGTACTACCATTCCAGGTCTGGGGGAACCTGTGATAATGTCAATAAATGGGTACTCTACACATCATAGATGTCCAGAACTTTTCACTTTGGTCCTTATTTGGGCTTGACCGGCAGTGGGTGAGGGCATATCAATCCCTAACATCTATATGGCAGTCCCCACCGTATTGCCCTTATAGCAAACCCCAACCCTGTTTATCATATGTATGCTAGAAGGCGGTGGTTGAGGGTCTTATATATATATATATATATATATATATATATATATATATATATATAAAGGTTGCGATAAATAGATAGATTGATGCACACTGTGAGACAGATACAGAGATAGATATACTAACATACATACGTATGTATATATAAATATCAATTTAATCAGGTATATATATATATATATATATATATATATATATATATATAAAGTAAAGTAAAGTCGTTGGGGTGGCCTAA
>CM042168.1:39349839-39364839 GCA_023376005.1 Doryteuthis pealeii | reverse complement strand
GTTTCATTAGCCTTTCTAATTTAATATCATATTTTATTATAAAATTTAACTAAAATACTTGCACCCGGAGGGTGCATATATTTGCTAGTATATATATATATATATATATATATATATATATATATATACTTTGGTGTGGTACCAAGCTTCTTGGTACAAGGTGATTCTAGGTGGGTCCTAATTCTCTACCCGTAGTTTGTTGTAGAGTTCAGGTTCCGTGTGAGAGCTCAATGTTTAATTATTGTAAACAGAGCAAAGTTATTTGGGAATAAAAAGGCCTTAAATACCATGGGTATCGTGATTATGGACCATTTCCACTCGAGAGCATGCTCAAGTATATAAAAAGAGTTTGGCCATGTGCCTGTCTAAATAAAATATATCAGTGATCTGAAGAAGCTCTTGAGCATGCTCTCGAGTGGAAATGGTCCATAATCACGATACCCATGGTATTTAAGGCCTTTTTATTCCCAAATATATATATATATATATATATATATATATATATATATATATATATATTATCAGCCCTCATAGCTCAGTCGGTAGAACATCAGACTTTTAGGGTCCGGGTTAGCTCAGTCAGTAGAGCGTTCGGCTAGAGACCACAAGGTTCCTAGTCCGATACCGAACCTCGCCAACTCAGCGTATGAGTAGCACAGGGATCTGTGCGGTAAAGTAAGGAGCTGATGGTAGGTGTGGCGCTCCACCTCAGACGCCAAAACAATCTCCTTGGTCTAGCGTTATTGAAAAGGGGATAGACTCCCTCGCTGACTGGCTGATACTGACTTTTGGCCACCCCGACGACTTTACTTATATATATATATATCTGTGTGTGTGTGTGTGTGTGTGTGTGTGTGTATCGTCGTCGGGTGGCCTTAAGTCGATATCAGCTAGACAGCGCTAGACAAAGAAGTTTGTTTTGGCGTCTGAGACGGGGCGTCACACCTACCATCAGCTTCTCACTTTATCGCACAGATCCCTGTGCAATTCATACACAGAGTTGGCGAGGGTCGGTACCGAACCCGGACACTTGTGGTCCCTCGTCGGACTCTCCGCCGACTCAGCTGGGGAGAATGCGGGAGAGATGGGGGAGTGGTTGCCATAGAAAGTGAAAGGTGTTATCGTTTGTTTTCGCTGATTAGAAACGTGGTTGTAATGGCATAATGGACGTAGGATGCCGTCGTTATTTCTCTCTTCATCTAATTAGACGAGAATTTGCCTCGACAAATATGAATAAGCAAAAGGCTATTTGGAAACAAAGTGCTAATTGCGGTCGATCGCCTTGATTACTGACCAAACGAGCATCGTATTTCAGTCGGTCAGTTTGAGTCATCCCAATCAGGTGAACGCCCCAGGAGTTGGTGGCGCCCCTTTCACGGGTCGAAAATGGAGGTAAAAAGGTCGAACGCCCCAGTCAGTGTTACCTCTAGGTTTTCTGTAATATATTCATGTCAAATTTTACAAGTTGCAAACTAATATCCAAGGAATATAACCCCCACTGCCACCCAAAAAAAATCCCAAAACATGTCAAGTGCCTAAATATTGCCCTCCCCCAACATTCCCTCTATTCAAATGAAAGCACCATATCCACGATAACACTTGGGTTTCAAAACTGGTCTTAATGACCTTCGGCATGTCAAAGTTTATATATATATATATATATATATATATATAATATATATATATATATAGTTCAATTAAGTAACAAATAAAAGTTTTTGCTTTTAGTTATTTATTTCGGAACGGTATTACAACAAGCGGTTTCTTGCTGAAAGCATTCATCAGGTAAAATGAAACGGTTCCTTTGAAAATGACAGAAATGGTGTAATATATATATATATATATATATATATATATATATAATGCTGCAGGTGATCCTGAACAAGACGTGGAAACAGCACCCTACGAGAAAACAGCTATACGGCCACCTGCCACATATCACCCAAACCATCCGAGTAAGACGGACAAGACACGCGGGAGAAGCAAGGACGAACTCATAAGCGACATCCTCCTGTGGAAGCCAGCACATGGGCACGCCAGTGTGGGCCGACCAGCAAAGACGTACATTGACAAGCTCTGTGCGGATACAGGATGCTGCATAGAGGACCTCCCGAGAATGATGAGCGATAGGGACGGATGGAGAGAGATTGTCATGAATATCAGTGCTAACAGCGCGACATGATGATGATATATATTATATATATATATATATATATATATATATATATATAATAGTATTTGATAATTTGATTGGAGCATTGATAAGTAAAGTATATTATTAATTATATTCTGAAGGCAATTACTATGCGTATAAAATAAAAATAAAAATAAAATAGTGTCCAATGTCTAATCAATTTCGAAGTATCTTCATCTTCAGAGCCTGTTTTTGAAATGGACGCGGTCTTGTGTGTTTATATATATTTTTGTTTTGGACGTTATAAACACGCGTCACGTGGGTTGTTAGAACGCCACGCGGAAGAGACGTGATTTCCGTTGTTCAATCAATTTCAACTTCATTCTTTTTTTTATATATGTATTTATGGAATGTGTATGTTAATTAATATTAATGTTAATTAATATAAAAAAAGAAGGCAGCGAAGGTACAAGCTATTTAGCCGTCGTTCTTATCGCCTAGCGTGTTAACATGAACCAGGAACCAAGTAATACAACAAGAGAAACAGGAATATTTCATGATAAGACGAAGGGAATATTTCTTTATAATTACTTTTTAATTTTTAATTGGTCTCACCTTTAGGTCAGCGTCAAGAAAACTGTTTGTGCCAAGAAAATTTATTCTAGAAAATTTTTAGAAGACTTTTTAAAATAGTCGATATGTCACAAGTTGAGTAAATCGTTTGTTCTTTTAAATATTTTTTGTTGTGTTCTGTTAGAGGAAATCTATCAAAGTAAATATTTTAACTTATTTTGTTATTTTCCCCCTATCAAAGCTGTTTATGTCTACTAGTAGGTTATAAACGACAGTTCACTTACCTCATTAGGGTTATATAGCAGCCGTATAAAATTAACATAATCACAGACTCATACCACGTGACCATACCGTCCATGACAATCTGGAAAATAACAATAAATAATTATAATTGATAAATGTATTGTACGCTATAAGATATATATATATATATATATATATATATATATATATATATATATATATATATATATATATAGTTAAGAATTAATGGAAAAAATTAATTAATGTAATAAAAAATGAATGAAATAAATGGAATATATGAAAAAAGATTTTTTCATTTATTCCATTCATTTCATTCATTTTTATTCCATTCATTCATTTTTTCCATTCTTAACTAAATAATTTAGAAGCATACGCGAAGAATTATATATATATAAGTCTTCGAGCATGCTTCTAAATTATTTAGTTAATATTTACTGGAAAAATGAATATATATATATATATATATATATATATATATATATATATATATATATAAATAGTGAGCAATATGAAAAAGTAAAGTCGTCAGGGTGGCATAAAGTTGGTATCAGCCTGACAGCGAGAGAGTCTATTCCCTTTTCACTAGCGTTAGACAAAAGAGATTGTTTTGTACGTCTGAGATGGAGGGCCACACCTACCATCAGCTATTCACTTTATCACAAAGATCCCTATGTTACTTATATGCTGAGTCGGCGAGTAGGGTAGATTGATTTTTCACTTTAAAAAAAATATCAAATTCTTTCAAAATGCGAAAGTTGTGTGTTGGTATAATGAATTCTGATACCACAAACTAGATCTCTTACTTGCACCATTGTTTGAGGAAATAGCATTGAAGATCGTCTTCTAAAATGCACCAAAGATCCTCATTTTTGCGACATTTAGCCAATAACTTTTTTTTTTAATTATCAATTTCAATATTTAAAACATAAACGGTTGTCATTTTAATCGAAACGAATAAAATATTACAACTACGATTCAAATTGAAAATATGCCTCCATCACCACCAACACCTCTGTTATGCTGTAACAGTGATAACATTTTAAAAGATTGAAATATGTTTCCTCAAACGGAGGAAAAATTTTGAAAAAAAAATTTTGTGAGATAATTCTTTATGTTAATTGGCAACTTTCGACACATGGGAGACGTTAAAGTTCCAAAATCGAAATATTGACGAGAACCGGCATCGAACCTGGGACCACGAGGTCCCTAAGCGGACATTAAAATGAGCTGTATTAAAATTAAATGAAGTAGAATGTTATAAAATTACCCTCCCCACCCCCAAAAAACGCTGTCGTTTTGGTGAGAACTTAACAAACTATATTTAAATATACAATGTATTTAAGTTTTAATGGAATGAAATATTGTATCAAATCAGAATAACTTATTTATTATTTATTAATCTATATGTAGATATAGATAAGAGATTCTTTTTTAAATTTTTGAATCCCTGACAACACCGGATAACTCTGCTAGTATATAATAAAACTACTGATTATACTTGCAATACTTGAAATAATAAAAAATGTATTATGAAGCCAAAAGTAACAGCTGTTAGAGAGAATAATTGGCACCTGCCCAGGTGAACAGACTGGAAAACTCTATCACTAAACAAAAATAACAAGTAAAAACTTTACAATAATTCACAAGAGGCTCTCAAAGCGCCTTGTACTATATATATATATATATATATATATACACCAAACTTATTGGTAAACCCTTGCGGTAAGAAAAAATCCGGCAAATAGTTTGATTGTAAAAATATACTATCAATCTTCACCTGGGGAAAAAATGAAAACATAATCGGTTGATACTATAATACTTGATAAGAAATATATATATATATATATATATATATATATATATATATATATATATATATATATAACCGCTAGGATTATCTAAAGCTAAAAAGTAAAAAGTGCTCAATACCTAAGTAGAGCAAATAATAAAGTTAAACTTAATGAGTCAGATATACCTACAAACAGTTTCGCATAGTAGCTCATCAGGGCAAGAATCTGAGTCAGATTCTTGCCCTGATATATATATATATATATATATATATATATATATATATATATATATATATATATATGGGGGTAAGATGGGGAAATTAATCCGACAGTATGTGGTGAAAACGTAGAACAAACACGGGATGTTATAATGGATGGAAATTTATTAGTTGATGTTCGAACATTTCGGTTTACAAAGGAAACCTTCTTCAGTACAATGAAATTATTTAAGAAGAAAATGTGGATAAAATATGATAGATGTTTTGTATGCGTTGAGTTTGGAAAATGTGTAGAAATATAGAAGCTATAAAATACATAACGATGGTAGGAAGAAAATACCCTGAAGATTCGCGCTACTGCGAGAAACTTAAGTCGGTAGTTTTTAAACCATTCGATTTTAATCGTATATATATATATATATATATATATATATATATATATATATATATAGTTTCTCGCCAATGTGATTTTCAAACTTGCTTTGAAAATCGCGAAGGCGAGAAACTGACTGTTACGAAACTCATTTTTTCTATTTAACCCATAAATGGGACCCTAACAGGTACTACCACTCCGGGGGAGATCTTACCCCTCTACAGAGGTGCAGTCGGATTATTCTTCAGCCCCAGCCGACAGTGCGGTAAATGAACGTAAACTCTCATTCCTAAAACAAACACTGTTCTATGTGGAACTACCTACTCCTCATTTCCAATGATGGGATGTTTCCTTTGTTGTGCCAACAGGTGGCCCCATTGAGGGGGGGGGGATCTTAACCCTCTATAGAGGTGCGGTCGGTTTATTCTTCAGCCCCAGCCAACAAGGCAGAAGACGAGGAGAAGAAAAGATTTATACCTTTCTAGCACGAAGTGAAATGCTAATCGGGGTATTTGAACTCCGTTCGTTGCGTCCACCTCATTCGACGCCAACCGTTGCGCCATTATAAACACTGTTTAAATATAAAAAGCTGTTACAGTGTCTGGCCGAGCTGAATAGAATAGCAAATCCCGGACTATTATTAATGCACTTCACACGGCCAGACTCATTTGTTTACTTACTAAATCGTTTATTGAAACAAACAGTTCATATTCGAACGAAAACTGATCCAAGCCGACCGGTCAACGAAACAGAAGACAAATACTCTAAACATAACCGAGGAAGTAATTGCTATTGACAAAGATATTACACCCAGACGCAACTGTTCGCCGCTTGGACAGTTGCAAACTTGCTTCAGAGGCTCCAACTAGATGAGAATAATTAGGACTAGGAAAAAAAAAAAAAAAAGAAAAAAAGATAAAAGAAAAAAAGAAAAAAAGAAGGTATTGTTAAGACCTGACCATTAATAGAGGCAGACTCCAACAGAAGTATAAAGTAACACTGTTCTGTAATGATCACCGTGTTGGCGGGGATTACAATACGCTTTCCCAAATGTCCGACACATCCGCTATCCATAGTGCTGAGGGTGGTGGTGGTGATGGTTAATTACGTCATGCCATTGCTAATGAGTTTAATTCTCTTTATGTACTGAACCTGTCGGTGGGGCTAAGAATATGCGAGTATTTCCTATAAGTCTAACATAAACAAAGAGAAACCACTCTTGACTGATAAATTATTTATTTATTTTCCCATTAAACTAACCCTAAACCCTATCACTACCCCTAACCCCGTCTTCATTTTTGCTAGTAGATCAATAAATAATAAATAATTTATCAGTCAAGAGTGGTTCCCCTTTGTTTATGTTAGACTTATAGGAAATAACCGAATATGTTAACTGTAAGACACTCCCCTAAAAACATTGGTGTCCTAGGTAGAAAACTATAAGGTAATTAGAATTGGAGAATTAAAAAAAGAACAGAAAAGAAGGTATTGTTAAGACCTGATCATTAATAGAGGCAGACTCCAACTGAAGTATAAAGTGACACTGTTCTGTAATGATCTCCGTGTCGGCGGGGATTACAATACGCTTTCCCAAATGTCCGACACATCCGCTATCCATAGTGCTGAGGGTGGTGGTGGTGATGGTTAATTACGTCATGCCATTACTAATAAGTTTGATTCTCTTTATGTGATCACTATGTTGGTGGAGCTTAGAATATGCTAACTGTATCCTCAGCAGATGGGGTATTTGGTTTGGTTTGGTTTGGTTTGGTTTGTTTTAAGGCATATCAACCTCGGTGGGTCATTTAATGCCGACAAAGTTTTGAAATAAATTCATTCTTAATGGATAATCAAATTTTGTTTATAAACTCATGTTTTTTCTATTTAACCCATATATGGGACCCTAATAAGTACTACCACTCCGGGTCAGAGTTGACTAGGGAGCAATGGTGATGAAGGGGTGATCCACATTCCCCAAACCTCCAAAACTGGAACCTCACCATCAAATAGAGTTTAACGTAATTTTCAGGACATGTAGGCCCTCAGCACCCATATGATAAAAAGGGGTTGGGGCTTGCCATAAGGGCAATAGGGAAAATCATATAGGTGCTAGGGCTTGACGTGACCAGCCGATTGATCGGAGGGGGCCTCTCCGACCGCCCGTCTAGCCAAAAAAAGGGCCAAATTAGAGTATTGCGAGTCATGGGCTGCTCATCCACCTGGGTCCGTCCTTAAGCATCATGGTTGACCACTCTCGGCCAACAGGTGGCCTCATTTGGGGAGTCTTACCCCTCTGCAGAGGTGCAGTCGGTGCATTCTAACGCCCCTGTCGACAGGGCGAGCAGAGGGGGTAGAAACTCCCCCCAAAACATGGCTGACCTTCCCTGGTGCGCTAACATAACCCCAGACGGGTTGATATGCCGTTAAAATCAATAAACCAACCATCCATCCATCATCCCTGGTGCGCTGACCTACTGGTAAGATTTTTTTAAAATCTTTTCGGAGACTGGTTACCCTAACAAATATACTAATCCTAGTTTGCCCTACTTTCGATATTACAATTTTTCCTTTTCTCGCTGACGTAGTGGTTAGAAATTTTATTTTTCTGGGACCAGTTGCCATAACAAAGATAGTGGTTCTCATCTGGCCTATCGTTTACCTAGATACTGTATTTAAATGAAGTGGTGTGCTTCTCCTAGACTGGTTGCTCGGTAAGGCTAGATTCCAGTCTGTTCCATTATTTTTCCCTGGATCACTGGATCACTGATGAGAGATTTTATTCTCCAAGACGGATTACACTAACAAGGCTAGTGAGCCTAACCTACACGATAAATATACCTAGAGAATTTTTGGATTAAGCGTTGTCCTTCTCCTAGACTGGTTGCTTACAAAGGACAAATCACCGTCTGTCTTACTATTTACCCATAGCTGGAGTGGGCAAAGAAGAGATAGGTTCATGTCTTTAACAAGGTAATTGGTGTCAGGAAACGCAAACGGACTCGTTCGGAACTTGAACTCTGCTCACCGACGTTTGATCTTGGCTTGTTGACCCTTGATCTATAAAAGATTCGATCGCACTCAGCGGAATTCTATTTCTGTTTATTTGCGTCGATAGTGCAAGCCGATCAATAATCAATATTTTATAAATTGATCCGCAGACGAATTTTCTGTTTATCGGTTGTGTATTATCAGGTTTATATCGATTAATTAAATCGAGAATAATTGGGTTTGACGCAAATTAAATCGAATTAGATTTTGATTTAGTTTTTTTTCATAGGTTGGATGGAAATTCTGATTGATGACATATATATATATATATATATATATATATATATATATATAATAAATACAGCTCTTACAATATATATATATATATATATATATATATATATATATATATATATATATATATATATATAGAGATTTATCCAAAACTTGTTAGTAAGGGATGATTCTATATGTTATTTCTAAGATACACTATATATATATATATATATATATATATATATATATATATATATATATATGATTTCTAAGATACACTGTATATATATATATATATATATATATATATATATATATATATATATATATATATATATATGACAATAAATACAGGTCTTACAATAGTAATCGAGCACGATATTTTCCTTCCTCCAATTTAAAAAAAATCATTATATATATATATATATATATATATATATATATATATATATATATATATACAAGGTGTGTTATAAAAGTATCGAGATTGAAGCAGTATTTACAAAGATAGAAATGAACAATGGATGGAACGTTATTTTTTCAGAATACAAGGTGTGTCAAAAAGTACAAAAATCTTGTTACATCTTTGACACACCTTATTGTATATTATATATATATATATATATATATATATATATATATATATATATATATAGGTGAATGGTATCAAGTGTTTCCTTGATTAATAAAGATTTGCGTACATATTTTTACATATACAGAGTATCATGAATAAATAAATATATGAATAACTTACTTCATCAGAAATAAATTTATTTGGGCACGTTTGCCTATTTACACACACACACACACACACACACACACACATATATATATATATATATATAGTATAAAGCAAGATAATCATACAAGTTTTAAAAACTCACGACTCAGAGTTTCATGTTGTCGGTCGTTAGGTGAGCTTCTCTTCAACACATCTGACTTTTCTAACTGAACAAATACTATTTTTTCAGTCATGTTACTATGACATGGTTGAATTAAACCATGTTTAATACGATCTAACCGACACAACTGTCATAAAACATTGAGGCGTTCATTTTCGTATTTCCATTAAATACGATGATCATTCAATAAATAAGAGTTTGTTTTTTAATGCAAAATAGTCTCTTTTTGTTTTAGATCTTTTCTATTAAAGAAAACACTAAATTGTTTGGAATTGGTTTGTAGCAATCTCTTGAATCTCTCTAAAATATTTGTTTTGAGGCTATTTAAAATGACGGAAAATCAAGCAGAGTGCTACAAAATTGAATAGAGAACTATTATAAAATCTTTAGTGGCTAAGAAGTACAAACCAAGTGAAATTTACCGAAGAATGTGGTCATGGTACCGCTGTATTGGGAAGATTTGCAAAAACACAACGAAATGTAGAATTTTAAATAACTTACCAAAACCAGGACGACAACGGAAAGTGAATAGTACGCTGAGTCGCGACAGAGAGGCCACCACGACAAGGCGACTGCCTGAAATAAAAAGAATAAAAATATTTTTAAATAAAGAAACTTAAAAAGAGAAAAAAAAACAAGAAAAAATTCAAAAGGTATACAAAAAAATCACACAAACACCAACACATAGAAATTTGGTTCAGAAAACCGAGCGGCCTGGTTCCTTCTTGTCAAAAAAAGAGACGAAAAGGAAAAAAAGAGAGCCAGAAGGAAGGAAAGACAACAGCAACACCAGAAAGCATCACTGTTTGTTTGCAGTCACTGCACCAGAGATTGCCATTCAAAAATTTGTCTGTTCAGCCACTCATGCAGTTACAGATAAAAAGGTGGACACTACGCCATCGTCTTTAGTAGACGGAAGGATACCAACACCAAATGAACTCGTAATCTGATTTAAAATTCTACCACAACTCAATTCCCTGTGTGATTCGAACCCTAGCTGCACACGGAGCAGCTTTCCTGTCTATAACCCTGCTGATGAGGCATAATAGGCCGAAATGTACATACAGAGATTGACTTTTTCTCGATTTGTTTAGCCTTACATTTGAACATATATGGCCGCCTAATTCATTAATTATCAACTAATTAATTTTAAAAATTAGGTATGACTTCAATTAAGCACATATTATCCCAAAAATTGTCGGCTAAGGCCATATCAAAC
The DNA here is from genome assembly GCA_023376005.1 of Doryteuthis pealeii. Classification (NCBI taxonomy): domain Eukaryota; kingdom Metazoa; phylum Mollusca; class Cephalopoda; order Myopsida; family Loliginidae; genus Doryteuthis; species Doryteuthis pealeii. Next base: position 39,354,102 of record CM042168.1, on the reverse strand, counting down.
ACATTGTTTGTTTGTGTACTTTCATATATATATATATATATATATATATATATATATATATTATTGTTTATATTTTTTGAAGGCAATTACAATGCGTATATCGTATAAAATTCGATAATTATTGAAAATAATCATGACAAGTAAACTCGGCAAATAACGCGCGTGATGTGAAAACAGCTGTACGGTGTTCCACGTCGCGTGCGTTATTTGGTGCATTGTTAAGCAAAGTATATTATTATTATATACCAACCCCTCCGCACAAGCTGGATGCAACACAAGGTCAATTTTTTAAGCGGGGTTTAACAGGTTTGAATGCAGAGTTTTCCTTCTCCGAGATTGGTTACCTAGCCATGATTAAAGAGCCCAGTCTGCTCTGCTATTTACCCATAGCTGGATGGAGAATTAGATTCATACCTTTCCCAAGGGTATTAGTGCCATGTGAAATGCAGCAGCGTCGTCGAGGAATTGAACTCGAGTCGATGAATCCATTTCCTACAACTCTAACCATTACACCACGCGCCTCTATCATATATGTGCTAGAAGGCTGTGGTTGAGGGTCTTAGTGTCCTGTGTATGACCTTTAAATGCGTCTAATTGTTAGTTTCCAATTCTGCAACTTTGAGAAATGTAGAGTACCCCACTACTGATTTTTTTTAAATGAGTATCAAAAATGTGTCTAAAAAGAAAAAAAAATTGAATACATAACAAAGGATCTCGGCTGGACATGCGCTCTTGCTTGAAGCCTAAAAGATGGCTACTAAAATTGTAACACCTTCCTTGCCATTACTCCCAGGTCCACTCTGACCTGGAGCGGTAGCATCTGTTAGTCTATAGGTTATATACAAAATGAGTTTTAAAAAATGTGTTTTAAAAAATTGAGTTTAAACAAATAATTTTCAATACCCATCAAGAATGAATAAAACAAAACGTTTTCGGCATAAAATAACCCAACAAGGGTTGACATGGCGTAAAATCCAACCAGCCAACCAAACAACCAACTTATATAATCTTAGCGGTCGTATATAATATAATTTATATATTTTATATATATATCTGTACTACTCTACCTCTCTCTCTCCTAATCTCCCCCTCTCTCCTATTCCCTCTGTCTCTATCCTGCTCTCCCCTTCTCTCTCTCTCCTAATCTCTCCCCTCTCTCTCCTACTCTCTCCTACTCTCTCCTAATTTCTCTCCTAATCTCTCCTCTCTCTCTCTACTACTCTCTCCTACACTATCTCTCCTACACTCTCCTACTCTCACTCTTTCTCTCTCTCTCCTACTCCCTCTCTCTCTCCTCTCTCTCTCTCTCTCTCTTTCTCTCCTACTCTCTCTCTCCAACTAACCCTGAGGAGTCCTGCGCGCAGTATATAAAATATTGAATAAGAAACTAGCGTTCTCATTCAACTTCGACAAGACAAACGACTCTCACAGTCTTCTTATTCTCTGTGATAATTTTTTCCTCAAATTAACAAAAACCCTGATGAAGATATGTTGAAAAAGATCGAAACACTGCAGCGTTGGCGAAATAAACATCATTCGTTTTATGAACTTGTGTTCTTTCAATTTTTTACTATATTACATACTGTCGGATTCACTTCCATTTTCTCTTCACATAAAATTATATATACAGTATATATGAGGTGAGGTAAAAGGAAAAGTGAACAAAAATAATGACTCAAACAAGTCCAGGTAGGAGAGAAATATTTCGTCCTTCTGACGCGAAGAACATCTTCAGTCTGACTTTATTCAAAGCAAAATACGTACATTTGTGTTTATAGAAGAGAAAGTGAGTTAGTGGTGGAATTTAGGGGTAGGGAGGTTAGAGAGGAATTTGATTGAAATGAAAATAACATCATATAAAGTGGAGGGAGAGTTCAGAGGATGGTGGTTTGTGTGGGAAGATGTGAAGAGGAGGTTGCTGGTATATATATATATATATATATATATATATATATATATATGTGTGTGTGTGTGTGTGTGTGTGTGTGTGTGAAGAAAATGTTTCAAAAATATATACAATAAAATATAAAAAATAACGGTAAATGACATTATATTCACACATTACCATACATTTAACATTTTTCAATTTTCTCCCTTACAAAATTTATTTTGCATTGTCCTGATGATGGTTTATCATAAACCGAAATACTTAAGTATAGACATATAACATTTTTTTCTTTTTATCGTAACATCCTGTGTCTGTTATATTTTTGAAAACATTTTCTTCACATATTGTCGGATTAATTTCCTCATCGTATTTCCATATATATATATATATATATATATATATATATATATATATATATGTGTGTGTGTGTGTGTGTGTGTGTGTGTGTGTGTGTGTGTGTGTGTGTGAGTAGCATATTAAGGAAATTGAAAAAACACAGGTTTAAATAAGTTGAGTGGTAAGTTTATTCGCCAATGCTGCAGTGTTTCGATCTATTGCCCTGAAGAAGATCTAATTAATAGATCGAAACACTGCAGCGTCAACGTATTTAAACCTGTGTTTTTTCAATTTTCTTAATACATACCGTCGGATTCACTTCCATCTCTTCACATCTTGTCTCTGAAAAAAAACACACACGGCGAACAAGGATAAACTAACAATTATGATTCTGTGATAAAATTTTTTATCACCTTTCCTTATACCAACAAATGCCATGAAGAAGATCTAATTAATAGCTCGAAACACTGCAGCGTCGACAAATAAACTTACCACTCAACTTATATAAACCTGTGTTTTTTCAATTTTCTTAATATACTACATACCGTCGGATTCACTTCCATTTCTTCACACACACACATACACACACACACACACACACACACACATATATATATATATATATATAATTATATATATATATATATATATATATAATTTATCAAAACTCTTCATATTCTATTTATTCGACGTTTCATGCAATTCGTTTGAAGTGACATTTTATATTGAGTTAGGGTTTCTAAATTACTTTTGAAGATCCAGTTTTAAAATTTTGTCTTCAATAAATTTTCTTCTTTTTTTTTCTGTGCGCTGGAATTCTCATTGATCTGTTCAGGTTATTGAATCATTTTTTAAAAATCATTCGTTTTCAATCTCTATATTTCCGTGCTATTCGTTTGCTTGCTTCTCTTTTCTTGTCTTTCTATCTTCGTTCCAACGAAGATGGAAAGATTTTTTACTAAAAATCTGTGACAGGACGTGACACAAGGTTACAAGCATTTGGAACCCAGCAATGATTGAACTCACTATTTATTAGTAAGTATAGTCTGTGAGACTAGCTTACTAACCATTACACAACGGAAAGAAAAAAGATATTAAGCTAAAACAATGTCTGGCTGCTTTGTTTAATGGTAAATAAAACTTTGTGGGTTACTTAATGTTAAAAAATAATGGTAGTGATACTATTTAACTTGCAGTTGTATACTGTTGTATCGCGAGGTGGAAAGATACACAGATGAATGTTGTGCTTAACACATTTATTAAGCACCAGCAATGGATACATACAAACACAGAACAAATAAGTACAAACAATTAACAAGAAAAATTCACACTAAAAGAGGAGGGTCAATTTGGTATAGCCAACACAGCAGTCTGAATTAGCTCAGTCGGTAGAGCGTTTGGCTAGGAATCTGGTTCGATACCGGCCCTCGCCAACTCAGCGTATGAGTAGCTCAGGGATCTGTGCGGTAAAGTAAGGAGCTGATGGTAGGTGGGGCGTTTCACCTCAGACGCACAAAACAATATCTTTGGTCTAGCGCTAGTGAAAAGGGGATAGACTCCCACGCTGTCTGGCTGATACCGACTCTAGGCCGCCCGATGACTAATTATAGTTAATCTACTTTAATTGTAGGCTATTTTATGGCTATGAGCCAGTCCATCTGGTAGAGTGCTGAAGGGGTGTTAGCTACTCTACAACATATACCCACATGCATCGGATATTTAAATCGGGAAAGTTCTTTGAATTTCAACGACTTTTAATTCAAAATCTAACTATATTTATCGTCCAAAAAACAACGGTTTATCAATATACAACATTATGACTTGCGTCGTTGGTTCGTCATTCCACATACTTAGTTGAGGTGCTCATAGTGTAATGATTATTGTCGTAGGAAATGGAGACGGAGACACGAGTTCAAATCCTAGACGGGGTCATTTGTATTTCACATTACACTTGGGAAAGGCATGAATTCAACTATTCTTCCTCCAACTATGCGTAAATAGTAGGTCAGACTGGGATCTTTAACCAATGGGTGCCTACT
>CM042168.1:39339839-39342339 GCA_023376005.1 Doryteuthis pealeii | reverse complement strand
CAGAAAATGTTCTGGTAAAGTGGCATATCCATTTATTAACTACGAAAATACTAATAAATACTTTTTTCCGACAAATGAAATAAAGTTAATGTCTGTAAGAAAAGATTCTTACCTGTGCTGCAAGCAAGCCACATAGACCAATGACAAACAAAATGTTGAACACTGCAGATCCAACTATCGTTCCTACCCCGACATCACCTTTTGTGACGAAGACACCTGAAAAAGAGAAAAAAGAAATCATCAAATAAACAATATCTATTCATAGATTAATGTATTAAAACTAAATATATAGTTATTATGAATTCTAATATATATATATATATATATATATATATATATATATATATATATATATATATATATGATGGATGTTTGTGTGTGTGTGTGTGTGTGTGTGTGTGATGTGTGTGTGTGTGTGTGTGTGTGTGTATGTAGTAGTATAGTGAGAAATTTGAAAAAAACACAGGTTTAAATAAAATGAGTGGTAAGTTTATTAGCCGACGCTGCAGGGTTTCAATCTGTTTTAGTAGATCTTCTTCGGGCTTTTGTTTTAAGGAAAATAAATTTATCACAGATAATAAGGAGATTGTGAGAGTCTTTTGTTGATCAATCCACCTAAAATTGGTGAGTGAAAAATTAAAGCGTTCTTGGATTGTTTGAAATTATGAAACGCAGAGACAAACTGTCTGAAAGCTGACACAAAAAAAACATTCTCTTTAAGGTGTGTGTGTGTGTGTGTGTGTGTGTGTGATAGAGAAAGAGAGAGAGAGAGAGAGAGAGAGAGAGAGAGAGAGAGAGAGAGAGAGAGCGTGTATGAAAAAGTGAATATATAATCGCTTTTAACTTGCGATGTGTGTGTGTGTAAAACGGACGGTCGCTTTCGCTTTGAAATATGACATCAAGTATTCTTCTTTTATGGTGTGTGTGAAAGTGTTTTATTTAAGCCTGCGTTTTTTTTCCTAATTTCTCACTATACTACATACTGTCGGATTCACTTCCATTTCTCTTCACATATATACACCTAAAATGAATTATTATTGCACCTCCTCTGACACGACTTAAGGGTTTCAGGTTGTCAATCCTCTGTGGAGTTAGTTTACAACACGTCTTAAAAACTAGCTGCCCTCATAATAGACTACGTGAGTCATACATCTTTTTACTGTTTTAATATTATCCTATTTCATACTTGAAACATTATATATATATATATATATATATATATATATATATATATATATATATATGTTTCTCATCTTCCGAATCACACATCGAATCCACACAAAAATAAAAGCTAATAGTCAAGTAACATTTCTCTCTCTCTCTCTCTCTCTCTCTCTCTCTCTCTCTCTCTCTCTCTCTCTCTCTCTCTCTCATTTTTATATGGAAACTTGCAAATTTGAGACTCGGGTTCAAGCCTTTATAACACTGTAGTAGTGTTATGAACTGATATGCGATATCTCATTAGATAGTTGAAAAAATAATTTTGGATATAAAAATAACAATTGTTTTAGAGTCGTACAAGCGACTTAGATCAGAGTACAAGTCAGTGGTGGGGTAAAGTCAACACTAGATAAGAAAAATTTACCCGAATAATTTTGAACAAATAAAATTCTAATGGCAGAAATAGGTTGATATAAAGCAAAGGACTGTTCATACAAATGTTGTCATATTGTCATTTACGTGAAGACTACACAAGATAAAAAAATGTATTACTCGAACAGGGGAGATTTTAAAGGCTAAAAATTTGGTTGATATAAAAACAAATGACTGGTTTATATAACTACTGACATCTTCATATCTATTGTCGTTCTTGTGAGGACTGGATAGGATAAGAGAATTTACACAAAAACAGTTTAAAGATTAAATCTTAAAAATGTTGATCAGTTAAGAATAACAATTCGGCTCGGTGGTCTTAGGCCAATTTCTGGGAATTATCATAGCAACTGACAGATAAGACTGGCACAAGACCATTTATACAATAACAAAAATATTATCAGGTGCCTCACCAATCAGGAAACTGGGGCGGAGACTTGTTTCCCCCCTCCAAGATGTGTAACCCAAGACCATGATTTCGATTGGCCGTCCAATCAAATGTGACCGTGTGAGTGAATTTTTGTACACCCCCTGATGTTTACACTGTAGGGCCATTGGTCCGGCGTTCCTATTGGCTGGTCAATCAGAGCCCTGGATTCAGGGGTTTGGAACCCATAAAAGAGGTCCCAAATGGGTTCCAGGCAGATTGGAGAGCTGGTTCTTGACCAGATTGGAGAGCTGGTCCTTGACCAGATCGGACAGCGGATTCTTGACCAGATTGATAGCTCCGTCTCACAGCCGTTGTCGCCGTCTTTGCTTTGTCATCATGCTACTCAAAGTCCTGAATTTGAATCAGAACTCAACATATATCGCCAGTCAGTCCACAAAATCCGACTCCACTTCAACTTCGACACCCCTTTGTGGTTGTAATGATTTTTATCACTGTATAATTAATAAAGCCATTTAA
>CM042168.1:39336677-39339739 GCA_023376005.1 Doryteuthis pealeii | reverse complement strand
TATTAATATAATATATTAAAATATTATAATAAATGAAGTACCATATTAGTTATTAATGGTTTGAGGATGTCGATGTGTTTCTCCTCGTTTTTTTATTTAATTGTTTTTTTGTTTATTTGATTTCACACTCATACTTCAGTTTTCTTGGTAGTCCAATCATCAGATGAGAAGTGGTTGAGATGTAAAAAACCAGTCGTGAAATGGTAAAATCAATTTTTTTAGCGTTTATTGCAGCGTTTTTCACGCGATGGGAAAATGCAAAGCTAAAAAATTGTTTTTTTTAACTGTGGCTTGTTTAAACGTTTATAAAACTGCTCTGCTTTTATTAGCTTGAGCACCTTTCCATGCAAATACTTTTCTCATTTTTTCATTCACTATTCTTAATATATTATAATATATATATATATATATATATATATATATATATATATTGTGTGTGTGTGTGTGTGTGTGGAGTGAGAGAGAGGGGAGAGAGAGGTGTTACATGCACTATTATTTTAGATTATTTACAAAACACTCCTTACCTATTATCGATGCAAAAAGCTCTGGCGCTGAACTACCAGCTGCCATAAACGTGGCCCCTGCAACGTCCTCACCAAATCCAAGTCTCTGAAAGTAAAACAAAATCAAAATGGAGTTACTATAACAGAGTAAAAATGGAATGTCGTAGCACGATTTTTGCTAACGTTCAATTTGCAATTATTAATTGCAACTCTCGATTATGGTAAAAAAATTTTCCCCCAAAAAAACTTTTTTCAAAAAAAATTTTTTTTTAGATAATTCTATGTTAGCATCTACATTACGACATACCAACGTCGCATCTGTCATTCAACTTTACAAAATGATGCAGCAGCGTTGATTAACAAAACTGTTTTCACATGAACTCCTGAAGTTAGCTGTAATTAATCAATATCTTGATTAATTCAGTGGATTTAACCCTGAAGATCCTTATGGTGAAACTTGAGTAGGTTATTTCTGTACACACTATAATAATGATAATAATAATAATTATATATATATATATATATATATATATATATCAGTAAGAAATGGATGTAAATCAGACAGCCTAAACGTATAAATATGATGAAAAGGCATAAGTTAAATCGAAAGTTGACATTTTTTAAACCGATACTGTAGAGTTTCGGTTTTTATTCAAACCATCAACGGGGCTATTAATTATATAAAAAGAAATCTGTTGACAACCAAAAGATTTTAAGCCTTTATGAGAAAAAATACAAATTAAAAAGGCCACATAACGTTAGATAATATATTATTAGTATATATTATTAATATATATTATATATATATATATATATATATTATATTGTATTATTGATATGTATATACATTAATAATACTATATAGATATATAGATATATTAATAACACTATATATATTATAATGGTATACACAGGAATAACCTACTCGAGTTTCACCATAAGGATCTTCAGGGTTAAATCCACCAAATTAATCAAGATATTGATTAATTACAGCCGATTGCACGCGTGTATTTTGTAGCAATAACGACTCACGTATTGAGCACTCTATATTTGTTATATCACTGTCTTATTGTGAAACTTGCATCAACTAACCATTGTGACCATTTTCACCGGTAAGTCACCTTTTCCATATAAAATCAACACACACCACACACACACACACACACACACATATATATATATATATATATATATATATATATATATTCTCTGTATTTATTGGATAATTGGATATATATATATAGTGTGTGTGTGTGTGTTGTTCCTGTATTATAATATATATATTAATATATATTATAATACAGGAACACACACACACACACACACACACACACAACACACATATATATATAATATATATATATAATATCCAATAATCACATAAGATGGGGATGGTCCTATTTGGGACTTTCTTTATCCTCCGTATATCCAAAATGCATGCAGATATATAGAAGAATTCTTTCAAGTCCTTATGAGAGCTCAGTGTATGATAATTAATTAATCAATTATATACATACCAGTGTTTACACTTCAAATAAGAGAGAAAAATACTCATCAGACCATTATTTGGCTATTACAAATTTGTTTCAGCTGGTAACTCTATAAAAGTGCCCAGTTTCATCAGATATATATATATTAGGTACCACCAGACCGTTTAGGTCATCTTGAATAAAAACGGAAATAGATATTTCCGAACTTTGTTTATCAAAAATTTCGTTAAAAAAAGATCGTACAGGGTTGTTACAAAGAAAAATAGTTAATTCAAAGATCAAATTATCCGATTGGGAAAAATTACATCGTTATCTTAAAAAATAAACAAACCTATCCATATTAGGTGCGAAAGGGTAATTTTCAGGCCGCGATTTAGAGAAGAAATACATATTATTACCCTCTTACAGTTATGCATCTAAGTACGGATGGGTGTAACGGACAAACTTTTTAGCCAAATTTTTTCTATTTAAATGAATAAAATCTTTAAAAACTTTAATTTACAATTAAATGAATAAATCTTTAAAAACTTTAATATTACAATTTACTATGAATAAACTTGAAAACTTTAATCTTAAAAATTTCGCAGTGAAATTGACGTTAAAATGTCTTCGGTTTTTAGTATTAAATTCTTAAAATCGAAAATAAAATGAAAATTTGAATATTTTTTCTAAGAGAAAAACTGATAAAACAATCATTCAATATATTATTTTTATTCTAATTGGTCGTAAAAGTTAAAAAATATTTTTTACGCTCAGAAAACAAACATTAGTTTACCGAGAAGCGTCTCGTCATATGTCAGTTTGCTCTTCCCGTATATTCTAAGAATCGCACATTACTATTCAACAATAAAAATTACAAATTCTTTTAAAATATTATTCGAGCACGGATCGGACCAACTTTTAGTTCACCTGAATTCTAAAATTCATGTTTTTAATATACGTGAAAATTTTGATTTTTTTCCACAGGAAAAAAAAATTTAATTTATTTCACGCAGAAATGAAAATATTTAATCACACAAAAGATTGAAAATCTCGTAAAAATTAATTTCTTAAAAATTTTTTTTTTTTG
>CM042168.1:39304177-39331677 GCA_023376005.1 Doryteuthis pealeii | reverse complement strand
TATTCATTCTTGATGGGTATTCAACATTTATTTCCAACTTAATTTTTTTCACATTTTTTAAACTCATTTTGTTTTCTATTTGACTAATAGATGGTACTCTGGTCTAGAGTGAACCTGGGAGTAATGGTGACGAAGAGGTACTCCACATACCCCAGAACTGTATTATATAGGTGCTAGGGCTTGACGTGACCAGCCGATTGATTAGAAGGAGCCTCTCTGATCACCCGTCTAGCCTAAGTCAGGGTCAAAGTGGAGTGTTACATGTCATGGACTGCTAAGTCACTGGGGATCTTAAATGGAATTTAACTGCTTTGAATTCAGAATTTTCTTTTCCCTAGACTAGTTATCTAACAAAGTTTAAGGAGTACAGTCTGCGATATTATTTACCAATGGCTAGAGAGTGTTCGAGATACGACTGACTAAGCAGCGTCGTCAGTTATGTTGTTAACTGGTTGCATTGGGGGGGTTTCGGGCCTTCCAGCATAATACCCCCTCCGCCAGTCAGACCCCATTAGAGATGATCAAACTCTAACTCGCTGCCTTTTTGTTCAACGCCAACAGAAAAATGGCTTTAAATAGAGTATGCCAACGCAGTCCTCGGCCTCTTTACATCTGGTTGGCTAATTCTACTGCCAATCATCGTTCAGAGTCGTTTTTAAAATCAGGATCGTGTGGCTCAGACATTTTGTTTAGAAATAATTTATTTGCATAGCTGGGACGATACTCTTAGTGTAAAATTTAATGAAGTATAAGAAAGGAAAAAAAGTGAGACTATAGAGATACATGCCTTTCCCCAGGGCGTTAGCGCTATGTGAAATGCAAACAGTCTTGTTCCGGATTTGAACCCGGGTCGTCAAGTCCATTTACTATTAGGAAACCATTACACTATTTAACCATATATGTATGTGTATATGTCTGGAGAAAACTACAAAAAGAAAAGCAATTAATGCCAGAGTTAATATATATACACATTCTCTATCACCAGAGCTTGCTTTTTGTGCAAAAATAATGAAGATTTGATTCATATTCGTGAAGATATTTTAAAATCAGGATTTGAATAGTAAGAGAAAGGAAAGTTATTGGTTGCGTTCATGATGGAAATATAAATTAATTATGTAAGACCAAAACAATCAATTGATCTGCGAGACTAACTTTTTATTATCCTCTTCTATCGAGGCAATGCCGGGTAGCCGCTTCTAGTTGCGTCACACCGATTGAAAAGGAACGCCAACTGTGTGTCAAAAAGTACAGATTTTAAAGCTGTATTTACCAAGATAGAAATGAAGAATGAATGGAACGTTAATTTTTCTGATACAAGGTGTGACAAAAAGTACCGAAAATATCAATACTTTTTGACACACATTGTATATATATGTATATATATGTGTGTGTGTGTTTGTGTGTGTGCGCGCGCGTGCGTGTGTGTATGTGTGTGTATTTGTGTGTATGCGTATGCGCATATAAAATATTCCATTATTTTTTATGTGGGATTTGCCAGTGGAATTGATGTGTAATGTTTCCCACAAAAAATAATTTCATGAAAAAAATGGATAATAAAATAATAGAAAAAAAATAGTGCAGATAATTTTTGAATCTCCTTCGCATATACAGATAGATTGTGGAAGAAGGAGTATTTGCTTAGATTTTTATTCTATGATCGTGATTGGGTGATCTGTTTTGTATCTTAAAATCTCAGAGGACAGATAACTGATTTGGGCATATGCCATTTGTTAGCATGGTCAGCACTCTTTTGCACAATTCCCAGTTGATCACTTTTCCTACCCAGTCATGTTTACTTTTCTATTATTATTTTCACTCCTTTTGAGTTTTTCACATCAGCGTTAGCTGATGGTATTTCACTGGAGGCCGAGTGACAAGAATTCTACTCAGGTTTCCATGGCTCTTCTGGGTATTTTAGATGATTGTAGCAATGCAGTAGTCTGGATGGTCTCAGTTCTTCCTCTGATTTTCAGATTCTCCAGTCTTTATTATTATTATTATTATTATTATTATTATTATTATTATTATTATTGTTGTAGTAGTAGTAGTAGTAGTAGTAACTTTTTACTGGAACTGTAAAATCTACTAGTTGACAAGTTCTGTGGGATTTTTTGGGTTTTTTTTTGTTAATCAATACTTGGTCTGGTCTTCTGTCTGGGTTACGGCGATCCGTCTTTATTTCAAAGAAAAATTTATGCTTTTCATTCTCAAGAACAGATTCTGTTTTATGCATAGACCATTTTGTTGTATGGTCAAAATTTAATTTTTTGCATAATTCTCAGTGGATCGCCTTCTCAAACCAGTCGTGCTATTATTATTATTATTATTATTATTATTATTATTATTATTATTATTATTATTATCTATTAATAATGGAGATTGTCTGTATTTCTGTCTGTAACAAAAACTACGTCATAACGCTACATCACAGCTTACGTCACAATATTCCTATGCTGTATACACCCACAATTTGAGTAAGCAATTTTTAAAATTGTTTTTTACTCTCGTCCTTTTTTTTACAATAACAAGTTAACTAAAAAGTTTACAAATAAATAAGTACCTACGATTTTGTGTAAAATTGATGTGGAAAATATTCAAAATAATTGTTTGATTATTACATGCACGCAACATTTTATTTGAGAGGGACGGGGCTCAGTTTTCATTTCAAATTGTTTTTTTTTTTTTTTTTTTTTTTGCTCCTTTAATAAATATGAGGATTTGTCTTACTTATGATACAAACCCTCTGACATTGAATTTTTAACTCCCACCCTCTCAGGCAATGTCTTTCAAAAATTATTTTTTACGACGCCCGAAGGGTGTTTTCTATTGCTAGTTATTTTAATAACGTAGTGATTTTTTCTCGTTATATTATAACTAAAGGATGGGAGAAGGGTTATTTTCTTAGATTTTGATATAAAGTATTATATGAAATCGAGTAAGCAAATAGTGAGTATGTCGGACTTGTTGGTTAGATGTGGCTTGTCTTATTTAATTATTGAATGAAAACGATATGTTGTGTTGGAAACTCTGATTTGTTTCTATTTTGGACAACCATCAACGAAACATTTTATTATGGAATCAATACAAAACATTAAGATCATATGAGAAAAGGAAGAAGAAAGAAAGAAAGACCCAACCCTTCTCAGATCAGCTCAAAATGAAATCAAAGCGGGAAGAAAAAATCGATATTGAATCAAAGTCAGAAAATATCCATCTCTCACAGACTGATGAACAACAACAACAACAACAACAGCAGCAACAGCAATAATAATGAGAACAATAACAACGGCATAAAATATCGGATAAATAAATGATTAAAAAACAACAAAACAAAAAAAAAAACTGCACCAAAATAAATGGAAATAAAAATAAAAATGAAAGTGAAAGTGAAACTAAAAACAGAATTTATGGAAGACGTTTTTCTCAGGTAAAACGAAACGAAATTTAATGAAACTAAGTCATCATTTACTTGGGTGAGTCAAAAGTTTTGCAGATAGATGGATAGATAGATAGAGGGGAATAAACTGATATATATATATATATATATATATATATATATATATATATATATATATATATATATATATATATATATAGAGAGAGAGAGAGAGAGAGAGAGAGAGAGAGAAACAGACTAAAACCAAATTTAATGAAACTAAGATGAATCAAAAGTTTTGCAGATAGATAGATATATAGATAGATAGATATGCATTGGAATAGAGAGAGAGAGAGAGAGAGAGAGAGAGAGAGAGAGAGAGAGAGAGAGAGAGAGAGAGAGAGAGAGAGAGAGAGAGAGGGCAATCAGACAGACAAACATACATACAAACAGAGATACATACAGAGACAGAAATAGAGCGGGAAATGAAGAGATTGATAGATAGATAGATAGATAGATAGATAGATAGACTGGACGTATCGTGGTAGTTGGTGCACTGACACGTTGTGCATTGCTTAGATAGATAGATAGATAGATAGATAGATAGATAGATGTGGATCGGGTGAGATAGGTAGATAGATGTAAACAGATTGGGATGGATAGATAGATAAATGGATCGATATAGAATCAAAGTCCTAAATTAACAACAACAACAACAACAGCAGCAGCAGCAGCAGTATAAATCCTCGTATAAATAAATGATTAAAACTCCTAAAATAACAACAAAATGAATAAAAATGTTAATAAAAATGAAAGTGAAAGTGAAAGTGAAATTAAAAACAGAGTTTATGGAAAACAAACTCTCAGGTAAAACGAATCGAAATATAATGAAACTAAGTCATCAAAAGTATGAGTCAAAAGTTTTGCAATATCTTAGTAGGTGACAGTATCCATTTGCAGCTCTAACTTTTCTGTTGCAGTGACATACATAATGTATACAAGAGTGCTCAATATATCATACACACAGAGCTATGATAATAGTAATAGTAGAAAAAACAATACATACCAGATGGTAGACCCATGGCTCTTTTTTTACTATTATTCATACACACGCGCGTGCACGCACACACACACACACACACACACACACACACACACACACACACATATATATATATATATATATATATATATATATATATATATATATATGTATAATTACTTTTTTTGCCCTCATATACAACATTTCATTTTTTCTCCAGACCGTCTGATATAGCTTGAGAAAGGGTGAAGGTTCACCCGAAATATTGGAATAGATTAAACTAGGAACAGAGCAACGGTTGAATATATAAAAATTCTGATTTTTGTTCTGTTTTTCTTGTTTTTGTTCTTTTTTTCAATTCTTCAAAAGACCAAACAAACAACGCTCACAAGAACATAACATACATAATTATATATATTTTAGACAAGTTCTGTTAAACGCCACAGACAATTCAAGTCTGAGGAGTTTTTTCATGGTCCTTTCAATTTTTCTAGCGATCTTTTTCGTGTTTGGGTGGTGAAGTTGTAATAGTCCACCAAATCCTTTTTTTCGAGCGCTTTCGGCTGTGATTACAGACCTGGCTATATGTATGGAACTGTTAAAATCCATAAAAAAAATTACCCCCTCCGACCTATCATTTCTCAAGTCACTACCCCTGTATACCATTTAACAAAATATATTAATCAACTGATCACGCCATATATGCCCTCTAAATACAGTCTTAAATCCACAAATGAACTCATGGAAATTTTACAAACCTCTACTCCTAACAACCAACTGATCGCATCGCTCGATGTAGAAAATCTGTTTACTAACGTCCCTGTAAAAGAAACTATCGACATCATCATAAAAAATATCTACAATAATCCCGAATATCAACCACTTAAAATTAATCCTAACATCCTAAAAAAGCTCCTCCTCCTTTGCACAACCGAAGTCCCCTTCTACAACCACCAAGGCAGCCTATACATCCAAAAAGATGGCATCTCTATGGGGTCAGTTTTTGGACTTACTTTCAGTAACTTTTATATGGCACACTTAGAAAACAAAGTTTTCAATATCATTAACAAACCTAGAATCTATGCCCGTTATGTTGATGATATCCTCCTCCTTGTTAATAACGAAAATGAACTACTTGAACTAAAAAGAACATTCCAACAGAATTCCGTATTAAACTTCACCTATGAACTCAACACTAACAATAAACTCCCTTTTCTCGACGTTATGATTCACTCCAACAATAACACTTTCACTACCTATCCTTATAAAAAACCCACATCTTTCAATTCCTGCATTATTAACTACAAGAGCGAATGCCCTGAACAATATAAAAAAACTATCATTAAAAACCTAATAAACCGGGCAAAACTTACTTCTTCCTCAAGGACAATATTTTTTTCTGAACTTAAAAACATTAAGCAAACACTTATCAACAACGAATTCCCCAACCATTTTGTCGACGAACAAATCCGACAAACACTCTATAACATTAACCACAACGAAACCAATAGCAAACATAATAGCTCCTTCCAAAATATATACTATTGTAACCAAATGCATAAAAACTACAAACTAGATGAAATCATACTAAAGAAATTAATTCGAAATAATGTTGCCTCCATTGATACTAACCGTAAATTAAAACTTATCATCTATTATAAAAAATTCAAAACCGCGAACCTAGTCACTTTCAATAATTCATCTCCAAAAACCACTCGTCTAAATGAGACCAATGTTGTATATGAGTTTACATGTCCTATAGGAGATTGTTTCTCCAATATCAGCAATACATATATTGGCCATACGACGACCACATTATCCCGCCGTTTAACAATGCACTTATCTGACACCAGCTCCATTAGTCAACACTTAAAGACACATTCATGCCCCCCTCAACCTACAGAAAAATTGTAACAGAAAACACACTCACACTCCATAAAGAAAAAAACAAACAAAAATTGCAAATAATGGAAGCACTCTATATCAAATTAAAAAGACCTACCTTAAACAAAATAAACTTTCAAACCAGTAGACACGTCCTCCAATGCTTATAAAAAATCCCACTCTAACCATTCCCCCTCCCTTCCTCACAATTCTGTACCCCCTCAAAAAAAAAACAACAAAAAAAAAAACATTAATCCATTGTTTCGTACTAACTACCACCACCACTTTTAAGCTACTACTCGTTCTTCTATAAAAACGAGGCACTTGAAAAACTTAACATCGTTTCTCCACCTGATGATGGCTGATAAACCAGCCGAAAGCGCTCGAAAAAAAGGGTTTGGTGGACTATTACAACTTCTCCACCCAAACACGAAAAAGATCGCTAGAAAAATTGAAAGGACCATGAAAAAACTCCTCAGACTTGAATTGTCTGTGGCGTTTAACAGAACTTGTCTAAAAGAAAAAATGCTGCCGAAGTATACATATTTCATTATATATATATATATATATATATATATATATATATATATATATATATTGTAGGCAGGTATTATTAAACAACACAGAAAATTTCTATTTCATGATCTTGATTTGTATCTTTTCCAGTCTTCTGGCGATCTTTCTAATATTAGGATAAGTGTCATCTTTTTATATACATACTTATTTGATTTTGTTAGTCTTTCTAATTCAATATATTTAATTACATTAAAACTTAAATACTTATGCCTAGAGGGTACATATTCTTGCAAGTAAGTATAATAAACAAAATGAATAAACATATCTACGCTGATAGAAAAATAAAACTGCTATATCTTTTAGTAAAATGGGGATTTTGACATAAGTACATTACATGTTTATCTATTTTTTAAAAATTATTAGGATGTAGTCTAGTTGCGCTTTTTACATACTTAGGTAGTAATATCTCATCAACAGAAAGCGACGTCATTGCACGCATAGGTAAGGCATGGGCTACTTTAAACAAATTGTCAGTGATATGGAAATCCGATCTTTCTGAAAAATTAAATCGAAAATTCTTCCAAGCCATAGTTATACCAGTGTCACTGTACGGCTGCACTACCTGGACTCGAACAAAGCGCCTTGAGACTTGGAGAATAAGCTAGACTTGCACGAAAATGCTGCATGCAATATTAAACAAGACGTGGAACCCCCCCCCCGAGAAAACAGCTGTGTGGCCACCTGCCCCATATCATACAGACCATCCGTATGAGGTGAACAAGACATGTTGGGCCCTGCTGGAGAAGCAAGGATGAACTCATAAGTGATGTTCTTCAGCGGAAGCCAACACATGGGTACGCCAGAGTGGGTCGCCCAGCAAAGATGTATATAGACCAGCTCTGCACGATTAATGGATGCTGTGCAGAGGACCTTCCGGGGGCAATGAATGATAGGGAAGGATGGCGAGAGATTGTCATGGATATACGCGCCTCCAGCGCGACAGGATGGTGATTGTGATGACATTACATGTATGTTAGGGGTAGGAGGTATTCTGATAATCAGTTTCCAATCAGTTTCTAATGGGATATTTAATTCAAGGAATCCAACTGGATGCTTTGCTTCCTATTCTATCTAGGATTTCAAGGAATACAACAGACATTCTGCTACTGAGACTACACCCTTTTCTACCATTGGATTTACCAATAAGAGAACTAGACTCTTATTCTACCTAGGATTTCAAGGAATACAACAGACATTCTGCTACTGAGACTACACCCTTTTCTACCATTGGATTTACCAATAAGAGAACTAGACTCTTATTCTACCTAGGATTTCAAGGAATACAACAGACATTCTGCTACTGAGACTACACCCTTTTCTACCATTGGATTTACCAATAAGAGAACTAGACGCCCAAAATGGCGACCAAAATTACGCTGCAACTGGCAACCACAATCGTAACAGTTTCTCTATAGATTGAAAATGCATAAGAATTTCTTTGAACAAATAAACAGACTGATGTTAATAATTAACATCAGTCTGTTTGACTGATGTTAATAATTAAAAATTCAATCTATATATTAATACTCGTGTTCCCTAATCTTCTGACCATTAACATCTCGCAACAACCTCTGGTTAAAAATGAAACCGTTCAAATTGTCCACGATGAAATGCAACATTTCGAATCCTGATTATCTGGTGTTGCTTATACATCGAATTCTTATGAGTACGACACTCATAAGAAATAAGAATTCAGCAAAATTGTAGACCACTGTGTTTTTATTATGAAGAAAGAAAGGGAAGAAAAATAAAATGCTACATAAAATTCAGCAAGAAAGAAAGAAAGAAAGAAAGAAAGAAAGAGCGTGGGTGAAATATAAAGAGAGGGGTTGAGTACGCGAAAGCGATTACGCTACTCTTTTTCAATTGAACATAATGAAAAGAGGAAAAGAAGGATAGAAAAAAAGAGTGAGAGAGAGAGAGAGAGAGAGAGAGAGAGTTACATCAAGATTATTATACTTTATACGTATTGAACTATTTTACAATAGCTCTTAAGTTGACTTATCAAACGTTGTAATAATTAAATCATCATACTGTGGTATATCCACTGGTCCTGCTAGTAATAAATTTAATAATGAAATAATCACAAAATGTACATAACTGTGCGACTGGAGATTGAACTCACTTACTACGATGTTGCAGACCAGCACGTTAACCACTGCACCACAGAAACCCCCCAAGTTTAGAATGTAGGAGGTATTTTTTGCCGCATATTGTACTTTGCAACGCGTCTATATCAGGAAACCATGTAGAAGTCTTCCATAATGTTTGTTTTGTTGTTTCATTTCGTTTTATTTCTTCATTTTTATTTGAAAAGTTCAAGAGAAATTAGTTCGTAATTTGGAGGTAGTGGCTGGTAAAGAGAGAAAGAGAGACACAGCGAGAAAAAGAGAGAGAGGGGGTTAGAGCAAAAGTGGGCGTGGGGAATTGAATTAGCGAAACGAAATGTTTATTGATTAAACGGCATGGAAAATGTTTTAAAGAATCGGGAGATATCTTGAAAAACGGAAAACGAAAATATTTTTGCTATGAAAGAAATATGGAAACGAAACGAAAAAGAAAAGGAAAGTTTGCTAAGTTTTGTTTTTTACGAATGAACAAAAGGAAAGAAGAATGAAGGAAACAGAGAGTGAAAGAAAAAGGAAAAGATAGAAGGAAAGAAGAAGACAAAAAAAGAAAGATATATCTTTAAATAAATAAAAAAGAATGATGAAAGAGAATACAATTAGTGAAGGATGATGAGATGATCGAACGAAATAAAGAAAGAAGAATGAAAGACATAAAGATGAATGAAGAAAATATAATTGATAGAAAGAAAAAGAAAAGAAAAAAGGGAGAAAGGAAGAAAGAAAGGAAGAAGTTTTCCTTATTTCTTTTCTAAAATATAGAAGATATCACCAAAATAGAAGGAAAGAAAGAAAGAAAGAATGAAAGAAAGGAAGAACTTTCTTCTCATTTCCTTCCTAAAATATTGAAATAAAGAAGATATCAATAAAAGAATGAATGAATGAAGGAAGGGTTAAAGAAAAAAAGAAAGAAAGAAAGAAATATTCTTTCAAAAACATAGAAATGAAGAATATATCACCAAAGGAAGAAAAGGAGGAAGAAAGAGGGAAATAAAAAAAGGAAGAAAGGGAGGAATGCTTTTTACTTCCCTCCGAAAACATAGAAATAATGAAAATATCACCAATGGAAGGGAGGAAGGGGGTGAGTAAGAAAGGGAGAAAGAAAGAAAGAAAGTGACAAAGAGAGAAAGGAAGAAATACTTTCCACTTCCACTTTTCATAATATGAAAATAAAGAAAAATCACCAAAGGAAGTGTGTTTATGTGCATCTGTGTGTGTGTGTGTGTGTGTGTGTGTGTGTGTGTGTGTGTAGCTTATTTAACTAAGAAAAGGCTTAAATACCGGTCATATTACCAATATATATATATATATATATATGTGTGTGTGTGTGTGTGTGTGTGTGTGTGTGTGGAGAGAGAGAGGGGGGAGCAATGAATGAGAAATATGAAACGAGATATATTATTGTGCCAAACTAAGCTAGGCTTAAATGATTTAAACTCGGGCAATCAGTATGTGTGTATGTCTGTATATACGTGCTTAATCATTTAGATAGATAGATAGATAGATAGATAGATAGATAGATAGATTAAAAAAGGAATGAACATAGATAGATTGACCGATAGATAGATAAGAAGATAGATAGATAGATATGAACAGACTGGGACTAATATAGATAGTGTGTGGAAAAATTTAGAAACAAAAACGTGATGTTATGATGGATGGAAATTTATAGTCGAAGTTCGAACATTTCGGTTTGCAATGGAAACCTTCTTCAGGAGTGTGAAAATGAGAAGAAAATAAGGATTTATGTGGATAAAAGATGATTTTCACGGACCTGATGAATGTTTCCCTTGTAAACCTAAATGTTCGAGCATCGACTATAAATTTCCATCCATCATAACATCACGCGTTTGTTTCTAAATTTTCTACACATACTGTCGGATTAATTTCCTCATCTTACTTCCATAGATAGATAGATAGGTAGATATGAAGAGACTGGAACAAAGAAAGGGGAATATACTAATATAGATAGATAGATAGATAGATAGATATGAAGAGACTGGGACAAAGAAAGGGGAATATACTAATATATATATATATATATATATATATATATATATATATATATAGATAGATAGATAGATAGATAGATAGGTAGATAGATAAATATATATATATATATATATATATATATATATATATATATATAGATAGATAGATAGATAGATAGATCGTTTGAGAAAAAACGATTCATTTAGAACACTAAATAAAGAATTTTTCTAGGACAAAATAATAAAAATTCCAATTCTAATTATTCCTGATTTATCCCATTGATCAACTTCAACAAATCTAATTAGTCGATAAATATCGATTTATAGTTCAGCGTGTCAAATTAAAGAATCGGAGAAAATCGAAGGTTTCCATTTTTTTTTACTGCTTTTTTTTTACTTTATTTATGTATTTTTTTTTACTTTTTTACTTTATTATTTATTGTTTTATTTTAAAAAAATTTTTTTATTTCCTATTTTTTTTTTACTTTATTATTTTTATTTTTTTATTTTTTTACTTTATTATTTATTGTTTTATTGTTTTATTTTTTGTTTTTTACTTTATTATTTATTTCTTATTTTTATTTTTTAAATTTCATTTTTTTACTTTATTTTTTATTTTTTATTTTTTTATTTTTTATTTTTTATTTTAAGACTTTATTATTTATTTCTTATTTTTAAATTTTAAATTTTAAAATTTTAAATTTTTTAATTTTAAATTTTTAAATTTTTTATTTTTTATTTTAACACTTCATTATTTATTATTTATTATTTATTATTTATTATTTATTTTTTAAATTTTTTATTTTTCATTTTTTTATTTTATTTTACTTATTTACTTTATTTTTTATTTAGGTTATATTTTATTATTTCGTTAAATTGATTAAATTCAAGAAAATTTTAGTGTGTGTGTGTGTGTGTATGTGTGTGTATGTGCGTGTGTACGTGTGTGTACGTGTGTTCGTGTATATATATATATATATATATATATATATATATATATATATATATATATATATATTCAAAAATATAACAAACACAGGATATTACGATCAGGGGAAGCAAATTTATGTGTCAATACTTCATCAGGACACTGTTAAGGAATGTTTTTGTTAGTGACAAAATGAAAGATGTTAAGTGTATAGTGAATGTGTGACTGTGATGTTATTAACCGTTAATTTTTATATGTACGTTTGTTTACGAAAGCTGATGACGTGATCATTGCATGTGCAAAAATGGAAGGTGAAGATCATTTTGTCCCTCACAAAAAACATTCCTTAACAGTGTCCTGATGATGGTATGATATCGAAATACTCAAGTATTGACACATAAAATTGTTTCCCCTGATCGTAACATCCTGTGTTTGGTATATTTTTGAAAATATTTTCTTCTCATATTGTCGGATTAATTTCCTATATATATATATATATATATATATATATATATATATATTCGTAGTTTTTTTTTCTTCTAATATTGGAGAATTGAAAATAAAGTGCTCGATTATGGGTATTTATTTATTCATTATAGCATACAATATATTTATGGTTATATATATTTGTTTTTATTTTTCATACGCATTGTAATTGCCTTCAAATTATTAATACATTATAACATACTTAACAATGCTTCAAGCAAATTACCAATTACTTATATATATATATATATATATATATATATATATATATATATAGGGTGTTCGGGAGAAATTTGACAGTTTCAAAGAGGAAAAGAAAAAGTGATTGTTAACTACAAAATTTAATGGCTTGTTAAGAAATTCAACAGGCACGGGAATTACACTACTGTCAACAGGTTTCACTCAAAATAATCGCCATTAACGTCGATCACAGCCTCAATCCTGCTCCGGAACCTGGAGTAAGCTGATGTTACAGTTTCCGTTGCAGGGGTCTCAAAAACTACCCTAATTATGTTGATTAACTGGACTTTTGTAGTACTGGCCCGGCGATTGGTGTCTTTCTCAACAGCACCACATACATGATAATCCATGGGGTTAAGATCTGGGGAGTTCGGAGGCCAAACATGGGGACTGGTGTAGTCGTAAAAATTCACCGACAACCATTTTTTACTTTTCCCAGGGGTGTCAGGATCCGAATTCTGCTGCCATGCATATGGCCTACCATTGGCTACTCTTGTTATCCAGGGCTTGACTACATTTATATAATTGATATAAAATATCAATTGAACATAGTCGTTTATGTTATTATATCCACATTTTCCTCTACTTTCAACCACATTTTGTCGGATTTATTCAATCTTTCATTCCATACACACACACACACACACACACACACACACACACAATATATATATATATATATATATATATATATATATATATATATTGTATCTGTATCCGTTTTGTGGAAGTACATAAATCAAGTTTGGGCATTAGTGTGAAGCATTAAAGTGCTATATTATAATAATGTAGTTATCATAATATATTCATCTGGGAATAAATATCAGAAAACTCATTATTCAGTAGTAGTGGTTAATTTTTGGGATTGTAATGATCTCCCTTCTTCAAGACTCTGAGGACAGTAGTGACTTGCTGGCTGCTCTTTTTGATTAGGAGATGCCGGAAGTTTATTGGTTAGTTGGTGATTAATGAGTTGTACTATATATATATATATATATATATATATATATATATATATATATATATATATATATATATACTGTAAGAATGTTCGAAACTTTGACATCATTTGAGATGTACATAGAAATTAATGTAATCAGTGTAGATGATTTGAAACTGGTTCATCGAGTCCAATATTGATTACGAAGATACGGCAACTCGGGAACCTTATTCTGACCGTTTTGATAATAATAAAAGAACTTCCCAATTTATTGCTGAGATCCAGGCCATGATTGACAACGATCCCAGCAAGTCAATCAGGTTCATAGACTGGGTCCATAGACAGGGTCCATAGTCAGGGCCATGGGTGTGTCTGGGTTTCTTATAAAGCAGCTAATGCATAAAGACATTCCCTATTTCACATACAAGATGAGAAAAGGTTCTTTTTTATCATAGGATATAAGGGACAAGACGAAAAACCACACTAACAAGTTGAAACTTCCCCTCCAACGGAACATGCTTTGCATTTTCTCAGATAAAAAATTCTTACATGATCAGATGATAAACTCACAAAACAACCGAGCAACAATGATTGAAGACAAATGAAACTGATAATTATGAAACAATAATTAGAAAGTGACATCTTAATTCCTTTCAGTTTTTATATTGCTGTGCTGTACAGCATTTGAGCACTTTTTCATTTATGATTTGCTCGATGAATTGATTTTTAAATGACTGTTTATTCTCATTTTATATATATATATATATATATATATATATATATATATATATATATATATATATATATATATATATATGTGAAAAATGAATGGAAGTGAATCTGACAGTGTGAAATAAATATTTAGAAAAAGCATCATGTGTTTGTTTTTTCTACATATATATATATATAATATATATATATATATATATATATATATATATATATATATATAAAAGGATATGAAAACAACACAATATGCTGTTAAAGTGAAAAGATTTTATATCATATTCATAGCTAATATTGAACAATATTTCGATTTATAAAAATCATCTTCAGAGCTTGTTTTTATTCCGGACTCATCGAGAGAGAAGCTGAAAATAATTTGAATTCAAAACGAAAACATTGATGTTCCAAAAAGCGTACAAGTCATGTGATCGTTTCGTCATTAGCACATCCGCTACGCGTTTCTCAGTCAGCGACATAATGTATATCTTAGTGTAACAGTTTTTGAAAGAAGACATACTTCAAATTCAAAAATAGACAAATTCTCTTTTTCAAACAGGAAGAGAATTAGTCTATTTTTGAATTTGAAATATGTCTTCTTCTTTCAAAAACTGTTACACTAAGATATACATTATGTCGCTGACCGAGAAACGCGTAGCGGATGTGCTAATGACGAAACGATCACATGACTTGTACGCTTTTTTAAATACTCTCAAACCAAATTAAACTAGTTATTAAATAATTTTAACTTTTCACCTTTTAACTATTAATACGACCCATAATATATTTTTTATTAATTAATAATGCCAATAGGGTCGGGTAAATCATATACGTGCTAGGGCTTGACATGACCAGCCGATTGATCGGAGGAGGTATCTCCGAATACTCGTCTAGCCTAAGTAAGGACAAAAGAGTAGTGTCATGGACTGCTCAGCCACCAGAATTCCATCCTTAAGCATCACAGGTCGCTACCCACAGTCTGCAGGTGGCCCCATTGGGGGGGGATTTTACACCCTGCTGAGGTGCAGTCGGTGTATTCTACAGCACCACCGACGGAACTTGGGGGATGTCATTTTTTCCTCCCCGTAGCATAAAAAGAAACGAGCAATACAAAAAATACAAGAAAGCAAAAAGAACAACTCGAAAACTGTGTTTAGTAGCCCTTTCAAGCTCCCACGGCTAGGGGGATGCAATTATCTCCAAGCCCATAGCCCATTGGGAATTTGAAGGAAAAGTAAGGTAAGTTCATTCTGCCTTTATATTGACTAGCATGACCTGTGGATATACCACAGTATAATAATTTATTTATTACAACGTTTGATATCTTTACTTTAGAGCTATTGCTAAATAGTTTTTTTAAAAACATGTAAAGTAAAGTCGTCGGGGTGACCTAACGTCGGTATCAGCCACACAGCGTGGGAGTCTATCCCCATTTCATTTGCGCTAGACCAAGGAGATTGTTTTTAGCGCCTGAGCTGGAACGCCACACGTACCAGCAGCTCCTCACTTTACCGCAAATATATTTGTGCTACTCATACGCTGAGTTGACGAGGGCCAGTATCGAACCAGGAACCTTGCGTTTACTAGTCAAGTACTCTACTGATTTAGCTAAATATGTAAAAAGTTATAATAATCTTCATTTAACCCCCTCTCACTCTTTTTTTTTCTTTCTTTCCTTCTTTTAATCTTTTAAAAAACTCGTTTGAAACAGATTAGCGTTATCGCTTCCGCGCGCTCAACCCCTCTCTCTATCTTTCCCCTACTCACTCTCTTTTTTTCTTTCTTTTTTTTTTTCTTTCTTTCTCTCTTTCTTTCTTTCTATATTTTTTCTGTGTAGTATTTCTTTTTTCTTCTTTTTCTTTCTTTAGCTCAGTCGGTAGAGCGTTGAGCTAGACACCACAAGGTTCCTAGTTCGATACCGGTCCTCGCCAACTCAGCGTATGAGTAACACAGGCATCTGTGCGCTAAAGTAAGGAGCTGATGGTAGGTGTGGCGCTCCACCTCAGACGCCAAAAATAATCTCCTTGGTCTAGCGCTATTGAAAATGGGATAGACTCCCTCGCTGACTGGCTAATACCGACTTTAGGCCACCCCGACGACTTTACTTACTTTTATAATAAAAACGGAATGGTCCATTTTTTAGCTGAGGTGACGACACTCATAAGAAATAAGAATTCGGTGGTTAGGCAACACCAGATAATCAGGATTTGCATTTTTGCATTTCATTCTGGACTATTTGGGTGGTCTTATTTTTAAGCAGTGGGTGTTGCAAAATGATAACGGTCGTACTAATAAGGAACACGAATATTAATATATTGATTGAATTTTGTATTTCCTTATTATTATAAATGGTAACGCTTCTTCTTCTTCTTCTTCTTCTTCTTCTTCTTCTTCTAATCGCTTTCTTCTTCTTCTTCTTCTTCTTCTTCTTCTTCTTCTTCTTCTTCTTCTTCTCTCTCCCCCCACCCTCTCTCTCTCTCTCTCTCTCTCTCTCTCTGCGACGAAGATGATAATGATGTCATTTTCTAATTCTGATAAGCACTCCCCTCTTTTTATACCCATTCACAAAAACTGAACGATTTTTCCCCCTCCGTGCAAGTTCTGCATAAGTCAAATGCGTCGTTTGTATGTGTCTGTGTGTGCGCGGCACGACGCAACACAAGCACGCAGCACGCACGCACGCACGCATGCGCAGATTGGGAGCTGAGCAGAAAATAAGATAGCAGAAACGCTTACGAAATGTAGCTGAATGCACACGTCGACACCACCATGCTGAATGACGTCACGAATTATCAGAAGAGAAATCAATTTCGTTACCTGCGTGTGACGTCACATTCCGATAACAATGCCATTCGAATGACGTCATTTTGGAATGGTTGACGCGGGAAGATTCTGACTGTGTTATGGCTGTCAGGGAGGGAGGGTATCTCGTATGAAAATGTCGGACTAAAAATATACAATGTCTTTCATCTCGTAATGGTGATTACTATGGCTCAGTCGGTAGAGCATTCGCCTAGGAATTGCAAGGTTCCAGGTTCAATATCGATCCTCGCCAACTCAGTGCAAGAGTGATACAGCTTGGATAATTTGATCTGTGTGGTATAGTGGGGAGCTAGCGGTATGTGTGGCGCACCATATCTTCAGAAACAATCTCCCTGGTCTAGAGCTAGCAAAAAGGTGATAGACTCCTTCGCTGTCCAGCTGATACCGACGATAGGCCATTCTTTCGACTTAACTGTTATTACTTTACGGTAGAGAGTCGCGAGGTTCCGGATTCGATATCGATCCTCACCGACTCAGTGCAAGAGTAGAACAGCTTTGGTAATGTGATTTATATGTTATAGTGGGGAGCTAGCGGCATGTGTGGTGCTCCACATCAACAAAAACAATCTCTCTGGACTAGCGTTAGCAAAAAGCGGATAGACTCCTTCGCTGTCCAATGTTATATACCCCCTCATATCGACGGGTACATAATCGAGAGAGGAACTCTAGTGATATATATATATATATATATATATATATATATATATATATATATGTATATATGGTAAAAATGTGAGGAGGTTAATCCGACAGTATGTGGAGAAAAGTAGACAAACATGTTTCCATAACATCCCGTGTTTGTCTACTTTTCTCCACACACACATATATATATATATATATATATATATATATATATATATATATATATATAGAGAGAGAGAGATAGAGTGAGTTGAGACTTGTTACTTCATTTCTTCCTGCTATCCTATATGGCTGTTTCCTTTTCTACTTCTCTGGCCGTCATGTTGTCTAGTCTAGTCTTTTGTTTCTTCTAAGGGCTAGCTTATTAGTCATGCAATTAATTCACTCACAAGACTTTTATTTTCTTGATCAAGATTCATTTTTCTTGCCCATGTTTTTCTGTGCGGGAATTAACAATTCTCTCTGCTCAACGTCAGGTTGAAACTGAAATCTAAACTAAGTAAAACAAGTGACGCGCGAGAATCCCGCCTTTAAGGGTCAGTTGGTGTTATAACCGTCCTGGTAGTTTTCCATTCCCTGATCTGAAAGCCAATGGCCCCTTCAACAATTTATGCTACCACACAAATTATGTAACACCAGCTGATACCGACGATAGGCCATTCCGTCGACTTTTCTGTTTTTACTTTAGGGTAACGACTTAAAGCTAGCTTTTACAGGTCTAAATGAGGCCTTTATCATCAATATCTGATGTTGATTTTAACCCTTTGAATATGTATTGAATCTATGAAAGCTTGTTAGTTGGCTGGTTTGATGGTTGGTTGGTTGGTTGGTTGTTTTTTTGGTTAACAGCACGCGCCAATCCTTGTTCGTTTGATTTTACGGCACATCAACCACACTGGCCAGTTGGTTGGGTCTGTAGAATACACCAATTGCATCTCTGCAGAGTTATTCACTAAGCTTAGCTTAGATGTGACACAAGGCCAGAGGTTTGTCGCACCCAATAGGAATCGAACTCACTAACAATGTTCTGCAAATCTATCTTGCTAACCATTATATCACGTGTATATATATATATATATATATATATATATATATAGGGTGGCTCAAAAATTGACAAGGTAGGTAAAAAAAATTTTTAATTTTAAAACAATTACCAAAAACCAGGGAATTGTTCAATTTTAATGAAATTTTCACCAAATTATTTTCCCACGACTTAATTTTATAACGATTAGTTTATTTTATTAAAGAAACTTGAAAAATATTTTTTTATCAATTCAGAATGTGACCATTTGAAGAAAAAAAATCATGGTCCCTAATTTTTACATTTCTTGAAAGATCATATCCTGAAGAATATATAGAAAAATAAAAAATAGAAAATATATGTTCAATACCCTAAAAAAGTGATTTCAAAATTTAAAAGTTATTTGCTTAAAACTCAAAAAAATAAATAATGTAGCTTTTTTTTCGTAGTGTTAAAAATGTAATTTTCTTTAAATTGATGCAAGAAAATATTATTCTATCTAAGTTAAACTGAGTTTTTCACTACCTTAAAAATTTCAAGGTCAGTTTTTCATGCCTTCCAGCGTCCGGGACTAACTAGTAAATTCGACAAAAGAGAGCCCTGAATTTTAACTTTCAAAAAATCCAAATCAAAAACGCGCTATAACGTGCTGCATATTTTCAAAGAATTTAATTCTTTTTATAAAAACGTCAATTTTACGTATGGGTGACAAAACGGACCGAATTCTAAATAAATATGTCAATCGCAACAGAGAAAGGTCTTTTTGTCTACACTTCCAAGAATAAATATTTTTAAGATATTTACTTCGAAATATCCGGATGTGCAAACATACGAGATAGCGATTTTGAGATACCATAAAAATTTGCTCGGAGAACATTAAATAAATTGATGTAAGACAGACAACCGGTCTAAAAAAAATAGGAGTTATGTCCCTTTTTGAGCCACCCTATATATGTGTGTGTGTGTGGGGGGGGGGGTGAATGTGCCGTTGAACACCAACCAACCAACATCAACCAAAGTGGGTCATTTAATGCCGACAGAAATAGAGATACAGTGATCATTCTTTGTAGTAACATAGTTTGTAGAAAGGATCAAGTTTTGTTATCGTATTTTTGTTGAAGAATAATTTGTAAAAAGGATCTATTTATTTTTGTAGAAGAACAGCTTGTAGTAATGATCTAGTATGTTATCGGATTTTTGCAGAGGAACAGTTTATAAAAAGGATCTAGTTTTGTTAGATTTTTGTAGAAGAACAATTTGTTGAAAGGATCATGTTTCGTTATCATATTTTTGTAGAGGGCTTTGAAAAAAGGATCTTAACTTGTTCTCATATTTTTAATGGAACTGTTTGTAGAAATGATCTAGTATGTTATCGTATTGTTTCAGAAGAACTGCTTGCAGAAAGGAACTGCTTTTGTCTTCATATTTTTGTAGAACAATTGGAAGAACAGATGGAGTTTTGTTATTATATGTCATTTTTGTAGAAAATTTACACAATCCTACCTCTTTCAGGAATCCAAAAATGTCCTTCGGACTGACCTGCTCAAAAAGGTCCTTCGGGTCACCCAGCTGGTAATGTCTAGAACGGATTTCATTGAAATCAATACATTTCACCGATATATGTTCCTCTGTAAATTGGAGCAAGACAACCAAAAGAGAATGAAGGATCTTCTATAAGAGTGCGTTATGTATGTGTGGTCTATGTGGATTCGGGCAAGAATTATTTCCATCTTTCTCACTCTTCTGTAACGCAGAGTTAAAGAAATTTATTATGACCTCCCTTTAATTGTAAACACTTCTCTGTTTAGTACTACATATTCGCAGGAATAACTGACTTTACCTGAAGGAAAACAACTCAAAATAGGATAATTTGGATAAAATATATACTTTAGTACGTATATCTTCTAACACACCATGACAAATGGAAAGAAAAATCATTTACACAGAGTATGGTGCTACATAATGGGTGTGACGTGGAACCGTGATGTGTGGATTAGAACGGAAGAGTTTAAATGATGATATGTGAATTAGAACGGAAAAGTTTAAGTGATGAGATGGCACGTTTTGGTTGGACGAACGAATGGTACATGGCAAAGGGGAGAAAGGAGGGTGAGAGGTCAGAGTAAAAATTGAGGAAGACATATCTTGCTCTCGGCAGTTGTAATCTGGGGTAAATAAAATACCCATGAGTGACAAAGAAGTGGCCATGTGTTATTACTAAAAACTCCAAATGGCACAAGGCAAGACGTACCTCAACCCCAAATTGGTTCCAGACTCCATAACATCATGTATAAAAATTAATTAATAAATTTGTGTCATTTTGAAGTAGAAGAGTTACATAATTAATAAGTTATCTATTAAAGTAATATGGTAAGTACTAGAAGAGTTCTGGAAAATAACCAGCAATAAGATAGACAAGACTTAAACCTTGATTTACCTGTTTTTAGGAGTTATTTGATAAGTTGGTCCAGTCATGAGTATGAGTTCTCGTTTATCATTGTTTGGATTTCTTTTTATTTTATTGTAATCCTTGTTAGGTTATTTGAATCCGAATCCAGTTTAACAATTATGGTTTCCAGTTATATACGAATGTATCTTTGTAGGAATAATTGGGTATATATATATATATATTTACCAATCCTTCCGCACGAGCAGGATGTGACACAAGGTCAATTTTTTAAGCTGAGGTTTAAATTCAGAGTTTTCCTTCTCCTAGACCGGTTGCCTAACCAAGGTTAAAGAGCCCAATCTGCCCTACTATTTATCCATAGCTGGAGGGAGAGTAGGATTCATACCTTTCCAAAGGGTATTAGATCTAAGTGAAATGCAATTACCACATCCGGGATTTGAACTTGGAGCGACGAGTCCATTTCCCATGACTTTTAACCATTACACCACGCGCTTCCATTGGGTATATAAGGTGTGCTACAATTCACCACCTAAATTTATAGACTAGGCTGGGTCACGTGGTTTATTCCTCCGACAATCAACAGCCATAATGCGTGGCTAGTTGACTACTTAATTACTGATACTGACAGACGTCCATTTGCAATCATTGACAAAGGAACTTACAATACTAAGGAGCACCAAGGAATAACCAAAGGATTCTTTACCAAGGATTTCCACTGGTCAAGCGCTCTTGCTTGAAGGGCTAAAGAATGACCCATAAAATTGTAACAATCTTTTTAATCACTAGCAACAGAAAACACCCTCCGGGCGTCGTAAAAATTAATTTTTGAAAGACATTGCCTGAGAGGGTTTGTATCATAAGTAAGACAAATCCTCATATTTATTAAAGGAGTAAAAAAAACTAAATAAAACAATTTGAAATAAAAACTGAACCCCGTCCCACTCAAATAAAATGTGTGCATGTAATAATCAAACAATTATTTTGAATATTTTCCACATCAATTTTCCTCAAAATCGTAGGTATTTATTTATTTGTAAACTTTTTAGTTAGCTTCTTGTTACTGTAAAAAAAAGAACGAGAGTAAAAAACAATTTTTAAAATTGCTTAAATTTTGGGTGTATATAGCATAAGAATATTGTGACGTAAGCTGTGACGTAGAGCTATGACGTAGTTTTTGTTACAGACAGAAATACAGACAATCTCCATTATTAATAGATTTAAAATAGATAAATACTTTATTACATCAAAGACCTCTATTGATGGATGGAAGGCCAGCAGATGCAACCACTGATGAAACTATGTAGATTTGGTTTGTTTTACGGCATATCAACCTCAGTGGGTCATTTAATGCCGACGAAGTTTTTTATTAACACATTTTTCTATCTAACCCACAAATGGGGCCCTAACAGGTACTATCACTCCGGGTCAGAGTGGACAAGGGAGCAATGATAATAAAGAGCGCTCCACATTCCCGAGACCTCCATAAAATGGAACCTCACCATCAGATAGAGTTTAACGTCAGCCACCGCCTTCTAGCACCCATATGGTAAAAAGGGTTGGGAGTTTTCAATAAGGGCAATAGGGTTGGGGAAATCATATAGGTGCTAGGGCTTGACGTGACCAGCTGATTGATCGGAGGGTGCCTCACCAACCTCCCGTCTAGCCCCAAAATTGGCCAAAGTGGAGTATTGCAAGTCAAGGACTGCTCATCCACCCGGGTTCTATCCTTAAGCATCACGTGTCGCCACTTATGGCCAACAGGTGGCCCCATTGGGGGAGTATCACCCCTCTGCAGAGGTGCAGTCGGTGCATTCTAATGCCGCAGCCGACAGGGAGGAAAACTATATATAGAAGAAATTCAATTATCTATTCTTTGTTGCGTTGTTCTCTGCTTAATTCTATCGTGTGTCTTCATCTTCGTAAATACTTTTAACTTGTATCGACTTTCTACTCCTTCGCATCGAGTTGAAAACATAGATAGATAAATAGATAGATAGATAGATAGATAGATAGATATTGACCACAACGTCCTGTCAGGCGACTGCCGCCCCTTCATTCGTTGCCGTTTGTGAACTCGTTTATGACTTTTCAATCCTGCCAACGAGTTGCATAATGGCACTCATAACGATCAGTGTTGACAAAGTCGATAGGCATGGTATAAGCATCACTGTGATACACAGATACATACATAATTACATAGAAAATACATAGATACACACTAGATAGATAGATAGATAGATAGATAAATAGATACACACTAGATAGATAGATAGATAGATAGATAGATAGATATCTGAGTTTGTAGGATTTGCAAACAGGTTCCCAGAATTATCATTTTAAGTAGGGCGTTGCACTGAGGGCAATTTTTTGTAAGCTGGTCAAAAATTTTATTTTTGGACCGTCAGTATTCGTCAGGAGACAAGTGAACTCAGATAGCTAAGAGTAATGTTTGCTATTGCGGGAAGTGTATAATCAAGGATCATTTAAACGATTCTCTCTCTCTCTCTCTCTCTCTCTCTCTCTCTCTCTCTCTTATATATATATATATATATATATATATATATATATATATATATATATATATCCCTCTCATCTTCCGAATCCGCACAAAAAAATAAAGCTAATAATGAAGTAATATTTCTGGTTCTTGTGTTAATTAAATATTAACGTGCTAAACTGAATTTCTCTCATCCAGAAAGGAGCCGGTGTGTGTTTTTCCGGAAAAGAAAACTAAGACCAGAATCGAGTTGTGCTTTGCGAATATTCAACATCCACTCTCTGAACACGCAGAGGATTTTAATATAACAGTCTGAAACTGATAACGCTAGACTGACTGTGTGTGATAAGTATTTATATTGTTCTAATCTCGTTCTCGTTCCTTGTAGGGGTGCTTTTTAACTCGGAGTATGGGATTCATGTCTTTCCCAAGAGTAATAGACAAAAAGTGAATAGATATTGATGCTTCTACTTTTGAAAGAAGTGAAGGATTCTAATTAACATTTAATAGTTTTATGTTATATCGATTAATTACAAGAATCAGCATCAACGCAGACTCCGGAAAATTATCAAGTAGTTACAAATTGAACAATAAATTACTTAACACTCTAAGAGTATAAAATATAATATAAAGTTTTGTTATGATGTGCCCTCTTGTCTACTTGCTAGTATGCATCGCTGATGAGACTTAATAAAGTTGAAACAGTCTGTAAGATGTTCTACACACCGAGTAATTCTTTGCAAAATTCACTTGTCATTATTATCTTCTATAATTATCGAATTTTATGCGATATACGCATTGTAATTGCCTTCAAGCAAAAATATAAATATCAATATATACTTTATTCAACAATGCTTCTAAAATAAACAAACATCCACAAATCTTATATATATATATATATAATATATATATATAAATCTGCGTGAAACTTAATGTTACATAATTCATGGATAGTCAATGAATTATGTACGTACTGTAGTAAGAATATCTTTTTTTTAAATATGAGTTCATTCGATTTAAAACCAGAGGGTGTTAAGTGGAGAATTTCCATAACCATTAGGGTTATGATTGATTTATGATGACCCCATCTTGATCCCACCGGATGCGTACGATTACAGGCGTTTTAGTTTAGATGCGACTAGTCACTTGCTGAGAGTGGACGTTGTTGTCAGCTCTTGAAATGTCGCTCTCCATCCGCGCGGAATAGGGGCTGGGGTTGTTGAAATAAAAGATTTATAAGAAAAACAACAACTATTGTTAAATTATTAAAACGAGCGATGACCAGCCCAACAGAATCATCACGAGAGATCATCTAAGAAGAATATGGCGACTGACGAAGAAGCAGAAGTAAGGGAGAGTTTAACAAGTAAGAGCCCTCATCCCATCTCGACCCCCCCTCTCTCTCTCTCTCTCTCTCTCTCTCTCTCTCTCTCTCTCTCTCTCGGCCATTTATGTACCCGAGATATGGTAAGGCGTATATAACATTGATTCGGTCTGGTTTTCAACCATTCGGCTTTTAATCGTACACACACACACACACACACACACACACATATATATATATATATATATATATATATATATATATATATATATATATATATATCCTAGCGCTTAGGATCTTTTCATATGTGGTTTAACCAAGCTGATGCAGTTAACCCGTAATGAGTGCTCAATGTGCCTAGTGCCAGTGAATGGACGGACAGACCAAAACATTCAATAAATAAAAGAAATTTTTAAAAATTTGCTTCATTACTATAATTTATTTCAACTGCATTACTGCAGTATCTTTAGGTATGATCAAATGATCAGAAATCATGGATATTATTAGTAATATCCATGACTTTGCTCATACCTGAAGATGCTTAATGCGGTTGAAATAAATTATTGTAATGAAGCAAATTTAAAATGTTTTCCTTCATTTATTGAGTATATATACGCAACGCTCTCCTATAAAAGGCATGAAGCACTCTATGGTGGCCTTTACATACATATAGATGCGTGTATTAAAACAGTTAACATCCCTTTCCCATTATGTGGGTGACGATATGGCCGAGCGGTTAAGCTGTCCAACTGCTGCTGAATCAATAAGAGTTCTATCCCGGCTGTAGGTAGATTACAAATGTCTAGACACACTGAAGAGACGTGATAGGTTGAAACAAGCTGTCTGTGGATGACTATATATATATATATATATATATATATATATATATATATATATATATATATATATATATGATATTCGCTTACTACGATGACGCAGTCGAGCATTGTAGCCACGATGCCACTGTGTTTGTGTGTGAGGAAGGGGATTGTATCTATAAAGCTATGCGAAAGAAAAATTGGTTTCTCTATAGATTAAAAATGCATAAGAATTCCTTTGAACAAATAAACAGACTGATGTTAATAATAACAAATTCAATAATGAAATAATCACAAACACAGCGGAACAAAACAGAAGAAGTGATAAAAGACAAAAAGAAAAAAGAAGAAAAATTGATTGAAAAAAAAAAAGTCTTTTAAAGATATGGTAATCACTAAATAAAAAAGAAATGCGGCAAACGATATCGTTAAAATCTTGCGTCTCGTTACGTCCTGTCCAGCCAGGCCATATAACACTCAACCGGAAGTCATTGAAAAAGATTAGATCTTTCATTATTTCTTTTAATGTTCACTGGGCTTCCCAAAGTCTCGTGTATAAGGTATGCTCAAAAAGTATCAAACATAAAGTTGTGTCCACTATGACAGAACATGGACAATGAATATCTAAATAGACCTATCATATATATATATATATATATATATATATATATATATATATATATATTATATAGATAGATAAAAGGATATTAAAACACACAATGCTGTTAAAATGAAAATATTTTATATCATATTCATAGCTAATATTGAACAATATTTCGATTTATAAAAAACATCATCAGAGCTTGTTTTTAATCCGGACACACCGGGAGAGAACAATGCTTCCGTTTTAAATTTAAATTATTTTCTGTTTCTCTCTCGATGAGTCCGGAATAAAAACAAGCTGATGATGATTTTTATAAATTGAAATATTGTTCAATATTAGCTATGAATATGATATAAAATATTTTCATTTTAACAGCATTGTGTGTTTTCATATCATTTTATCTATACTTATACCGTCGGATTCATTTCCTTACTCTTGACTTATATATATATATATATATATATATATATATATATATATATATATATAACCGTTTATCCCAGCTTCTCATAAATTTCGAACAATTCTAAGAGCGCTAATTTTCCATTCAAACATTTTTAAACAACTGATCAAGAAAAACTATCACAGTCTCCTCATTATTCTGTGATAAATTTTATTTTTCCTCAAATCAACAAAAGCCCTGAAGAAGATCTACATAACAGATTGAAACACTGCAGCGTTGGCTGAATAAATATCACTTATTTTATTTGAACCTGTGTTTTTTCAAATTTTTCACTATATTACATACCGTCGGATTCACTTCAGTTTTTCTCTTCACACACACACACACACACACACACACACACACACACACATATATATATATATATATATATATATATATATATATATATATATATGTATATTTACTTATGTGTGAGTGTATACATAGTTTCATAATGTTCTATTTTTTTATTCATTTGGTTTTTTTTTGAGGAAGTCAGTTGAACAGGAAGCTAAGATATACATTGTATCTTTTTGTTAGGCTTATAATTTTTAACTTTATACTTGGTATCTGACATAA
The DNA here is from genome assembly GCA_023376005.1 of Doryteuthis pealeii. Lineage (NCBI taxonomy): Eukaryota > Metazoa > Mollusca > Cephalopoda > Myopsida > Loliginidae > Doryteuthis > Doryteuthis pealeii. Next base: position 39,304,202 of record CM042168.1, on the reverse strand, counting down.
ATTTTGTAAATATTAAGTTTTTTTC
>CM042168.1:39289177-39299177 GCA_023376005.1 Doryteuthis pealeii | reverse complement strand
CCTTTTGCACTTATGGTAAGACTCAATCTTTTTATCATATATATGCTAGAAGGCGAAGGCTGGGGGTCTTAATATATTGGGTATGATGTTAAAATCATGGTGAAGATCCAATTTTTTTTAGCTCTGGAGAATGTAGAGTACCCTTTTATCGTCCTATTCCACTTTAACTCGGAGTGCTAGTACCTGTTAGAGCCCCATCTATGAGTTTTAAAAAATTGAATATCCATCAAAAATGAATAAAACAAAACGTCTTTAGCATAAAATAACCCAAAATCCAATCAACTAACCAGCTAGCCAATGAAAGTGTTGGGTCAGTAAAATGGTAATTCCGGGTGGACATGAGTCCAATAGGATTATCTTCCCTTGCTGCGGGTGTTTGCCGATAGGTGGCGAGAGTATTTAGGCAGCAGTCCGGGAATTCTGAAATCTCTCTCTCTCTCTCTCTCTCTCTCGTGCCAGCAACGACTTCACAAGTTTTATGCGCTTGACGCCTCTGCCACTTAAGTGGGGGGCTTTGCCTCCCAACCAGCTATCAGTAAGTGACACTCCATAGGATGTAAGTCTTACACTTATTTTATTTATGCATGTTTATATATTTGTCCTGAATGTATTTCTCTGTGTGCTCACGGAATAAAGTCTGTTATTATCTTATAACTACGTCGGAGTATTTCATGTACAAACATGTACCCACGTTGGAAGGTTACTCTAAGCCTTCCAACTTTAATATAAGAACTTTACATATTATAAAAGAATAGGGAGAAAAAAAAATTTAGAAAAATAAAGTTAGATATTTCTTTCATTTTTGTGTTTGATATTTAAACCATCCATTACATTAACTGTCGGTAACCAAGGCAACCAGAAATTTGTGGGATTTATTTGCGGAAGAACACAAATAAGGCAGTTATTTTCCCTCGGTTGGTGCGGATTGATTTTAAAAATAAAACAAAAATGTTTTGCTTACCTCACATATTTTATCCAGTGATGTGACAAAGTATTCATCACAGACGATCGACAAAGCTATGAACATATAAACAACTAAGATGAAGTGAAGTATCATTGCGCCATGATATCGCTGTTCGCTTGTAAATAGGTCCGGCGGGAATTCTTTGTAAGCTGAAAAAGAGAAAAAGAAAATTAACGATTAAAACCTATTCATATATATATATATAAAAGTGTATATATACATATATATATATATGTGTGTGTGTGTGTGTGTGTGTGGGAAGAAAAAGTAGAAGTTAATCCGACATTATGTAATATTGAAAAAATTGAAAAAAAACGAAAGTTTATAAACGAATGATGTTTATTTCACCTATGCTGCAGGGTTTCGGTCTTTCGATAGACCTTCATCAGGGCTTTCGTTGGTTTGAGAAAACCCATTTTTTCATTAATAATTTTTCCCCCTATTACTTGAATTTTCGGGTCCGCTTTCGCTTCTTCATCAGCGGACCCGAAAATTCAACTAAATAAAACAAAACTTAACATTAAAAACTGAGTTTCTTATATTTCATACCTAATGCATCATACTAAATCCCAAACAATATATATTATAAACAGATATATATATATATATATATATATATATATATATATATATATATATATATATATATATATATCAACTAAAAAGCATACGTGGGTCCCTGTACAACATATAATATATATATATATATATATATATATAATATATATAGAGAGAGAGAGAGAGAGAGAGAGAGATTCGCTTCCGGTTTTTGTCTGTAACAAAAACTACGTCACTGCTTACAACCTAAAATCGTCATAACATAGAAATACACTCAAAATTTGAGCATGCAATGTTAGACAGTCCTCATTGTTTTTTTAAACAAGCTTTAATAGATACATACCTGGTATTATCTATCTATCTATCTATCTATCTATATATATATATATATATATATATATATATATAATTTGTTTTATTTTAATGCATATTTAAAGTTATCAGAACTAAGTTTCCATTTGAATGTTTTGAATTTTTACTCCTTTAATAAATTTATTTTATTTTTTACTCCTTTAATAAATTTGATGATTTTACTTTACTTATGATACAAACTCTCTGATATTAAATTTTCAACTCACATCCCCTCAGGCAATATTTATTTTACGTCGCCCAGGGGGCGTTTTTTATTTTGCTAGTATATATATATATATATATATATATAGTGAATAAATGAAAGAAAATATCTTGAAATTTACTTTATGTAATAATTTATTTCAACTGAAAAATGCAGTATAATCAGACAGAGCAAAAAATGGTTGTTACTGAATTAATTCGTGGATTACGTTCATATACTGGTACCAGGAACATCGGTCTCTTACTAAGTAAGACTACTTTTAGTCCTATTATACTTTCACCATACAAAAAGGCTTTCATTAATCTCTACCAGACCCACCAATTACATTATTCTTTTAAACAGTGTAAGCACAAACTTTATTTAATAAATTTCTCTAGTGTAGGAGAGAGGGTTCTGAAATTTTTCAACTTCTGTTGGTAATAAAATAAAAATTATGAATTATATAGTTGACCAAAGTCTAGAAAGTTGACCACGTGCCAATTTCTTTTTGTTATGGTGATGTTGGATTGTCTTCCCTTTGCCTGGAAGAGTTATCTTCCCTCTAGGTTTCAGTTTTTGAACACCAGGGTTTTTTTTTATTTATTTAAGTGCCTGTTTTGAACTCTCGGCCTCTTCTTCTTCTGCGGCACCTCACACACATGGGTTAGACATTTATGTCTACACCCTTCTTGTGTGGGGGCTTCAGCTCCCAACACAACACTAATAAGTCACTTTAACCTATGTAAACTTTTCTCGTGTATCTTGTATACGCATATTTCTTGTCTTAAATGCTTCTCAATGTGCTTGTATTAAAGTCCATTATGTTATGTTTAACACTCGTGTCGGAGTTGGTTTTTTTTCAACTTATTATAACTTTGAACCCAACAGTGATATCATATAGTATTTGTTTACCTATTTTGTTAAGTTTTCCAATTTAACATTGTCCTGTTGGCTGGGACAGACGAATACACCGACTGTGCCTCTGCAGAGTGGTAAAATACCCCCCCAATGGGGCCACCTGTTGGACATATAAGTGGTGACCCGTGATGCCTTTGGACGAAATCCAGGTAGCTGCGCAGTCCATGACATGTAACATTCCACTTTATCCCTTACTTAGGCTAAAGGGTGGTCGAAAAGATCATCAAGCCCTAGCACTTATATGATTGTCCTAACCCTATTGCGCTTATGGTAAACCTCCAACCTTTTTTATCATATATAGGCTAGAAAGCATCTAATGGCGGAGTTCCAATTCAGAAGCTCTGGGGAGTGTTAAGTACCATTTCATCACCATTACTCCCAGATCCACATTGACCCGGACTCGTAGTACTTTTTAGGGTCCCATCTATGGGTTAAATAGAAAAAAATTGTTTAAAAATGTTTTTTAAAAATTGAGTTTTAAAAAGTTTGAATACCCATTAAGAATGAACAAAACAAAATGTCTTCGGCAAAAAATAACCAAACAAGTGTTGACATGCCGTAAAATCCAACCTACCAACCAATGTAACATTCTACACAAATGTTTTTAATATAATAGCTGGAGGGAGAATAATTGATATGATTCCATATAGACGGGAACTGGTAAAACTTCCGTTCAGTAGAGGCTCACAAAATAAATAAATAAATAGATAAATAAATAGCAAAATCACTTCCGGTTCCTCAAAGCCGCCATATTTTATAATTGTATTAACTCTATTCCGGTTTTCTTAAAAGCTGTTTATTTCTAAATCCTTTATTTCAGTCGTTGTTTTTTTCTTCTTCTTTTTTTTTATATAATTTCTATCTTCCTTTTTTTCTTCCAACATTTTCCCCTTCTTTTTTTCTTTTACAATAGACCAGGTAATCCATTTGCCGTGTGAGTGAGTGCATGTTTATGAAAATACTTCTTCCTATTTTTTGATCTCTAGGATTCAGAACAACAAAAAAAGAAGTCTAAAAATAATCTATTTTTGTAGACGTGCTACAAGTTCTAATGTAGCCAGAACGACCAAGTTTTGGTGAAAAACATTTTGTTCCGATTCATTGTTTGCCTTCCTCTCAATTCACACTCCTATTATCCAACCTCCATTTAATCCAACACGAATCAGATTAAAACAGTTTGTCGTTTTAAATTAGCTCACCTCCTCCAATCTTTTTTTGTGATTTCGGGTCTCAGTGTCCTAGGTATGATGTTAAACTGTATTTAATGAAGTTCCAATTCTTCCTATAAGCGGAGTTTAACAGATTTGAATTTAGAGTTTCCTTCTCCTAAACTGGTTTCCTAACCAAGGACGAAGAGCCATGTCTACTATTAACCTCTATCTAGAGGGAGAATAGTTGGAAGCACCCCTTTCTCAAGGGTAATAGCGCTATGCTAAATGCAAATAGCCTCGTCCAGGGTTTGAACTCGAGTCGCCGAGTCCATTTCCGACGACGATAACCATTACATCAAACGCCTCTAATCTATAATAAAATAGTAGTCACAAAGAGTATGCATTTTCCTAATCCTTCAATCACGAGTAGGATGTGACACAAGGTCAATTTTATAATAGGGTACAATTGATGTGAATTCAGAATTTTCCTTCTCCTAGACTGGTTTTCATACCAAAGTTAAAGAGACCAGTCTGTCCTACTATTTACCCATGGCTGGAGGAGGATCATAATCATCATCATCATCATCATCATCATCATCAAGTCTAACCGAGAGCACGGATTTCCATGACTTGCTCCCACTGTCCGTCCCTATCGGTCATCGCAGCTGGTAGCTCCTCCCCACGGCATCCAATATCCATACAGAGCTGATTAATGTACCTTTTTACTGGTCGGCCTTGACTGGTGTCCATGTGTGGCTGTCCACGAGAGAACATCACTTATGAGTTCGTCCTTGCTTCTTCAGCAGTGTCCAGCATGTCTTGTTTATCTTGGATTTTCCTGTGGACCTGAGTGTAATAGCAAAGTAGGGACACTCTAAACTTCCCAGATCTTCAGATCTGAAGTCTCACCATCAGATTCAGTTTAGTGTCATACACAGGATACGTACACAAGCAAGTACTACCACTTCGGGTCAGAATGGACCTGGGAGTAGCTATTTACCCAAACCGTTCGCCACGGGTACAATGCCACAAGATGGCAAATATGGGGCATCCAGTTGTTGTTTTTGTTGGTTGTTTTTTGTTTTACGGCATATCAATCCTTTTCGAGTCATTTAATGCTGAATCAAGACATTTTGATATTCTGTTTACTTACAGTACCTGCTGTTGCTTAAATGGTCACCTATTTATCTATTTAACAGGCTCATCGCTGTTTAACTTCGGTGATCTACAGGGAACCGGTATTTTTAGTTTGACTTGTCTGTAAGCCATATTCAGTAGTAATGGGTCTGCGAGACTGGTTTGCTAACTATTATTCCATGATGAGAAGCCCAAAGTGGACTTGAGAGTAATATCAATGATCGGGTACTCCACACTCCCCATATAGCCAAAACTGTAGCCTCACCCTCAGATGAAGTTTAATGTCATACTCAGAACACGAACGCTAACGTATTACTGTTGCATAGTCTATGTGGTAGCATAGATTATTGGCAACAGCATGTAGGAGAATTCTGTGGGGACAGTTTTTTCATATCACGATATGGAAAATCAGTGGACTGTTGAAATCTCGCACGTCACGTGATTTTTGATTTAGTTGACAGCTAGACCCCGAATGTAACAGACGTGTTCCATCCCGGCTGTCAGCTTCGCGCAATGAGTTACAAAAGGCAAATAAAACTTTAAAAAGCCACAGGTCTTGTTGATCAGTTGTTGCATGACTTAAACGCCATGTCCTTAGTTAGAAGACCGGACAGACAAGAAAACGATGTAAAGTTTTTAAGTGCCATTAACTTGGCCAGCTGAAAAAGGGCTTAAAGAAAGTCCTATGTTATGGAATCCTTTGGTGATCCTTTGATAAGCGTATAAGTCCTATCCTGCATATTGGTAAAGGTCCAGTGATTTCGTCCTATATGTCCGTCGTCAATGAACGTTGTAGTAATTATGACCAGTAGGGTGGGTTATGTATTGTATCAGCCTCAGAGTACTGCCAGTGATTGGCCAAGGAAAAGATCATATGATCTCGCCTAGTCTATAAGTATGGGTGAAGATCTATCATACACCTTATATACCAAATTTCTCAACAGAATAACTAACAAGAGAAACCAGACTAGACGATCATGGCCGAAGTAGAAAGAGAAGTAGAGATCCAACATGGCGACTGGAATGAAGAACAAGAAAGTAAGCTCTCTCTCTCTCTCTCTCTCTCTCTCTCTCTCTCTCTCTCTCTCTCTCTGTGTGTGTGTGTGTGTGTGTATGTGTGTGTGTTACACAAAATAACTCATTGTTTATATACCCATATGGATATATAACACTACCACTCCAGTGGACCCGAGAATAATGGCATTAAAGGGATACTCCACACTTCCAAGATCTCTATAATTAGAGCCTCGCTATCATGTGCAGAATAATGTTAAACCTAGGACATCCCTTCCTGGGGGATCTTACCCCCTGCAGGGGATAGAGCCGACATAACTCACGTTGACAAGGCGAAGGCTTAACAGACTTCTTGAAGCGGATTTGACTTTTATAGAATTAGATCTCCCGGTAATTATCAAAATCGATTTTTATGAACCGGGTGAGGTAACCGGTACTGTTATTTTCTTCTTTTTTTTCTATAGCCACCCAGAGAACGTGCCAGGTGGATACAACCAATTCATATGACCCATGAAGACCTCCCGGGGACTTTCTATACCAAGCATATGTTGCTTAGTCTATGCGGGTCTCTAAGGTGAGAAAAACAGTCTGTATTTTCGTCGGTGGAAAGACGAAACCATAACGGAATGTCCATGAATTGGCATTTTGCCCCCCCACCTAAAAAAGTTTTATTGCTTTCTGAGCAGGAAAAATAGTGTAAGTGGAAATTTGTGTTTTCCGGAACATTTGTCTGCCAAAACTACAGATAGGGTTGACTGATTATCAACAGTGAAAACTGGCTGATAATCAGGGGTCAGAAAAGAAAGAAGAAAAAAAAAGAGATTAATCTTCAAACAATTAAACTGGCGTGGGCCGGGGGCGGTGGGGGGGGGGGCGATGTCGTCGCGCCAAAGGTTGATATTCAAATTCGGTTAAAAAAAACAAAAAACAAAAAAACAATGTACCCGACCATGGAACATGGTTGAACGAGAAATATCCAATAAAAGACTTTGCAAACCATTTTTGACACGTTAGATCGATGATACGCAAAACCTTCTCCATAAATTCAAAATCTTTTACAGAATTAAGTAGATTAATGAAAAGAATAACTTGTATAACAGACTTTGCAAACCATTTTTGACATGTTCGATCGATCATACACAGAACCTCTGCGTGTGTGTGTGTGTGTGTGTGTGTGTGTGTGTGTGTGTGTGTGTGTATTTGGGGCAGCATTCTTTCATTTATACATGTAGAATTAAACAAAAGGCATATCTCCGATTTAACAATTTTATTAACGGTCTTTTCGAGCTTTCTAGAAAACTTTTTTTATATTTGGATGGAATTCGTAGATTAGTCCACTGAAGTTTTATCCCAAGTACTTTCGGCACTTCGAAGTACCATCATCAGGGGTGATGTGTTTGTGTTCCATTTTTTTTTTCAAGTTAGTAGTAGTGAGAGTAAACAGTAGACGTGCCTTGTGTTTAATTCTGCGTATATATATATATATATATATATATATATATAATACGAAGATTAACTCGCATTTAGATCAAATAATTAGATTAATTATCTACTTAGAAGCACTACGTTTTCAATGTCTTCAGTGAACGTAGGCGAGTTGACGAGAAAGTGAGAGAGAGAAAAAAACACCACGGCAAAAGAGAATTGAGTAATTAGTCTGCAAATAAGACTGTTTCTCGAAATAATAATCATATGATTTTTTTAACAAAATATATAATACGACTAGCCAGTAACGGCACTGTCAGACCGCGACATTCTACCGATAAAAAGTCTTGACCTGAAAGAAAAACAGGTAAGTACATGGAATGTGTGTATGTGGGGGGAGGGAGGGGGAGCAGTAATTATAGAAAAATCAATAATCTATTCAAAGACGGACGCTCAGAAGTTCTTCTATTTATACGGGCGAGAATAATAACACCGTTGGTTAGGATAGATTATCAGCTATAAGATACCCACCCGCCCTGCTGGGTCAGGGGATTAAAATACACGGACCGAAACCTCTGTAGAACTCTAGTTACATAATTCGTGGGTTTCCTACGAATTATGACTGTAAATGTAAAAAAAAGAGTAAAGTCATCGATGTGGCCTAAAGTCGGTATCAGCCAATCAGCGAGGGTGTCTATCCCCTTTTCACTAGCGCTAGACCAAGGAGATTGTTTCTGCATATTTACTGTACAAACCATCTTGGAGATATTGTTCTTTCGCTCGAATTAAAAAATTGGCGATTATGGAAGTAGTAATAATCAGTTCTTCTAAGACAAGTCAAACCAAATCGATCATCTTATGATTCCTATGATATAAGCATCTGAGGTAGAGCGCCTCGCCTACCATCAGCTTATTACTTTGTCGCAAAGATCCCCGTGCTACTCATATGCTGAGTTGGCGAGGGCCGGTATCGAACCCATAACCTTGTGGTTCCTAGTCCGATGCTTTACCGACTGGGCTAACCCGACCCTTTAAATAACGCTATGGTAAAGGGAAAGCTACCATTAACTGTTGTAAAAGTGATTGACAGCAGTTCACTTTTCACTGACCTGGCCGCTGATTTCTGATTGACTGAAGGCGTCAGAAGGGGGATGAACTAGAATAGTTAGATTTTGGCGGCCGGTCAAAGGCATTAGACGTGATATGTTCGTCTGTCCCAAGTAAGTCATCTCACTGTGCGATTGGAAAAAAGTAAGGACAAAACCCAGGCAAATAATTTGCTATTAAAAATATACTACAAATAATTGCCTGGGAAAATATGAAAAAAGAAAGACCAAGAGAGTCGCTCAAACCAACTAACGATTAATAATCGATTAACACTATACCACTTGTACAAAGAAATATATATATAAACCACTAGGTAGGTCTAAAACTAAAAGGTAAAGAGTGCTCGATACCTAGTTAGAGTAAATAGTAATACTAATCCTAATGAGTCACGCCCCGACGACTTTACTTACTTTTTTATAACTGTAAAGTGCACACGGACTTTGTGAACACCCTGTACATAGTTGTTATCTATACATATATAAAGGACAGTTGTTTGTATATGTATGTACGGAAGAAACTTCGAAAATTAAACAACGACAAAGTCAATATATACATACACATTAAATATCACCAGGGCTTGATGAAAAAAATAGAGGGGGGAAAATAGATATTTGAGTCAACAAGTTCCTGCTGGGGGTGGGACCAAAAAGAAGCGAGTTCTCCGTCTTCTCGCAAGCCAAACTTTCTTTTGGTCAACACAATCTTTGTCTTCGACCAGCAGCTGAGAATCCGTCGTCGTCGTCAAAATAATCTTTTCTGACTGCCGTCTCACGTAAGCCGAATGCTTCTCTGCTTGTTACTTATGGGCATATCACCCAAACATCCGGGCACATCAGTCGAACCTCGCGTCCGTCCAGTTCCTAACTCGCATTTGTTTTTGCATGCTGGAGAACGCGGGTTCGATCCCGGCAGGCAAGACAATGTCTTGCTCTTTTTCTTTTCTCGTTCTCCGTCATAAATTTTTAAGCAAAAATAATAGAGATTTGATTTATATACATGAAGATAATTAAAAAATAAAATTTAAATGATAACAGCATGGATTTTTTTTCATTTGATATTTTAGATAGTAAACATTAACATTGCTTTTCGGAGTAGCTGGATCAATGCAAGGTCTTTTTTACATAGGGATTTAACTGGGGCATCCCACAAGAATTCAACTCATGATTCAAAAAT
>CM042168.1:39246677-39284177 GCA_023376005.1 Doryteuthis pealeii | reverse complement strand
CACAGGGTGAGGCTGAAGGAAAATGAAAAAATGGACAAATACCTGGACCTTGCCAAGAACTGAATAAACTTTGGAATATATAAGTCAAAGTGATACCAGTTGTAGTTTGTGCATTTGGAGCGATCCCAAAAAGTTTGGGAAAAAATGGAAAATCTGGAAACCAGAGAAAGAATTTAGATCATCCAGAATACTGCACTGCTGCAATCCGCCATAATACTCAGAAGAGTTCTGGAGACCTGGGGAGACTTGTTGTCATTTCACTCAAAAAGAGTGAACAATAATAATAATAATTAGTTTCAATAAATGACCCTACTACTTATATCTAAAAATATACTCTTACTGAGGTAGGACACATTCAAACCGGGTAGGCCACATACTATAACAGAATCAAAAAGATAGGCCACATAACTATAACAGAATCAAAAAGATAGGCCATATACTATAACAGAATCGAAAGGTAGGCCACATACAATAACAGAATATAAAAGGTAGGCCACATACTATAACAGAATATAAAAGGTAGGCCACATACTATAACAGAATCAAAAAGTTAGGCCATGTACTATAATGGCACCATTTTAACTTTCATTACTGCATAGATTATGCAACAAAAATAGAATGGAAGCTTATTCTAAAGTAGAAATTTCAAAATATCGTAAAGAACACCATTACTTACCTAATCGTTTTAATCTGACTTGGAACTTGAAAGAAAAGGTCCCAAAAATGTAGTATTGTATCTTACTTCTTACAGTATCTTACTACAATAGTACCACATTTACCAATTCCACATTTTGGGACCTTGTCATTCAAACATGAAATTTAACAGAAATTCAAACTACGTGTAAGAAATCGACCATGTGTCATATCCTATTTGTGTTGATGGTTATTATATTGCTCTGTCCGTTAACATACCTGAAACAATGTATATTAAGCTTTCACTAGTATGACCTGTATCACTATAGATGAACCATCCTAGAATGATGGAAAACACCAAGAATACACACACACACACACATACACACATACATATATATAGTAATATATCTATAAGCAAATAGTGCTCAATATCGTGGATAGAGCATTTATATCTAAGTTAGCGTGGATATGGAGTCAACGACGTCTGGGTACTGACAGTTTCTCGCCTATGCGATTATTCAAAGCAAGTGGTTAGAACATTTGTCAAGTTTCTCAACGTTTATCCTGTCTCGCCAGATACTTGGGTTGAATAATCACATAGGCGTGAAATTGTGAAATTTAACATACAAATACATTTCAAATTTTCTCATATCTCTCCCATTCTATCTCTGACTCTCTCTCTCTCTCTCTCTCTCTCTCTATCTATCTATCTATCTATCTATCTATCTCNTTCTCTACTCTCCCAGAGAAACTAACAGATATAAACGAGGAAGTAATAGAGATATACACAGAGAGATGGAAAAGTATAGGCAGAATGCAAAGTAATGAATTGCAATTAAGAGTAATTAGAACCAATTAAAATAGATTTTTTCAAAACTATCCTAAAACTAAGGAATAATTTAGTCTAACTTTCGTGTCATTAAACTAAACAGTAAAAGGCCTTTAGGAGACACATGTTGATTCGCTTATACATATAATACATATATATATATATATAATACTATATATATTATATATGTGTGTGTGTGTGTGTGTGTTGGTGTCGTTGAGTGTGTGTGTGTGCGCCTTATATGACGGAGCTTCCCATCTCTCGTCTTTGCTGCAATTCTGGCCAGATACTTCAGAGAGTCCTGGAGACTTGAGGGAGACTTGCTGTCACTCAAGACTCAGTGGAGGGGGAAAGACCTCAGCTATATGCTGATGTGAAAACTCAAAAGGAGTAATAATTTAATAACCCGTAACTGATAGAACAAGAATATGTGACGACTTTAGTAGCAGGTATAAATATGAAACGAAACATGATTTTCTTAAAACGTATAACAAAACAGAAATAGCCACAACAGGTCAATGTTTTTACTTAAAGTTTCAGATGTTTAGACAGTCGAATGACAAGTTTTTTTTTTCTATCTTCCTTTCTTTCTATGTTTCTATGTTACCATCTTCCTTTCTTCTTGTCTTTCTTTCTTTCCTTTTTTTCTTCCTTCCTTTCTTCCTTTCTACTTTCGTTCTTTCTATCTTCTTTGCTTTCTTTCTTTCTTCCTTCCTTTCTTTCTTTTTGATCCATCTTCCTTCCTTTTTTTTTTTCTTTCTGTCTTCCTTCCTTTCTATCTTTCTTTCTTTCTGCCTTATTTTTCTATCTATCTATCTATCTATCTATCTATTTTTCCCCATTTCTTTCCATCTTCCTTTCTATCTTTCTTTCTGTCTTTCTTTCTTCCTTTCTTTCTTCCTTGATTTTTATCTATTTATCTATCTATCAATCAATCTTATCAATCTATCTATCTATCTATCTATCTATCTATCTATCTTTCCCCCTTTCTTTCCATCTTTCTTTCTTTCTTTCTATCTTTCTATCTATCTTTCCATCTTTCTTTGCCTTTGAATTTCTTTTTATACGCAACAGAACAAAAGAGCCATATAAAATAAATGCTCACAATAAAGAACATGCACCTCAAATGACAATTTTAGCATTCGATACATCATTTTGCCAATAATCTCAACTGCAAATGCCGAAATGTAAACTGATAAACATTTTAAAACCTCGACATTCAAATAGTCATAAATACATTGGAAACAAGTAGTCCCGTTTCACACACACACACACACACACACACACACATATATATATAATGTGGTGTGTGTGTGTGGTGTGTTTGTGTGAAGAGAAATGGAAGGTGAATCCGAAGGTATTAGTATTCATATAATATATTATATATATATATATATATATATATATATATACAAACCATCCTTAAATAAGATACTTGGTATAAAAACTTCAGTGGACTAATCCCCGGATTCCATCCAAATTTTTTAAAAGTTGGCCAGAAAGCTCGAAAAGATCGTTAATAAAATTGTTTAATTCTAGATGTATAAATGAAAGAGTGTTGTCGAAATACACGCACACACACACACACACACACACACACACACACACACACAACACATATATATATATATATATATATTATATATATATATATATATATATATATAATATATAGTGGTACATTAACTTGAGTTTAATTCGTTCTGCTCGTAACACAATTTTCTCATATATCAAATCAAATTTCATAATTGAAATAAACTGAAATACCATTAATCCGTTCCAGCCTTCCCCGCCAAACACAATAGTATTTTTGTTGCGATTTTCTAAATAAGAAAATAGCATTATATTGTATAAAAACATAACAAAATAGAATGTAATGAATTATGTGCAGTAATATGTTTTAATGTTAATTTTTTTATAAATAATAATTCATGCAAATTAAATAGTGAACTTATTAGCATATCTGTAGCTGAAGCTCTCAACCCAAAGGAAAAAATCAACTAAGTGACTCGGAAAACACGTAAGCTGTGTCATTGGTAAGTTAAGGTTCCACTGTACATATATATATATATATATATATATATATATATATATATATATATATATATATATATATATTGGTTTGGAGGTTGATTTTGAAGACTATCACAATGCAAGTGTAAAGAAAAAATAATAAGGTAACAATGGTGTTGTTGTTAACCTGTAATTTATTCTTGATATTTCGAGATATAAATCTCTTTTTCAGAAGAACACTGGAACTGAAGTCGTTGTCGTCTTGTTATGGCATTTCTAGTTAAATGAATTTTTTTAGAAAAATGTTACAAATGGTATTTTTTTATAACTGTATTCTCGTGTTGCATGGTTACGTGAATGCGTTTTTTGTTTGTACGTGTGCGTAAAAATGCGTGTAAACTGTGACGTTATGACTATATCCACGCGTGTGTGTGCGTATGAATGACCGTATCCACGTGCGTATGTGTGTATGAAAGAGCGTATTTGTGTTTGGTGGCCATTGTGATGTATAATATTACGTGTTGGATGTAATATAAATCATTTAATCATTTCTTCTTCTTCTTCTTCTTCTTCTTCTTATTATTATTATTATTATTATTATTATTATTTATTTGTTTATTTACTTATTTATATCTAATTCAATTTATTTTCATTTTTATATAATAATTATATCTTACCAAATCTTACCAAAAAAATAATCCCTTACAGTTTATACATATGCTTTATTTACCACGTACGTGGGGTACATGGTTAGGCACAAGGCCCTATTAATGTGGGACCACCCACAAACCGAAGCACATGGGTGGCGGGTGCAAAAATGCGTTGATCCCGTCGGCATTGAATGAATAAAATTAAAACGTCTTCGACATAAAATAACCCAACAAGGGTTGACATGCCGTAAAATCCAACCAGTCAGCCAACCAACCAACCAACATCCATATTATTGATTATCAAAATATTTACTCGGCATCACTTTTCTTTGCATATTGGAACGATTGCCGAATTTCTTGAGTCGTTGACGTTACAGAGAGAAGTGACAGAAAGAAGTGATTCGAAAGAAGTGATTTGAAAGAAGTGATAAGAGAAGTGATTTTTCTGTGAGAAAAGCTGGAATAAAAGAAGTGCAAGTTGTGTTGATAGTTCGTGTCAAATATTGATTTGTGGTGAATGAAAGGAGCGCGAATGAGAGATAGGAAATATTGGGTGGCCAGAAGGCAATTAAGATAGAATGAAGAAGAGGAAGAAGAAGAACGAAAGAACAAGAAGAACAAGAACAAGAAGAGAAATAATAATAATAATAATAATAATAATAATAATAAGAAGAAGAAGAAGAAGAAGAAGAAGAAGAAGAAGGAGAAGAAGAAGAAGAAGAAGAGAAGAAGAAGAAGAAGAAGAAGAAGGAGAGGAGGAGGAGGAGGAGGTAAAGAAAATGCAGGGAAGAAGAAAAGAAGAAGAAGAAGAAGAAGAAGAAGAAGAAGAAGAAGATCAACAAAAAAGAGGGAAATATAAAGAAGCTATGTATAAAGCAAATAAAGTGAATAGAAAGAAAGTGGACAAATAAAAAAAGAAAGAAAGAAAGAAAGAAAGTGGACAAATAAAAAAAGAAAGAAAAAAAAGAAAGAAAGAAAGAAAGTGGACAAATAAAAAAAGAAAGAAAGAAAGAAAGAAAGTGGACAAAGAAGAAGAAGAAGAAGAAGAAGAAGAAGAAGAAGAAGAACAACAACAACAACAACACAACATGGTAAATGACCATGAAATAGAAGCAGAATAAAAAACGGGAAGAAGTTCGAAAAAATGATAAAACATAACAGAAGAGGGGGATGAAGGGGGGAGAAGGAGAAAGTCAACAAAAAGGGACAAAAGATAAAGAAGATATGTATGAAGCAAATAAAGTGGAAAGAAAAAAAGAAGAAGAAAGAAGAAAAGAAAGAAAGTAGACCAAGAAAGAAAGAAAGAAAGAAGAAAGAAAGTGGACAAAGAAAGAAAGTTAACAAAAAAATAAAGAAAAAAATAAAGAAAGTTAAAAAAAGAAAGAAAGAAAGAAAGAAACTTAACAAAAAAAAAAGAAAGAAGCAAAAGAAAGAAAGTTAAAAAAAGAAAGAAAGGAAGAAAGTTAACAAAAGAAAGAAAAAAAGAAAAAAGAAAGGTGATGAAGAAGAAAAACAAAGAACAAGTTGAAGATAAAAGGAAATAGATGAGAGAAGAAGAAGAAGAAGAAGAAGAAGAAGAAGAAGAAGAAGAAGAAGAAGAAGAATTGTGATCTTTGATAGAATTCGTCTTTCAATGATTGAAAATGAGTTTGAGTGTAGTTTATTTAACTCTAAAAAGGCGTCATGTTCTTGGAAATGATTTTGTGTGACGAATGCAAAATTGAACAAGTTGTTCTTGTGTGTTGGGAACTGGCACTTCGGATTGGCCAGTTGGAATAACAAGTCACTATTTGCCAAGACTATTTGCATCGTCGGTCTCTTTGCATTCATTGGGGGAAAATGTGCATTTTTAGGTGAGGGCGGTGGGGGTGGCAGGGGTGGTGGTGGTGGTGGTGGTTGTTAGTGGGAGCTACAAATCGATATGTTGTTGCGTTGGCTTTATGATAGAAGAAGAAGAAGAAGAAGAAGAAGAAGAAGAAGAAGAAGAAGAAGAAGAAGAAGAAGAAGATCAACGATACAAATCAGGAGAGTGAATATTGGAAATCGGGTGGGTGGGTTATGAGTGTGGGTGGTGAACGACTTTGTTCGTCTTCTTTCAATTACAGTTGAATCTTTTTTTAAAGGTAGGTGGGGGTAGGGGTACGATATTACATTTCTTTTTTTCTCTTTTTTCTTTTTTCTTTTTTTTTTACCTTTTTTCCCTTTTTTTCTATATGTACGAAAGCCAGACACTTTTGGCAGCCCAGTCGCCGTCACGACCCCCACCGACCCACCCACCAAAAAAGAAAGAAAAAAAAGGCCTAGATACCCGCTCAAATACTTGAGAATCTTCATTATTTGGCGTAGCAGGGTGAGGGGGTAGAATCCAAAGAAGAAGAAGAAGAAGAAGAAGAAGAAGAAGAAGAAGAAGAATATCCAGAAGAAGAGAAGAAGAAGAAGAAGAAGAAGAAGAAGATACCCGATCAAAGGCTTGAGCATCTTTCTCCTTTTTGGTGCGTAGTGGGAGTGGGACAAGGTTGTTTTTTTGTTAATAGTACAAAGTTGGAGTTGAAAGTTCACCATTTTTCTCCTTCCCTGCCCAATTTTCGCTTGTTCACTAGTGAAACATGACCCCATTCGCAATTTTAACATAAAATTATGATTGCAATAATCAATGTTCATCCTAAAAAGAAAATATTATTTACAATACACACCAGCGAGACGCCTTTCAATACTCAATGGTGAGTAAGCAAGAGACGCACAGGGTCGTTACTAGGGTCTCACTGACCCTCCTATCCATTGATACGCCCCCAATCGATGATATGATCCCCCCCACTCTACTACATGCCAATTTTTATAAAGTAGTGTTAGTTATTTCCAAATTGAGTAACATATATTACAGGGTGACCAAGAACCCAAATTATTTATTTTCCCATTAAACTAACCCTAACCCTAACCCTAAACCATAACTCTAATCCTAAACCCTAACACTAACCCTACCCCCTAGTTGAATAACATAATATTACAGGTTGACCCAGAAAAAACAGAACCCACAAATTTTGTAATAAAACTGTTAATTTTAATTTTTTTAAAGTTTAAGTCCAACAAGGGTTAGGGTTAGGGTTAGGGTAACAATTAGAGTAAGTGTTGGGGTTTAGGGTTAGTTTAATGGGAAAATAAATAATTTTGGTTCTGTTTTTTCTGGGTCATTAATGTTACTCAACTAGGAAATAACCGTAGTATTCATCTAATAATAAATGCGAATGTCCGTGTGTCAGTGTGACAATGTGTCACATTTTTCAACTTTACTCCTAGAGGCCGTAGCCCAACATCAAATACCATTTTGGTATCAGACCGTCTCAATGAGCAAATTAAAAACATTCTGGGCTAAATCTGGACCTCCAATCCTGAAAGTCCCAAGTTTTAATTGCTACGATTCTTTTCGCCAAATTTTTTTTTTGTACGATAATAATTTTTATAACTCGGAAATATTAATTTGGGAATAATCGAAAAACCAAGAATGTTGATTTTCGTGAAACTTTGGTTTGGTTTGATTTGTTTTACGGCATATCAACCTCAGTGGGCCATTTAATGCCGATTAAGTTTTGAAATAAAGTCATTCTTAAATGTATACTAAAATTTTTTATAAACACATTTTACTATTTAACCAATAAACGGGACCCTAACAGGTACTACCACTCCAGGTCAGAGTGGACCAGGGAGCAATGGTGAGGAAGGGGTGCTGCACATTCCCCACACCTCCAGAACTGGAACCTCACCATCAGATTTTAACTTACACCCAGGACATGAAGACCCTCACCGCTTTCTAGCACCTATATGATAAAACCGGCTTGGGGTTGCCATAATAGCAATAGGGTTGGACAAATCATATAGTTGCAATGGCTTGACGTGATCAGCGATTGATCAGAGGAGGTCTCTCCGACCGTCCGTCTAGCCCAGAAAAGGGCCAAAGTGGGGTGTTGTGTGTCATGGACTGATCATGCACTAGGATTCCATTGTTAATCATCACTGGTCGCCACCCATGGCCAACAAGTGGCCCCATCGGAGAGTCTTACACCTCAGCTGAGGTGCAATTGGTGTATTCTAACGCCCCAACGGAGAGGGCAGTGTGGAGCTTTGCAATCGGTTCCAAATAGACAAATTATATCATTGCTTTGATGAAAACTGTTTATTGTTTGAAAAATATTGTTCAAGTTTTATAAGATCTGATATTTACTAAATGCATGAAATATCATGAATATCAAATGGCCTAATAAATAGCCCTACTTAAGAGTTGGCTTAATTGCCACTTAATAGGGCGGCTTTTAAGCTAGTAGAATAAAATTCGAAAATCAATTCTATCACATTGCTCCCCCCGCAAAAAAAAAATCTATAGAAAAATAAATTCAGAGTTTTCCCATACAAATGAGCAAATTCTTTAGAAAATTTATTACTTCTAGATTTGAAGACAGCAACAGGTAAAACAAATACTATTGCTTTGGTGGTTGGTTTTGAAGGCTATCACAATGCAAGTGTAAAGAAAAGTAAGGTAACGATGGTGTTGTTTGTTAACCCCTGATTTATTCTTAATATTTTGAGATAAAATATATTCTACAGAAGATTTCCGAAGCTGAAACTGTTGCTAGCGACCGCCCATTTTGTTTTGTGTCTTACATCTTCCAAATTATCTGTGTGTGTGTGTATGTGTTGGTTTGTGTTTATGTGCCTGTATGAATTTGTGTGTGTGTGTGTGTGTGTGTTTATGTGTGTGTGTATATTCAACAGTATCTGATTATCATTCCAGGTTTGGCTTACCCTCTAAGCCTATTTGTTTATTTTCAGGCCCATCTGATTCTCTTTTTTGTGTTTAATACTATTGCATATTATCAGTACGTTCAAGCACTTAAAAATAGATATCACAAGCAGTGTTTAGCAGGGTTTTTTTTAACACTGATTGGTAGTAACCGCTAGGTTCCCATCTATGGGTTGAATGGGTTTAATGAAACCCGTCCTTCTGGGGCCCACAAACAGATTTCCTCAACCCGGTCGGAGGGGTTTGTATTTACCATCCCTTCCGCAAGAACGGGATGTGAGACTAAGCCGATTTTTATGCGGAGTTTAACAAGTTTGAATTCAAAATTTTCCTTCTAGACCAATTGCCATAGTAAGGTTAAAGAACCGAGTCTTGCTATATAACCATAACTTGAGGGAGAATAGTTGGATGCATATCTTTCCAGGAGTATTAACTGTTGGAATATTTTGATATATAAAGTGTGTCCACCACTTAAATTTATAGACTAGGCGAGGTCACGTGGTTTAAACCTCAACCAATCAACAACCCGAATGCGTGGCTGGTTGGCTACTTAATCACTGATATTGAGAGATGTCCATTTGCAATCATTGACTTGCAATACTGAGGAACACCAAGGAACAACCAAATGATTCTTTACCAAGGATTTACGCTGGACCGCTAAAGGACGGCCCATAAAATCGTAACATTAGCGTTTTAGGCTGATTTCATTTCACATTGCGCTAATAACAGCGGAGAGGGAAAACTGAATTCAAACCTATAAAACTTCGCTTAAGTTGACCTTGTGCCACATCCTACTCGTGCGAAGAGTTTGATAAATACGAGGGTAATCTTAAAGGTTACGTATCCAAAGCTCTGCGGACAAGAAAAACTCTTCATGCGGCTATTGGCAACATTGTTGTGTTTGTTGTGCATGTACATGGGCAACAATTAATCAGAAAAAACACAAAATATTGCCAGACACTTTACTTTACTCACCAACTTTACTTATAGGCCACCAACTTACTTATAGTCACCACTTTACTTACCTTATAGGCCCTTTACTTATAGGCGGCTGTCACCAACTTTACTTATAGGCCGTCACCGGCTTTACTTATAGGCTGTCACCAACTTACTTATAGGCTGTCACCACTTATAGGCCGTCACCAACTTAGGCTTTTACTTATAGGCTGTCACGTTTACTTATCACCAACTTTACTTATAGGCTGTCACCACTGGCGTCAAACTTTACTTATAGGCTGTCACCAACTTTACTTATAGGCTATTTACTTATAGGCCCTCACCAACTTTACTTATAGGCCGTCACCAACTTTACTTATAGGCACCAACTTTACTTATAGGCTGTCACCAACTTTACTTATAGGCGTCACCAAACTTTACTTACCGTCACAACTTTACTGTCCGTCACCACTTTACTTATAGGCTGTCACCAACTTTACTTATAGGCTCACCAACTTTACTGGCCGTCACCAACTTTATAGGCTCCAGGCGTCACCAACTTATATCGGCTGTCACCACTTTACTTATAGGCCGTCACCAACTTTACTTATAGGCTGTCAGGCTCACCAACTTTACTTATAGGCCGTCACACTTACTTTACTTATTGGCTGGCTCACTTCACCAACTTTACTTATAGGCTTTTTACTTATAGGCTGTCACCAACTTTAGGCCGGCCGTCACCAACTTTGATTGTTCACAACTTATAGTGGCTGTCACCAACTTTACTTATAGGCTGTCACCAACTTTACTATAGGCTCATGGCCGTCACCAACTTTACTTATAGGGTCACCAGGCTGGGGTCAGGCTGTCACCTACTTTACTTATAGTCACCAACTTTACTTATAGGCTGTCACCAACTTACTTATAGGCCGTCTTTACTTATAGAGACAACTTTACTTATAGGCGGCCGTCACCAACTTTACTTATAGGCTGTCACCAACTTTACTTATAGGCCGTCAGGCTGTCACCAACTTTACTTATAGGCCCTCACCAACTTTACTTATAGGCCGTCACCAACTTTACTTATAGGCTGTCACCAACTTTACTTATAGGCTGTCACCAACTTTACTATAGGCCGTCACCAACTTTACTTACTGTCACCAACTTTACTTATAGGCTCACCAACTTTACTTATAGGCTGTCACCAACTTTACTTATAGGCTCACCAACTTTACTTATAGGCTGTCACCAACTTTACTTATAGGCACCAACTTTACTTATAGACCAACTTTACTTATAGGCTGTCACCAACTTTACTTATAGGCCGTCACCAACTTTACTTATAGGCTTCTTATAGGCTGTGGCTGTCACCAACTTTACTTCACCAACTTTAGGCCGTCACCAACTTTACTTATAATCCCACGCTAACTTAGCGCATGTGTAAAGTGAGTAAAGTCGTCGGGTGGCCTAAAGTCGGTATCAGCCAGACAGCAAGGGAGTCTATCTCCTTTTCACTAGCGCTAGACCAAAGAGATTGTTTCTTAGCGTCTGAGGTGGAGCGCCACACCTCCTCACTTTACCGCACAGATCCATGTGCTACTCATACGGTGATGTTGGCGATGGCTGGTATCGAACCAAGAACCTTGTAGTTCCTAGGCGCACGCTCTACTGACTGAGCTAAACCGGCAAATTTTTACAGTAAAATGGGGAGCTGATGACAATCTCCCTGGTTTAGTGCTAGTGATGGGATATAGAATCCCTCATTGTCCGGCTGATATTGCGCCGACTTTACTTATGAAGTGATAATCCAAACTTGAAATTCGGCCTGTCGGCAGGGACAGATGATTACAACTCTTCAGGGGCTAAGTAAATCCCCCACACAATGGTGCCACCTGTTGGCCGAGGGTGGGGACGATATTATGGTGGCTGAGCAGTTAATGATTGCAAGTCATTAACTGCTTCACTTTGGACCTTAGGCCAGACGGCGGTCGGAGATCCCCAACTCCGATCAATCGGCTGGTCACGTCAATCCCTAGCATCCATAGGATTTTCCCAACCCTATTGTCCTTAAGGCAAACACCATCACTTTTTAAGATATATGAGCAAAGAACAATCCACCAGTATGGCCAAAAGAAAAAATACCGAAAGAGTTGTCTAAGTTAAATATGTAAAAGTGCTTTCATACATTAAGTAGAGCAAAACTATAAAACCCAAAGAACCAGAAATTACCTAAATAGTTTTCACCTAACGAATCATCAGGATTATTCTCAGAATTATCCTGATAATCCTTTAGGTAAAAACTATATAGGTAATTTCTGGTTCTTTGGGTTATATATATATATTATATATAATATATATATATATATATATATATAATAGTACACCGTTATATCATACTCAAGTTTCACCATAAGGATCTTCAGGGTTAAATCCACTGGATTGATTAATTGCAGTCGATTGCAGTGTATATTTTTGCGATGGTTGGTTATTGCAAAAAATACACACGTGCAATCGACTGCAATTAATCAATATCTTGATTAATCCAGTGGATTTAACCCTGAAGATCCTTAACGTAAAACTCGAGTAGGTTATTACTGTGTACCATTATAATAATAAGTTTGCTCTACTCACGTATTGAGCACTTTATATTTGTTATATCGCTGTCTTATCATTGTGAAACTTGCATCAACTAACCATTGTGACCATTTTCACCGGTAAGTCACTTTTTCCACAAATACCATATATATATATATATATATATATATTATATGATAACCCACTGGGTTATTATAGCATTAAACAAATCGAACCAAACCAAATGAAGTTAATGAAAATTATCTATACCAATTTGATTATAACTTAAAACATAAAAACTTTTATCAAAATGACTTGTTTCGACAATAAATGTCCCGAAAAAGTTGATATACCGTAAAACAAAAAAAAAAAAAAAAAAAAAAAAAAACAAAGAGTTAAAGTAATTTTTTCCCAATCGGATAGTTTGATCTTTGAATTAACTGTTTTTTATTTCTTTGTAACAACTCTTTATGTTTGTTATTTCTTTTTTGCGAGATTTTTTTAAGTTCAAAAATATTTACTTTTTTCCTTCAAACTGATCACGTGACCTATTTCGGTGATATCTACTGTACAAATATCAAAAAATGTAAATATTTATTTCTTAATGATAAGATTTTAAACACATTAATAATATGGGCCTTTCGGAGCCTGTGTCTATTCATGAAATTAACGGCGTGATCCCGGCAACACCTGCCCCATTTATTTCAAAGGGACAGGACTGAGGCGCCCACCTTCAGGGGAAAGGCCAATGGGATCTACGCATTTTTTGCACCCACCATCCCATGAGGTTCAGTTCGTGGGTGGCCCCACATTAAAAAGACCTTGTGTCACACCCGCATACGTGAGATGCGAGGTAAATAACTTAATGATATGGGCTCTTCGGGGCCTGTGGATCCGGTGGCTTTGGCCAGAGGACTATTAATGAAATTAACGGCGTGATCCCATCCTCAAGGCAACACATACCCCCTTTGATTTGAGGGGCAAGGCTTGGTTTATTGCCCAGTGTCTGAGGCGCCCCTTTGAGGGAGGAATACAGAGGGGATCCACGCCTTTTTTTGTGCCTGCCATTCCATGAGTTTCGGTTTGTGGGTGCTCCCACATTAACAGGGCCTTGTGCCTGACCCGCATAAGTGGGACACGTAGTAAATACCACATTAATAATATGAGCTGTTTTGAGGCCAATCTATCTCAGCTAGACCTTAAAAGAGGCGTTGTTAATAAATAAAAAGCTAATTAAGATTAGATAATTATTTAATAACCATTGAGAATATAACATAAATAACAAGGGGAATTGTGACGTTGGTGGTGATGTAGTTTCGGTGACAGATAAACAGACACAGAATCTCCATTATAATAAGATATAAACACGGAAACCCGTATCTCTTCCGCGTCATTAACGATCTGAATAGAGACAACGCCCTGTCGTCTGGGGCGTTAGAATACACCGATTGCACCTCTGCAGAGGGGTAAGACTCCCCAATGGGCCACTTGTTGGCCGTGGGTGGCGAACCGAGATGCTTGAGGACAGAATCCTGGTGGATGAGCAGTCCATGGAAATCTAAAAGATTGCAATGGAGTTATCAGAATAATAATTAATTATTATAAATCTAGTTATTTTGTTATTGTCTAAAAGAACTTCAATGGTTAAATTTTTAAAAATACTAACAGTACCAAGTACTCGCTCGGTTACCTCATTTTAGGAATAACACCCGCCCCCTTTAGAAATACCGGATACTTTTTATAATATCACAATTTTTCCTTAAGGGGATTCGGTGCTATTCGCAGAATTGCATTCTGGCCTCCTGCCTTAAAAACACTGGGCGGTGATAGCTGAAAAAACTACCCCACCAACGAATGAAGTGCCTAGCTGAAGTGGTGTGTATTTTGACATACCTATTGTCCAATTGCGATACCATGAAATAAAAGATCTTTTTTTTAACTAGCAAAATAAAAAACACCCTCTGGGCGGTGTAAAAATAGATTTTTGAAACATATTGTCTGAGGGGTAGGAGTAAAAAATTCAATGTCAGCGAGTTTGTACCTTAAGTAAGTAAAATCCTCAAATTCATTAAAGGATTAAAAAAATAAAACAATTTGAAATGTAAACTTTAAATATGTATTAAAATAAAACAAACTATATATAAATATATAATACCAGTCATGTATTTATTAGAACTTGTTTTAAAAAACAATGAGGACTGTCTAACATGCATGTTCAAATTTTGAGTGTATTTATTCTGTTATGACGATTTTGGGTAATGTGACGTAAGCAGTGACGTAGTTTTTGTTACAGACAAAAACCGGAAGCGAATCTCCATTATTAATAGAGATTAAAAATGACCTGACATTTTTTTATTGAAATATAAAAGAATATAATAATATTCAGATTTTTTTTTATTTATGTTTGTTTAATGTCTTGTTTTTAGTTAAAATAAAAAAGAATATCTAAATATTTTGATTTTTTTTATTTGTAATTGATTGTTGGAAATAAATATATTATGATAGAATAAAAATACCGAAAACATATTTTGATTTTTTAATTGACTGTCGAAAAAAAATGAAAAAAATTCGTAGGTGGGGTTGTTTTTTCAGCTAACACCGCCCAGTGTTTTTAAGGTAGGGGGCGGGACACAATTCTGCGAATAACCCTGGGAATCTCACCCCCTTTTTTAGCATACATGTCCGGTACCCAAACTTTGGCCGAACCGCTCTCGCCGAGGATAATTTCACGTTACCTGACAGGGAAAAATAGAAGGACAAGAAATGAAGCGAGAAGACAATTCAATGTGTGTATACGTGCGTGTGGAAGAGGTAAGAAGGAAAAGGGGCTGCGTGTGCTGCGTGTGTCTTAGTCGAGAAAGGTGGAACGGCGAAGCGTTTTAAATCACAATCGAGTGACTACTATCTGCTTCAAGATATTTTACATGGGAATTCTATCAATCCTACAGATCAATATGCCATTAAATGGTTATGGGTATATTAAATTGACATATTCCATCCACTCTAAGAAGGCACATAGACAGGTATATATATATATATATATATATATATGCACACACACACACACACTCACATATATACATACATATATATATATACACACACACACACACACATATATATGTATATAAAATTATGGTTTATATTAAATTGACAT
This sequence comes from Doryteuthis pealeii, assembly GCA_023376005.1. Classification (NCBI taxonomy): domain Eukaryota; kingdom Metazoa; phylum Mollusca; class Cephalopoda; order Myopsida; family Loliginidae; genus Doryteuthis; species Doryteuthis pealeii. The sequence goes on along the minus strand of CM042168.1, from coordinate 39,268,590 downwards.
ATTCCATCCACTCTAAGTAGGCACATAGACACGTATATATATATATATAATATATATATATATATATATTATATATATATATTATCAGAGAAAAGGGCTTAAATACCGGTCATATTAGCAGTTATGAATTTATTTCCACCGAACGCGCACACACACAAACAAAAGGCACATCTCATGTTTAACAATTTTATTAACGATCTTTTCGAGCTTTCTGGTCAACCTTTTTACATTGGGATCCGTAGATTAGTCCACCAAAATTCTTATTAAATAAGATTAATTTTGAATGCAGTACTTACATTTTAAAATGCCTATAACACTTTTCCTACCAATTCTCCTCCTTCAGCCTCCACACTCTTTAATATAATTTCTACAAGTTCCCCTCCTAGTTACTCTCACTACTACTAACTTGAAAAATCCTACAACACAAACACACCACCCCTGATGATGGCACTTCGAAGTGCCAAAAGTACTTGGTATAAAAACTTCGGTGGACTAATCCACAGATTCCATCCCAATGTAAAAAAAAGTTAGGCAGAAAGCTCGAAAAGATCGTTAATAAAATTGTTAATCAGGAGACGTGTCTTTTGTTTAATTATATATATATATATATATATATATATATATATATATATATATATATATATATATAAATGGTAAATAAAAAGCTCACAATCGGTTATAGATCTATTCCTACCCAGTTTTTTATTTACTAACTATATAGCTATCAACTCATATCTGCTATTGATGAATTTTTAATTAATGAGATCCAAGCACTGCAACACTGATGGCAGAAGTGTGTGGGCCACAAGGGGACTTTGTTGAAAAATGAACCTTGTTTGATCGCATACCATGAGAGTATTAGGGTCAGTCTATGAACTTTTCAACCCACCATCGTATGGCATACAATGTGATGCTTGAAATTCGTAGGTTTATTTAATAGCAGAGCCATCGTTGTAGAAGAACAGAAGTTGTACTATTCAACACATAGCTGGGGGTGATGAGGGGATTCATACCTTTTTCATGGGTATTAGTCAGAAAGTCAATATAATCGCGTTGTAGCGTAATTATTATGGTCTACGGGGAATTTGGGGATTGAAAAGAAAACGGTATTCAGATTTCTGGAGAAAGAGAAGAAAAACAAATGAGAACAAAGGTTAAAATTTAGAAGGGTAAACATCAACAGGTGCCAGCAATTGACCGACGAATGACCCTGAAACTAGATTAAAAAATAAAAACGGAAGTTCCGAGTTTTGACCGGAAGCGGAAGTGGGTGACCCTCCCACCCCGTGACGAGAAACGGAAGAAGAGAAAAATCGGCCTTTTCGACTAGGCCTTCGTAATGGGCAGACGGGACTTCCCGAGTTCCCCGTGATGTGTTTCGCATAGTAGTACCGAACATAATTTACGATAGAATAATTTGACATTACTCTCTCTCTCTCTCTCTCTCTCTCTCTCTCTCGAAAGAAAGAAAGAAAGAAAGAAAGAAAGAAAGAACTGTAATTTTATTCTTTACTTGCTATTTTAACTAAATCGTTAAATTAGGAAAATTTAGCAATGAAAGATGAAGTGATGGAAGAGTGAGTTTCAGTTGTTATATTTTTTTTTATTATACCCCTCTGTTTCAAATCTTTTTATTGCATTCTTATTTAGTTTCATTAGACTTTCTAATTTAATGTAATATTTTATTACATTAAAACTTAAATACTTGCAGCCTACGGAGAATGCATATATTTGCTAGTAATACTTAGTAAACAATTATATTTCTAAGTAGTGACTTTGATCCACACTAGATGGCCACACTTCTGGCTTTGTACCAAAACTAAGTTCAGCTAAGTAAATGACGTATTATATATAATTGGTTTGGACTAATTTCATCATCTTTGTTGCTTTTCATAATATTTTGTCTATGTATCTTCTGAACTTTTACTTGGTTTCGTTTTTTTTTTAAGCTTCATGGGTACATAATGCCAACGACATCCTTGGAGAAGAACAGTCGTGATACTATTTAACCTATAGCGATAAGTGGTTTATACCTTTCCCAATGTTATTAGTCCAAAAAAGAAATCAGGATTTACATTTTTGCATTTCATCTTAAACAATTTGGATGGTTTCATTTTTAACCAGAGGGTGTGCAAAATGATAACCGTTCGAAGATTAAGGAATAATGATAAATAGATATTTTATTATATTAAATTTTAAATACTTGCACCCAGAGGTGCATATATTTGCTAGTAAGTGTAATATTTTATATCGTTCTTATTTAATTTCATTAGTCTTCCTAATTTCATATGATGTTTCATTAGATTAAAACTTAAATGTCCTTTCTCTTTCCATTATGACGACGCACATAATAAATAAGAATTCTGCGGATAAGCCACACCAGATATTCAGGATTTACATTTTTGTATTTCATCTTAAACGATTTAGATGGTTTAATTTTTAACCAGAGGGTGTTGCAAAATGATAACCGTTCGAAGATTAAGGAATAAGCGTATTGATATATAGATATTTTATGACATTAAAATTTAAATTCTTGCGTCCAGGGGTGCATAGTTTTGCTAGATTAAAAAAGAAATGTTGGCTGCCATTGCTAAACGGCTGAACGAACACCTATCAATAGATTTATCATTAAACAATTAACCCCGACCAGAGTTTTCACAATCTTTCCACTTGGCTATCTCGCTTCCCATTTTTCCCGCCATGAATATTTAACGTCTTTCGTCGCATTCAATCTTTATCTTCTTAAATTATCAGCTGTTCGCTTAATAAAAAGGCCAAGAACCGGCGACGCGTGCCGCTGGATACTCAGTCAGGTTACAATAGTTTGATACTGTCATCGACATGATCGAAGAGTGGGGGTGGGTGGGGGTGGGGAACTGGGATGGAGGTGTAAGGGTCAGCGTTTTCAACCCTTCAGTGCAAAAATTCCTAATCTAAGAACTCCAGCCTCCGCATCGAAATTGGCAAAACCCGCGTTCCCTGATAGCAGCGGTGTCTTGGAAGCCGGCCAAGCGAGGCGCACCATTTTCATGACAGATCAATGGCGAACTACTTTCCGAATACTTGTTCTCACAACACAGTTCAGTAGACTGTAAATAGAGAACCACCGTAGTGCGATGGAGGAGTGCGGGTTGCAGCTGTGGGGTGTAACAGTCTTCGGCAAAGCGAACCATATTCTCTTGCCTTTGTTCAATGGTAAATAACAAAAAGAAGAAGAAGAAGAAGAAGAAGAAGAAGAAGAAGAAGAAGAAGAAGGAGGTCGTGCCTCTATTGATCAAATCTGTACAGTACGACAAGGGGATCACGACGTGGGGTCCGAACGGGGTCACGAGTTCTGCAGTGTCATTGCTCGATTTAAAAAGGTGAAGCTTTGGCTCTATGGACCGAGTTTTGGGGAGAAGCACGCGCATCCTACGTTCGTCGGAATTTTACACGCCCACGACAAAGCTCGAAACTAGGGACGAATGGTGTTATGAAGCATCCAGGTGTGTAATTATGGTTGGTTGGATTTTACGGTATGTCAACTCTTGCTGGATTATTTTATGCCGAAGATGTTTTATAAACCCATACAAATAAACGTTATATACAGTTCAGTTAGTTCTGTTCAATAGTATTTGAACAATAACAGTTGGTTGGTTGGGTGGTTGGTTGGTTGGATTTTACGGCATGTTAACTCTTGTTGGATTATTTTATGCCGAAAACTTTTTTTCTATTCACCCAAAGATGGGACCCTAACAGGTACTACTACTCTGGTTCAAGGTGGACTTGGGAGTAATGGTGATGAAGGGATACTCCACATTCCTGTGAGTTCCAGAATTTGAATTTCACATCATGTTGGTTGGGATTTTACGCGCTAACGATAAAGTCTCGAAAACTAGGCACGAATGTTATTATTGAGGGATTACATCGAGCATCCAAGTATGTAATTATGTTTTAAATGGAATTATAAAGGTGGGTGTACAGGTCACCTGCTGACAGGCGACAATATATTGAATATTTATGATTTATATTGACAGAGATATTTGACAAATCGAGAAGGCACGCTTAGCGTAAAATTTATCATCGTAGGATTGATTGACTGGCTGGTTGGTTGGTTCGTTGGTTGATTGATTTTATGGCATGTCAACCCTTGTTGGATTATTCTATGCCGAAGACGATTTGTTTTATTCATTCAGGTACTCAAGTTTTGTAAACTCACTTTTTTAAACAGATTTTTTTCAAACTCATTTTTTCTATTTAAACCATATGTGGGACCATAACAGGTACTACCACTCCGGCTCAGAGTGGGCATGGTAGAAATGGCGATGAAGGGATACTCCACTTTCCCCAGAGCTCCAGAATTGGAACTTTATCATCAGATAGAGCTTAACATCATACCCAGAATAAAGATCCTCAGCCACCGCGTTCTAGCACGTATATTAATGGCTGGGACTTACCATAAGGGCAATAGGATTGGGACAATCTTATAGGTGCTAGGGCTTGACGTGATCAACCGATTGATCGGAGGGGGGCTTCTCTGACCGCCCGTTTAGCGCAAGTAAGTAAGGACCAAAGTGGAGTGTTGCATGTCATGGACTACTCAGCTACCAGCGTTCCAACCTTAAGCATCACGGGTCACCACCTCCAGCCATCATGTAGCCCCATTGAGGAGGCGTTTTTACTTCTCTGTAGTATTGCAGTAGGTCTAAAGCCGTCGGGATTTTACACGCCATAACAAGGTCAGGAAACTAAGTATGAATGTTATCATGGAGCGATAACTTTGAGCATCCAGGTGGGTAATTATGGATTAAATGAAATTCACGGGTCACCTGCTGACATGCGACATTATTCAAACGAGGATTTATATTGTTAGATAATTTTGACAAATGGAGTAGTGCCTTCTTAAACTTAACGTAAAGTTTATCATCGTAGGAAATGAAATCGGCGGTCAAAGTTCAAATCCTACACGAGGCTGTTTACGTTGACACGGAAAGGCAGGAATTTACCTGTTGTAAAATAATGTGTGTGGAAGTCAGGATGTGACATCTGCGGTGAGTTGACTAGTGACGAATTGTGACGTGTTAAAGTAAGGAGCTGATGTTTGGTGGGGCATTCTATCTCAGACGCAAAAAAAACAATCTCCCTCGTCTAGCGCTAGTCAAAAGGGGATAGACTTCTTCACTGTCTGGCTGATACCGACAATAAGCCACTCTGCTTACTTTACTTTATTATTAAAGTTGGTTGGCTAGTTGGACGCAATGTTCTTGGATTGCTTATTGCCAAAGCTTTCCTTGGAGAAGAACAGTAGTGATACTATTTAACTCATAATTGAGGATATAATGGGGTTGATACGTTCCCCAAATGTATTAATCCGAAAGTGAATTTAATAGTTGTATTGGAGTTCGAACTCACTTTATAAGATCTCACAGTCCAGTACACTAGCCACTACATCACAGGAGATTATTTGTCCGTTCTCTCTCTCTCTCTCTCTCTCTCTCTCTCTCTCTCTCTCTCTCTCTCTCTCTCTCTCTCTCTCTCTCTTTCTGTGTGTGTGTGTGTGTGTGCGTGCGTGTATGTGTGTGTGTGTGTGTGTGTGTATAACCGACACACAGACTATTGTCGCGTTGCTGGGTATTAGTCCAACTGGATATTTCGAACTCGTTTATTACGATGTCCCTGTGCAATACGTTAGCCACTACATCACGGAGAATTTCCGCCCCCCCCCCAGTTGGCTGATGGTAAGTGTGGCCTTCCACCTCAGACGCTACAAAACAATCTCCCTGGTCTAGCATTAGTGAAAAGAGACTCCCTCGCTGTCTGACAGTAAATCATTTCTGCATAAACGACACTCTTTTGTTCGTTCCCTATCCGCTTTTACCGCTCTGTCGGCTGCGGCGTTAGAATGAAGCGACTGCACTTCTACAGAGGGCTAAGATTACCCCCAATGGGTTGGCCAGTGTCGACCCGTGATGCTTAAGGATATAATACTCCACTTTGGCCCTTTCTTGAGCTAGACGGTCGGAGAGACCCCCGTCAATCAATCGGCTGGTCACGTCAAGCCCTAGCACCTATTATTGCCCGAACCTATTGCCCTTATGGCAAGCCCCGACCCTTTTATCATAGGGGTGCTAGAAGGCGATAGTTGAGGTTCTTCATGTCCTGGGAATGACGTTAAACTCTATCTGATGTTGAGGTTTCAGTTTTGGAGGGTTGGGGAATGTGCAACAACCCTTCATCACCATTGCTCCCAGTTCCACTCTGACACTGAGTGGTAGTACCTGTTAGGGTCTCATCTATGGGTTAAATAGAAAAATGTATTTATAAAAAAATTATCTATTAAGAATGACTTTATTTCAAAACTTTATCGGCATTAAATGACTCACTGAGGTTGCTATGCCGTAAAACAAAACAAACTAAACCAAACTATCCGCTTTTATTAGACTGACAACCGAGTCGCCTTCATGTGACAATTTAATGATTTATCCTTCTTCGTAGACTCGCTGCGTTTATCAAGTTGCTTTCTGACGCGTCCACAGACACTAAAAACCACCTCTTGCGTCCACCTTGTAATCAGAATTAGAAGACGTATATACTCTTAAATTACGCTAGTACATTTGGAATAATACAATCGAATATCGACGACGGTGCCGCCCTACGTCGTTTACCGGAAGGGAAAGCTGCACGAAAGAAGATATAAAAAGGAGTGGATGCGGGGGTGGGGCGTAGACGGCCATTAATTTCCGTTTGATTTGCGCGGGAAATTCCGAGACCGAAGAAGTTGTAGCGTGTTTGTGATATATATTACTTATTTTTCAAAGACCAATCATTCTTTATATATACTAATACTTGGTTAGTTGGTTGGCTATTTTGTTTTATGGCATATCAACCCTTTTCGGGTCATTTAATGCCGAATCAAGTCATTTTGATAAACAAAGGACTCAGGTTGGTTGGTTGTTTTGTTTTAAGGCATATCAACCCTTTTCAGGTCATTTAATGCCAAATCAAGTCATTTGGATAAACAAAGGACTCAGGTTGGCTGGTTGTTTTGTTTTATGGCATATCAACCTTTTCGGGTCATTTAATAAACAAAGGGCTCAAGTTCCTTACATACCTGCTTTTTCTTTTTTTGGTCACCCAATTAAGTATTGAACAGGCTCATCACTGCTTAACTTCGTTGATCTAGTGGAAATCGGTGATTTCAACATGACTTGACTGTAATACATATTAATAGTATTAGTTGTAATATTTTTTTAAATTTCTTTAATTAAAAAAAAAAATTATTTAATCTTAAAAGAAAAACTTTTTGATATGGCCTATTGTTGGTATCAGCCGGACAGGGAGATTTTTTTTTGTTTTATTTTTGTTTTTGCTGAAGCGCTACACTTACTTCACCACACCACAGATCAGATTACACAATTGCAAGGTCCATACCATCCAATGACAGTCCATACCATCGAACCAGGAACCTTGCGATTTCTAGTCGGTTGCTCAGTCTGTCTCTATCTATCTATTCATTTACCTCAGTCTGTACATATCCATCTATCTATGTATCTATCTATCTATCTCAGTCTACTTATATATATATATATACATATATATATATATATATATATATATATATATGAAAAGACTAAGATAGATAGATAGATAGATAGATGAAATCAATGATAGATATTATTTTACAATAGATAGATAGATAGATAGATAGATAGATAGATAGATTTATTGATATATATATATATATATATATATATATATATAGATATGAAAAGACTACGATTTCTAGATAGATGGATATGAACAGACTGAGATAGATAGATAGATAGATAGATAGATAGATAGATAGATAGATTAAAAAAATGGAAGAGTGTGGTTTAATGGTTAAAGTCATAGTTCAAATCGTGGACTTGGTAATTGCATTCACTTAGCGTTAATACCCATGGGAAAGGTATGAATCATACTTTCCTTCCAACTATGAGTAAATAGTATGAGGCTTAGTTCTTTAACCTTGGTTAGGCAATCGGTCTGGAGAAGGAAAACTCTGAATTCAAACCTGTTAAACTTCGCTTAATAAATTGACCTTGTGTCACATCCCGCTCATGTGGAGGGGTTGGTAAATATATATATAGATAAATAAAATGTATCTCCTATGTTGTGAGACTAGAAAATCATCACCTGTCAAAAACAGATCCTGTTTTCACAGCTCGTTAACCGATACATATGTCGTGGTTGACCGAAACTTACATAATAGGCCACTTTAAAACGAAAGATGGAGGACCATCAAATGCTTACGCCCGACTGCTTCAACTGGGGGCGACGGAACAGGACCCCCCCCCCCTTGGATGGCAAAACTTGATTCATAGTAAATCAATTAAAAACCGAAAGGACGGATAAGAGTGGTAATTGGTTGGTTGGTTCGATTTTATGGCATATAAACCCTTGTTGGGTTATTTTATGCCGAAGACGTTTTTGTTTTATTCATTCTTAATGAGTACTCAGTTTTTTAAAGCTCAATTTTTAAACAGATTTTCTTAAACTCATTTTTTCTATTTAACCCATAGATAGGACCCTAACACGTACTACCAATCCGAGTCAGAGTAAACCTGGGAATAATTGGGATAAAGGAGTACTCATTTCCCAGAGCTCAAGAATCAGATAAAGTTTAACCTCATACTGGGACATTAAGACATATATGCTAAAAGGGTTGGAGCTTGCCATGAGGGCTATAGGGTCAGGACAATCCTATAGGTGCTAGGGCTTGACGTTTAGCCTCCGTAAGCGCCAAAGTGGAATGTTGCGCAGCCACGAGGATTCCGTCCTTAAGCATCATGAGTTGCCACCTACGGTCAACAGGTCGCCCCATTAGGGTATAGTCGGTGTAATCTAAAGTCCTATCAGATAGGGCTAGTAGTAGTAGTAGTAGTAGTAATTAAAGTGGGCGGAGTGGTCTATTACGGCATCAGGAGTCTATCCCCTTTTCCCTAGCGTTAGCTTCTGAGGTGAATCGCCATGCCTACCATCATCTACCCCATTTTACTGCACAGATCTAAGTTGTGTTACGTATGTGCTGATTTGGCGAGGGCCGGTGTTGAACACGGAACCTTAGCGGTTGCACTACCGACACGAGCTGTATGTGTCAATTTTTAAGCGGTGCACAGTGGTTTTAAATTCTTTAGGATTTTCCTTCTCTTAGATCGGTTGCCTTATTGTGGCTAAAGAACCCAGGAAAAGAACATGCAAGTCCGTCGAGCATTGGAGATTGGAGATATCTATCTATCTATCTATCTATCTATCTATCAGTCTGTTCAATTATATCTCTGTACATATCTATATCTGTTCATATCTATCTATTCATTACTCTCGTCTGTTCATGTCTATGTATGTATGTATGTATGTATCTATCTATCTATCTATCTATCTATATTTATTTATTTATTTCACACTGTTCTATCTATCTATCTATCTATCTAACCGAGTTTCGCATCTAGCTATGTTCATATCTATCTATCTATCTATCTATCTATCTATCTATCTATCTATCTCCGTTCGCTTCACGATTTAAATTTTAAGGAATTTGCAATCGACTAATTATCTCTTTTAAATGTATCAGGAAGAAACGAAGAAAAGGACCAAAGAATAAGATGAGGGTGGAGGTATATTCATATCTATCTAGCTATCTATTTATCTAGCGAGCTAGCTAGCTATATATCAATCTATTTATTTATCTAACTTGCTAGCTCTGTGCATATCTATCTATATATATATCTATATATATATATATATATATATATATATATATATATATATATATATATCTATCTATCTATCTATCTATCTATCTATCTATCTATATATATATATATATATATATATATATATATATATATATATATCTATCTATCTATATTATCTATCTATCTCGGTCTATTCATATTTATCTATACCAGTCTATTTATGTCTATATATCTATCTATCTGTCTATTTATCTATCTATTTATTTATCTATCTATTTATTTATCTATCAATCTCAGTCTATTCATATTTATCTATCCCAGTCTATTCAAATCTATCTATCTATCTATCTATCTATCAGTCTGTGTATATATATATCATGGGAACAACCCTGCAAGTCTTCCTCTCAGCCGTTGGAGCATTGGCGAAAAGTTTATCACTTCAGATAAAGTGAATGAATTTTAGTGGTCATTCGAATGGTCAGTAAAAACCGGTCGCGTTCCCTCAAGCCTCGTTCTGCATAGAAGGCGTAACAGGCCGGCCTGTAGACGCAAGGGTTTTTATTTCTGGCCGTCGCTAGTGTTTTTATCCTAAGTCCATCGAGTTTATTGCCCGGAATCTGGGATGATGATTGATCTCAACGGGACCGGTTTAAATGATATTGACTGTTGCGTTCAAAGTAGACATGGCGGCACGTCACATTAGATAATGCCGCCAAAAGAAACCATTTTTGGCGGGAAAGTGAATTGCAAATGCTTTCTCCGACAATGGACTCATCAAATAAAAACCATTTAATGTCTCCATACGGACAAAAAAAAACAATTCACATCTTCCTTGAAAACATTAACAAATAGTTGCCATTGTCTGAGAATTCTGATATGAATTCACTCTCATTATTTCTTGCGTTATTCGGTGAACCGTGTTCAATTCTTTGAATTCATTCTTCTAAGTCTCTTCATATCTATCTATCTATCTATCTATCTATCTGTTTATCTAAGTCTGTTTACCTCTTACTATATACCCTAGTATTTTCATCGGTCTCTTTTTTCTCAATCTATCTATCTTTCAATCAATCAATTAATATCTCTATCTATCTATCTCTCTATCTATCTCAGTCTATTTCTATCTATCTCAATCTATTTGTTATTTATCTATCTCTATATATCTATCTATCTCGGTCTATTTTCTATGTATCTATCTAGCTATCCATCAATGTATCTATCTCAGTCTATTTCCATCGTCGTCTCTATCTATCTATCTATCTATCTATCTATCTATCTTTGTCTCCATCTATCTATCTATCTATCTATCTATTTTTCTCTCTATTCATATATACTTCTGTTCATATCTATCTATCTGTGTGTATGTGTGTATGGTGATTGCCAATTCTTCACAGAAGAAAGTTCGGTTGTGAGAACGAAGATGACCTAGGGTGGGAAAACAGAAGATTCGATACACACTGGGTGCTCAGATACTCCTATCCTTGTTCCAAACTAAGCCAAACTTACTAAACAATGATACTTTGGATTTGGGTGTATGCTTATGCGCGCAGGGTGTCTCATGTGATGTAACATTGAGGTAGACAAGCAGACCATTATTAGTGAGTTCGATTCTCATTGAGCGCTTCATACTTCTGGCCTTGTGCCAAACTAAGTAAACCAAAGTAAACGACTGCCTATTACACCGGGACAAGCAAGAAGGCGTTAAGCGGGAAGTCTTTCTCTTGTATGTTCCACGCAGTAACTACCCTAAAATTTCACTCTGCTTCCAACGCAGCCGTGCATCGATAGGAGATTTCTTGATTTCCCCTCCCCCACGTTCGTTGTAACCGGGTGGCTGCCCGGTGGGATACAGACAGTAAGATGGGAGGGTTTAATCTGTTGGTAACAGTGATATTGATTTGCTGTTTCTGCCCGCGAAGCTAGTAACGAAAAACTGACTCACTGATGTAACCTTCAGCTGTATTCACAAATGCAAAGTAGTCTGGGCGTCTATTGTATTATTTTTTGTGTGCCACCACTACCGCTGACGCCGTCGACACCGGCACCGTTACGCCACCGACGTCACCATCAGCTCTACTGTGCTCCATTTAGAGCCGCACTCTCCTCGTACTCTTTCGGGGATAGGTCGTTTCAAAAAGAAAAAAAAATCCTGATATGCAACCCAGAAATACTGATAGGTACGTGCCCTGTGTCCCTGATGCACAAAAATCTAAAAGGACGCAGTAAAATCGTATCCATGCGTCCGTTACGCGCCGCCGCCGCCACCGCCGCCGTCATCATCAGCTCTACCGAGCTCCATTTAGAGCCGCACCCTCCTCGTACTTTTTCGGGAATACGTCATTTCAGAAAGAAAAAAAATCCTGATATGCAACCAAAAGATGCTGATAGGTACGCGTCCCGTGTTTTTCTTTTTTCTTCCCTCACCATTTCAAGCTAACTGTTAATACATTTCAATAGTTTCTTAGAAATTAATTACACAGTACATGTTACAAGGTAGGCGTTAGACGGCTTTCGATGGGACCCATAAATATTTTCCGGGGGCTCATTCAAAGCAGATATGTGCGTCTCAGGACGCACTAAATAAAAAATCTATCAGCATCACTGCAACCCTTTAAAAATGTTTTTTAAAAAATGAGTGCCCATCAGGAATAAATAAATCAAAGTGTCTTCGGCATAAAATAGGCCAACCAAGGTTGATATGCCGTAAAATTCAACCAACAAACCAAACCGTTATAGAAATCAAACGATTTATGTAAATAAGTTTGGTTTGGGGTTTTAAAACTCACCCTCAAAAAGTGTTACATAATTTCATAGGCAGCTTATGAATTATTTACGTACCTGTAGTTAGAATATTTGAATTAGGGTCCGTTAGATTTAAAATCAGAGGTAGGGAATTTTCCTTATCAGTTGGGGTTATGATTGGCATGACGATGATCCGAACTGACCTTCCGGTACGGGCGTAAGAATAAGTTTTAGTTTAGATGCGACGCAGATTTTAGAGCGGGCGGACTTAAAGGTAGTCCACTCTGATGTCGTTTCTCGATCCGCGGCGGCTGAATATGGGCTGGGTTGCGAAATAAAGCTTTATCAAGAAAACAACCAAATCTTGTTTGTTAAGTACCGTAAATCCTCGAGTATAATCCGCACTTTTTCCCCAAAATTTAAAGGTCAAAATCCCTAGTGCGTACTATATACGAGGTTAAAGATGAAAGATATTTTCTAAGCAATGTCTGAGTCTCTATTTTTCTGTCCGTCTGAATAAACATTGGTTTATTCAGACGTATTTTGTGATGCCGGGCGCAAAAATACCTTAAGCTAAGCCTGAAAGCAATGAAGTCATAAAAGAATTATCCATAACTTGTAGTAAGCAACATTTATTAAAATAAAAGTATTCAGAAACAGAATAACATGTTACATAAACAATTAGCAAAAATATTTACTCAAGTTAGAGAAGAGGTGCGTATTATACACGAGGTTTAGGTTTTTCAGAGGTACAGCCCCCTAAAAATCCCCTGCGTATTATACTCAAGGGCGGACTATACTCGAGGATTTACGGTAATTAAAACAAGAAGAAACGCTGCCCGAGAAATCAACAAAGAAAACTAACCCTTAATGGAAAGCCGACAAGATCAACAGGAGAAAATGGCGGCCGAGTTAGACGAAGTAAGCAACGAGTTAGAACCAGTACAAGCAGAGTTAGGACCAACATCTATCATCTCATCTCTCCTATCTATCTACCTGTCTGAGGTGGAGCGCCATGCCTACCATCTTACTTTTCTGCACAGATCCAAGCTATGCTACTCATGAGCTGACTTATCGACGGTAGGTATCGAACCCGGAACCTTAGGATTGCAAGGTGGATGTTCTTTTGACTGAGCTAAATGTAAATAATTTCGATAATTCTGAAAGAAAATGCTAAACTTTTGGTCATGTCTGTCTGTCTGTCTCTCTCCCTCTCTCTGTCTCACCGTCTCTCTCTCTCTCTCTCTCTCTCTCTCTCTCTGTTTCTTCTCTCTCTCTCTCTCTGTTTCTCTCTCTTCTCTCTCTCTTTCTCTCTGTCTGTCTGTCTGTCTGTCTGTCTCTCTCTCTCTTTCTGTTTTTCTCTCTGTTTCTCTCTCTCTCTCTCTCTCTCTCTCTCTCTCTTTGTCTGTCTCACTGTTTTTTCTCTCTCTCTCTCTCTCACTCTGTTTCTCTCTTTGTTTTCTCTCTCTCCCACTCTCTTCTCTCTCTCTCTCTCTCTCCTCTCTCTCTCTCTCTCTCTCTCGTATATACACCCGAGTAAAGGGTTATATAACAAAAAATCTTCGGTTTTGAATGATATCAAAATGCAAGTGTAAAGAAAAAATAAGGTAAATATGATGTTGTTTCTTTACCTTTGTTTTATTCTTGATATTTCGATATAAAGATCTCTTCGTCAGAAGATTTCTGAAATTCTAGTGTTGTTGCTAGGAATCGTTCATTCTGTTTTGTGTCTTCCAAATTCTCTGTGTGTGTATGTATGTGTGAGTCTGTGTGTATCTGTGTATTTATGTGTGTTAATGTGTGTGTTTATGTGTTTGTGTGTTTATGTGTGTGAATCTTCGTTTATATGCTGGATTCCCACGTTTTTCTGCGTTGTTTTTATTGATGACTTTTTTTTGTATCTAATGGGTGTTACAAAAAAATAAAAAATAAAAATAAACAAACAAAATTATTTACTGATTGTTGTGGGCGTGACTATAAATGTTGATTAATCTTTTTTAATTGTCGAGTTCAAAAGAAATTTAAATGAGAAATGAATCGATTAAAAAGAAAACAGATTTGAATAGGAAAAAAAAGAAAGAAAGCAGGAGTTAAACAATAATAATAATCTTCATACAATGACTGCTATTTACACAGTAGCATTGCAACCAACAAAGCCTTCATCAGATGATGACTCTGGGTTCAGGCATGGTTTCGGGGCCGAAGCATCATTACCACTAACCCAGAGCGCCCCAGCAGTATTTCACGATACCACCAGACTTTTTCGGTTTGATGTCACAATATAGGACTGCCATATCCACGCTGATGCGGTTAGAGTTTTCTCCTGGATCTTTTTTATGTATTTCCTCTTGTCTGGTGGAGAAAGTCCAAGTTTAGACAAAAATGCCAAGGTTGGGTTGGTAATAAATCCCCGGCATCCGACTTCGATGGGAAATACATCTGTTATCCATCCGTTTCTGACGCATTGGTCACGTAGGTCTTCATATTTTTCCAACAAAAATTACCTAATCGATTATCCCCCTAATCGATTTTTATTCCTATATTTTTATATAGGAATAAAAATTTAAACTAAATAATTCAAACTACAAGACGGTTCTATTAAGCAATAATTCAGATCACGTTGAATTTTATTAAGAACGTGTTAAACTCTGCTTAAAAATTGATTTCGTGTCACATCCTATTCGTGTGGAGGGGTTGGTCAAGAGTTCCCCTTTGTTTATGTTGGAATTATAGGAAATATCCGAAGATTTTTTTTATATCTGGGAAAATATTTAAAAATTAGTATTTGAATAGTAAGAGAAGGGAAAGTCATTCCGAGGTCTACGATGGTGTGACTTCCTCCTTGACCTCTAGGGTCATCCCCTCAGGCCACATCTCCTCCGCTGTCACTCTGCACTTGGTGACACAATCGTTACGTAACATTTTTTAAAGGGAGAGAGAGAGAGTCGTTTTGTAATTAAGTTAATCTATACATCTCTAAAAGGCAGTTGTGTGTATGTATGTCCGGAGGAAACTAGGAAAAGAAAACAATTAACAACAATGTAAATATATATACACATTCGCTCTCACCAGAGCTTGCTTTTTGTATAAAAATAATGAAGATTTGGTTATTTCCTATAACTCCAACATAAACAAAGGGGAACCAATCTTGACTGATAAATTATTTATTTATTTTCCCAGTAAACTAACCCTAAACCCTAACCCTAACCCTAAACCCTAACTCCAACCCTAACCCCGTCTTATTTTTCCTAGTAGATCAATAAATAAATAATTTATCAGTCAAGAGTGTTTCCCCTTTGTTTATGTTGGAGTTATAGGAAATAACCGAATATTTCATTTATATCTGGGAAGATATTTAAAAATTAAGATTTGAATAGTAAGAGAAGGGAAAGTCATAGGTTGCGTTCGTGTTAACGTGCCATTAAAATCAATCAACTAGCCAGTAGAAACGGTGTTCCCCTTATGGAAACGGTCTAGGAATTCTTTAACTGGCACTGCCTGGAAATGGTGACATCGGAGCTGAGTTCTTCAATCTATCAATCAATCTTAAATCTGGTATAATATTCTGTTTTTGTTTCTTCTTCGGGGGTGGGGGGGTTTGAGGGTTGATTATGTTCTTTTTTTTTCTTCTTTTTGACCCACTTGGCAGCTGCTTTGTCTTGAGCGTCATAAGATCACAATGGCAGATAAGAAAAAAAAAAGACACGTCTCGCGGGTTTGAAGGAGACAGTGTTGATACGACGTCTGCTTCTTTGCCCGAATAAAAATGTTGGCTTCGTCACCGTACGCGCTTCACGTAGCTTAAATATATTTCGTTTCATATCCTTTTTTTTTTTCATTTACTTTATTTCTTTTTTCCTTTTTTTAAAATTCTTTTTACTTTTTTTTCTTCACTACTTGCCTTTACTTTCTTTCTTTCTTTTTTCCTTATTTTCTTCTTTTGCCTACTTCTTGTTTTTATCTTACTTCACTCTCTTTCTTTCTTTCTTTCTTTTCTTTTCTTTATTTCTTTCTTTCTTTCTTTCTTTCTTTCTCATTCGTTTCTTTCTTTTTTAAAAAATTATTTTTCTTATTTACTTCAATGTTTTTCATTATTCATTTCTTTCTCATTCGTTTCTTTCTTTCTTTTCGTCTTTTTCTTATTTACTTCACTATCTTTCATTCTTTCTTTCATTCTCTTTTTTCTTTCTTTCTTTCTTTCTTTCTTTCTTCTTTCTTTCTTTTTTTACTTACTTACTTTACTTTCCCAACCCTTATTGACCTTTCTTTCTTCTTTCTTTCTTCTTTCTTTCTTTCTTTCTACCCTTATTTTCCTTTCTTCTTTTCTTTTTTTTTCCAATTGTCATTTCATTTTTACCTTTTTTCTTCCTTGATTTATTCTCTTCTTCTCACTTCTTTTCCTTTCTTTCTTTCATTCTTTCTGTTTCAAAAATATTTCCCCGCCAGCTGACTCGTCTAAGCTACGCGTAGTCTCCACCTCGCTGCTTGAATTCGCTGATTTAGCGCGAAACCGACGCTTTAAGCGCGAATAATATTCTATCTTTGTGGGACTGTGGGCGTTTTTAATGTTCGGCCGCTGATTAGAGAAGTGCTCAGATGTGCTCAGATAATTTCGCATTCTTTTGAGCCTTCAGGATAGTTGGATTTTGCAGAGAACGTCGATGCATTTTGCCGCCAATAGAATGCATTATCGGTTAGGTATGTGACTTTTGTGATAAACAAGTAGATGCGAGCAAAATGAACGAAAATGCGATAGAGCAACAAAAACGAATCAATCGATCGTCACCTCTGTCTGTCTGTCTGTCTGTCTGTCTGTCTGTCTCTCTCTCTCTCTCTTTTTCTATTTTAGGTTCAGCTTAGGTGGGCTGGTTACGTTGTCAGAATGAATGAGAACAGGCTTCCAAAAAATATATTATACGGACCACTACCAAATGCTAAGCGTTCTATTGAACGTTTCACTCTTACGCTATAAAAACAAATGCACCCAATCTCAGAGAAATTACCATATATATATATATATATATATATATATATTATATATATATATATATATATATATATATATATAACAACTCTATCATAGATATAGAGTACTCTACTAATAATGCCACAGAGAATTTAGTCTACCACTAACTCACCTGGGCTAGTGATTATATATATATAATATATATATTATATATATAGCTTTGTCAAGGAAAAATCTCGATACTTTTTGACACACCCCTATATTATAATAATATATATATATATATATATATATATATAGAGAGAGAGAGAGAGAGAGAGAGAGAGGAAGAATTTTAAATGGAGGAAGGAAAATAGAGTGCTCGATTACAATTGTAAGAGCTGTATTTATTATACTCTATACGTTACTGGCCAATGAAACCGACAGTAAATAATCTGCCAGTAATGTATAGAATATATATATATATATAATATATATATATATATATATATATAAGGTTACCAAAATGAGACTAAATTGCATTTTGGACAACATGACTTTAGCCCCACCTAAAGAAAATTAATTTACCAAAAATCAGGGAATTATCGGATTTTAATGAAATTTTCAATGTTTATGTATCAATGAGTGATCTTTATAATGCATTACTTTATTTTATTTCAAAAACTTTTCTCATTTTTTCAGGTCACTTGATTTTGACCCCCCCCCCTTATGTTGGGGGGGCGTAAACATTTTTGCGAGTTGGTCATTTCGATTACTAATTCAGTATAAATAAAAGATAAAATAGTATAAATAAAAGACCGAAAGTTAATGAATAGAACAAAAAAAAAGAATTTTTCATGGTGGCTTTTTCTATGAGAAAATAAGTGCCGAAAATCGAAAAATAAAAATGGTAAAAAAAAATAATAAATAATTAATTTTTTAGAGATTTCTGTTTTACTCATTTCGATAATTATTTAATTGGCTATTATCTTATAAAAGAAAAAATTATACATCGATATTTTTTCTGCTTAAAAAGGGAGGGTACATTTTCAATGGAGTTTTTCTTCAAAAAGTATACTTTTTTCGAAAAAATAAGGTTCGCATTAAATAGATATTTATTTCTAGAATCTAGAAATATAACATTTTAAACTTAAAATAAGGATTTTCATATTTTAAAACAATTAAATTTATTTTCAATTTAATGCACATAATGTTCGAAAATTAATTTTATGGAAACTACCAAGAATAAAAAATATGAATTACCTCCCTTAGCATAACTTGAAGAGTTAAAATCCTTTTCAGTTTTTAGAAAGACTGCAATATCTAATAAAGGTAAGTTCACTTAATTATAACTATTTTTAATTCAATTATTCATTTTTAATTCAAAATATTCAAATTCAAATCGATGTTTTCTCACTTTTTATTTTTAAATTAACAATTTTTTTTCGTACTTCTAAAAATCTCATCCTTTGACACTTACGCAACACCATACAAAAACCTGGAAGTGAACATACACATTTTCATTTCAAACGAAACTGATATATTTTTTATTTTTTTACATGCAAAAAACCGATTTTACTTGGTTAAAAGTAAGAAAAATTTCAGTAATATTTAATAAATATGTATTTAAATAACGTCTTACTTATTTCTACAAAGAAATGTTTATAAGTATTTTAAAATTATTTTAAAATCATTATTAAACACGATAAATCAAATTAAATTCGACTTAACTTTTCCTAGAAATTTAGACGATTTTTAATGTATAAATGTATTAGAAATGAATTGCATATGTAATGATATTTTTCTTTTTTTTAATGATGGTCATTGTGTTACTACTACGATTATGGACAAAGCTTTTGGACCCTTAAATAAGAATAGATTTAATCTATGTGTTAATATTCGTTTTTTTAAAAACTCTTAGCAGCCGACAAAAATGGTGGGTATTCCTTCTCGATATATCATCAGGAACCACTAACCTGTTGCTATACTGATCCACTTATGGCCCAACTAGCGCGTTCGTACTCTTTGCTGTATATATATATACTGAACAAACGACGATCATCTATAGATTATGCTAACACTGATTAGCTACTACGTACCTATATAGCTTAAAGAACTGTCCTTTCCTGGAGACGCTACTGCATGGAGGGGTATTCACCTAGTACTTGACACCACAACACCGTAGTCTGACGGATTGATTGCAAAAATAGCTAGCAGGCCTGGCCTCGAGTTGTGCAAGCGACAGTTGTTTCAGACATGCTAGGCATCGGAGATGGTCCTGAGCCAAATGAGAGGAGAGTAGCCTCAGACTCAGAACTAAGTAGAGTCAGAAAGATAGAGAAAAAGCCAGTAAGCCCCAGAATAGCATCAGGAGTGCGTGTAGTCGTATCGGGCACCACAGATCTGATCACTAAGATATCGACCAGCATGAAGACATGTTTGGCGCAGATCCAGTATAAAATCTTCATACGCACGCATTTGTCCCTACAGTGGACGGAAATGCGATCCAATATCGTCACTCATACTCATACGACTTTACTACCTATATGATATATACTAATATACACTATACTTCAGTAACTGATTGATCTCATCTTCTCTGATAAGAGCTTATCGAATTTTATGCGTATTTCCGTCACTATTGTACATATAGCTCTGCACACGCCTGACAGCAATAATAATAATAAAATCTATCTTTATACTATTCATATAATGATTAATGATGTTGTGTGTGTGTCATGACCGTACTGCTGTTGTGGTGCATGTTCGTCTATAGTTGTGTGTGTATTTAGCGCGCATTACTTTCAGTTATACATTTGTGTAGAATCAAAAACAAAAGAGACATCTCGCTGTTTGAACAATCTTTCATTTTTGATTACTACTCTGCTTCGGGTTTTTCTGGCCAAAGCTTTTAATATTTGGGTGAAATTCTGGTTAATGCAGTACACCACATTTTAAAATGCCCTTATTAATCACTCTTCTCATTCAATTCTGTCTCTTGCCATGGCCCTCCACCTTATTATTTATTAATTTTTTTAGAAAAACTGGAACTCATCACCCTCTGATGATGGCACTTCGACAGTGCCGAACAGTACTCAGTACTTGAACTTTGTGGTGCGACTGCGAATTCCACCAAGGTCATTAAAAAGTTGGCCAGAAAGAAAAACTTCGAAAAGATCAAAATAATAAAATTGTTAAATAGGCGATGATGTGTCTTTTGTTTAAATATCTAACCACACACCACACACACCAGCACGAACACACACACACACAACGCCACGGCATCATCACACACACACACCACACACACCACATATATATTTATATATATATATATATAGTATTATCTGTATTTACCTTCCATCGATAGCAGTAGATCTCACACTGTGTCTTTTGCTCTTCACTATACTTAAGTACAAAACGGACGTATAACATATCAAAGACACACGCAGATATGCTTCCGTCTTACATCCCTTACTTAAACACACACACGAGAGCGGAATCTCAAAAGTTAATGACATACTCGCAGCGTATGCCTCCGCCATTTGATTTGGACAACAAACATTCTTTTCTTACATGAACATACATTCACGCTCGCGTGCAGCTCACACACCACATAATCCACACATCACACCACTACCACACATCACACACAGAACTTTGAGGTTTTGTTCGACTCTAAGACGTCGATTCTATCACAACAAATAACACCAATGTTTAAACACACACGACGCAACCACTACATCACACACTGCCACACACACACAACATCAATCAACAATCACAGCCACTATCGTACGCACACACATTGAGTCAATATAGATTAACGTACCACTATTATCATGTTATATGAGCTATGTATAATATGGCTTTTAACCACGTTCAAGGTTTAGTATGTGTAAGCACGTATCCAACATCAGATGAAGCCCACTATTTTTACATTTTTTATTGTTCTTGAGGCTCAAAAGTCATTAAAAGCTGTTTATTTCCCAATTTCTTTTATCTAAAGTAAATGGAAAGACAGACCTTTTTATTTCTTTTAATCTTTCCTTTCTGCTACCAAAGAGCTGTATGGATGGCAAAGACATAATTGCCGAGACTACATTTATCAGAAGGGACCTGATGCGTGAAAGTTGATACATTATATAGGACAGAAGTCTTTTCCTTACTCCAGCGTCTAAACAACGCATTCTACATTTTTTAGTAATAACACAATATAAATACACTGGTAAGTTCGATACAATTACATTCATTCACTAACTGGTTGGACTCTGAGAACTTTCACTAGGCAGGTATATCCATGTTCTCTACTCCAAAATATAAGACAATATTTAAATAATTCTTGGTAGTGCGCAACTATTACCTCGTTCACACCGTCCAGTACACCCGCTTTCGACTCTAGTCTATTTTTTTCTAAACGACTAATACAAAATAATAAAACACCCTCCGGGCGATGAAGAAATAGATTTTTATTAACATTATGCCTGAGTGGACTCTCTCTAGCATCCTATAC
>CM042168.1:39222444-39246577 GCA_023376005.1 Doryteuthis pealeii | reverse complement strand
GAGAGATGAGCAGAGGAGAGACGAGAGAGAGAATTTTTTAAATTGGAGGAATGAAAAATAGAGTGATTTCTCGATTACATTGAAAGGGGCTACACCTGTATTTATTGATACCTCTATACGTTACTGCCATGAAACCGACAGTAATAATCTGCCAGTTAATGTATAGAATATATATATATAGAATAATATAATATATTATATAATATATATATATTAGGTTACCCAAAATGAGACTAAATTGCATTTTGACAACTGACTTTAGCCCCACCTAAAGAAATTAATTTACCAAAAATCAGGGAATTATCGGATTTTAATGAAATTTTCAGTGTTTATGTATCAATGTGATCTTTATAATGCATTACTTATTTTATTCAAAACTTTCTCATTTTTCAGGTCACTTGATTTTGACCCCCCCCCTTAGTTGGGGGGCGTAACATTTTTGCGAGTTGGTCATTTCGATACTAATTACAGTATAAATAAAAGATAAAATAGTATAAATAAAAGACCGAAGTTATGAATAGAAACAAAAAAAAAGAAATTTTCATGGTGGCTTTTCTATGAGAAAATAAGTGCCGAAAATCGAAAAATAAAATGTAAAAAAAATAATAAATAATTAATTTTTTAGAGATTTCTGTTTTACTCATTTCGATAATTATTTAATTGGCTATTATCTTATAAAAGAAAAAATTATACATCGATATTTTTTCTGCTTAAAAAGGGAGGGTACATTTTCAATGGAGTTTTTCTTCAAAAAGTATACTTTTTTCGAAAAAATAAGGTTCGCATTAAATAGATATTTATTTCTAGAATCTAGAAATATAACATTTTAAACTTAAAATAAGGATTTTCATATTTTAAAACAATTAAATTTATTTTCAATTTAATGCACATAATGTTCGAAAATTAATTTTATGGAAACTACCAAGAATAAAAAATATGAATTACCTCCCTTAGCATAACTTGAAGAGTTAAAATCCTTTTCAGTTTTTAGAAAGACTGCAATATCTAATTAAAGGTAAGTTCACTTAATTATAACTATTTTTAATTCAATTATTCATTTTTAATTCAAAATATTCAAATTCAAATCGATGTTTTCTCACTTTTTATTTTAAATTAACAATTTTTTTTCTACTTCTAAAAATCTCATCCTTTGACACTTACGCAAACACCATACAAAAACCTGGAAGTGAACATACACATTTTCATTTCAAACGAAACTGATAATTTTTTATTTTTTTACATGCAAAAAACCGATTTTACTTGGTTTAAAATAAGAAAATTTCAGTAATATTTAATAACATATGTATTTAAAATAAACGTCTTACTTATTTCTACAAGAAATGTTTATAAGTATTTTAAAATTCATTTTAAAACATTTAATTAAACACCGAGAAATCAGAATTAAATTCGACTTAAAACTTTAGAAATTTAGACGATTTTTAATGTATAAATTGTATTAGAAATGAATTGCATATGAATGATATTTTCTTTTTTTAATGATGGTCATTCGTGTTACTTACTACGATTTAGACAAAGTTTGACCTTAAATAATAGATTTAATTATGTTTAATCGTTTTAAAACTCTTAGCAGCCGACAAAAATGTATCTCTGATAATATTATATATAATATATATATATAAATATATATATAATATATTAATATATATATGATATTAAAGATGTCTTTCATGGGAGAGCTAAGGGATAATACCATATTGACAAAACACAGGAGGTTGATGCCAAAAAATAGAGCGGGCCTCGCCCTGAACCGTTGAGCAAGGCACGGAGATGGCTGAGGCCAGAGAGGAGAGTAGCCGCGACAGAAAGAGAGTCAGAAGAGAGAGAAAAGCCAGTAGCCACCAGAACAGCATCACAGTGTGTGTATTTCGGTTGCACAAAGACTGTCACTTAAGAATTGACCTGCAGAACACTTGCGCAGATGCGATAAAATTCTTATTTACTGCGCTATGGTCTAGTGACGGAAAGGATCCAATTATATATATAATATATATATATATATATATATATATATATATTGTTATCTTCTATAATTATCGAATTTATGCGATATCGCATTGTAATTGCCTTCAAGCAAAATATAAAAATATTTATAATATATATATATATGTGTGTGTGTGTGTGTGTGTGTGTGCATGTGTGTGTGTGGTATTTATGCAGCATTCTTTCATTTATACATGTAGAATTAAACAAAAGAGACATCTCCTGTTTAACAATTTTATTTTTGATCTTTTCGGGTTTTCAGACAAAGTTTTTAATATTGGGTGAAATTCGTGGATAATGCAGTACACACATTTTAAAATGCCTATAACACCTTTCTCATCAATTCTTCTCCTTCCAGCCTCCACATTATTATAATTTTTTTAAAAACTGGAACTCATCCCCCTGATGATGGCACTTCAAGTGCCGAAAGTACTCAGTACTTGAACTTTGTGGACTGCGAATTCCACCCAAGTATTAAAAAGTTGGCCAGAAAACTCGAAAAGATCAAAAATAAAATTGTTAAATAGGAGATGTGTCTTTTGTTTAATTCTAAACACACACACACACACACACACACACACACACAACGCACGCACACACACACACACACCACACACACACATATTATATATATATATATATATATATATATATTACCTTCACATAACACACACTTTTTCTCTTCACTTACTTAATACACAAACGTATACATATAGACACACGCAGATATCTTCCGCCTACATCCCTTACTTAAACCAACACAGCAACTCAAAAGTTAAATGAATATTTGCTCGCCATTTTATTTGAAACAAACATTCTTTCTTAATGAACATACATTCACGCTTGCGTGCGCACACACACATACACACACACACACACACACACACACAACAACTTTGAGGTTTGTTTCGATGTCGTTTATCACAAAAAATGTATACACACACGCGCAACCACACACACACACACACACACACACACACACACACACACACATATATATATATATATATATATATATATATATATATATATAACCAGTTCAGTTTGTATGTGAATGATAATACAATGAAGCCACATTTTTACATTTTTTTTGTTCTGAGGCAAAAAGTGTTATTTCCCAATTTCTTTTATCTAAAGTAAATGGAAAAGACCTTTTATTTCTTTAATCTTTCTTTCTGTAACCAAAGAGCGTATGATGAAAACATAATTGGAGACTACATTTAGGGACTGATGCGTGAAAGTGATTTACATTATAGACAGAAATCTTTTAAAAAAACCTACTCACGTCTAAACACTTTTATTCATTTTTATATAACTTTACAATAAATACATGTAAGTTTCGATACATACATTCATTCTCTAATTGGTTGGACTGAGAACTTTCACTAGGGTATATCCATGCTACCCAAAATAAAGACAATATTTAAATAATTTTGTAGTTGCGTAATATTCTTTCATCCGTAGTACACCCGCTTCACTCTGACTTTTTTTTATAAAGACTAATACAAAATAAAAAACACCCTCCGGGCGATGTAAAATAGATTTTTGAAACATATTGCCTGAGGGGTGGGATTAAAAAATTCAATGTCAGCGAGTTTGTACCCTAAGTAAGTAAAATCATCAAATTCATTAAAGGATTGAAAAATAAAACAATTTCAAATGTAAACTTTAAATATGTATTAAAATAAAACAAACTATATATAGATATATAATATAGTCATGTATTTATTAAAACTTGTTTTAAAAAACAATGAGGACTGTCTAATGTTGCATGTTCAAATTTTGAGTGTATTTATTCTATGTTATGACGATTTTAGGTAATGTGACGTAAACAGTGACCGGAAGCGAATCTCCATTATTAATAGATATGGTTTCAATCTATAATCATGAGAAAAACTAAAGAAAGCCTGAATGGTTTCAATTTCAGGATTTGTGATTTGTAGGAAAGGTATTTTGCGAGATGCGTGACCGTATCACCATTATATCATTTATTGGACTGGTCTTAACAAGATACAAACCAAAGAAGGCTGAAGAAAGAGAATGAAAGAAAAAGGAAGAAGAAAAGGAAAAGAAGAGAGAACGAGAACGAAACAAACTCGGAGTTCTCTGTCACAACTGACCGAAATAAGGCCCAACAAAAAACTATTCGGGCATTTCGTACTCTCGTTTCGGCAAGTCATTTTTTGTACTGTCATTTGCATAGTTTGGTTTTTTATATGTTTTTTTTTTGTGTGTTACAGAAAAGTTCCAGTACGGGAAAATTTGTGCAACCCTCAGCAGACAGTAGTATAGTAAAAATTGAATAAATCTATTAAAAATGGATATTCGCTTCCGGTTTTTGTCTGTAACAAAAACGACGTCACTGATTACGTCACACTACTTAAAATGTCATAACGTAGAATAAATACACTCAAAATTTGAGCATGCAATGTTAGACAGTCCTCGTTGTTTTTAAAAATAAGTTTTAATAAATACATACCTGGTATTATCTATCTATATATAGTTTGTTTTATTTTAAATATATTTAAAGTTATCAGAACTAAGTTTCCATTTCAATTTTTTAAATATTTTTAACTCCTTTAATAAATTTATTTTATTTTTTACTCCTTTAATAAATTTGATGATTTTACTTTACTTATGATACAAACTCTCTGATATTAAATTTTCAACTCCCATCCCCTCAGGCAATATTTATTTTACGTCGCCCAGAGGGTGTTTTTTTTATTTTGCTAGTATAGTTAATTTATATGTAAGAATTTGGCTAATCTTTTAGACTTTTGTCAATTCTTTTTTCCTCCATATATCATTTGCTTTGTTTTTATTTTTTATTTTTGTTACCTTGAGTCGAATTTTGTCGACGACACCAAAATTCCGACAGATATATCTAAAAAAAAAAAAATAATTGTATACGAATATCCTCAAATTCATGTGTTTTAAACAAGATGGAGACGCCTCCACACTGGGGGTAGATGCTTTGTGATTTTAAAAAATCGGTTTATTTCTTAATTTCATTATCCAAGACAGAAAAGCAAAGATTAAAGAGAATAATGGCCATTTTTCTTTTTTTTTGGGGGGGTGTTGTACACGAACAGAGTGCGACAAGGACGATCTTTAGAATTTACAGGAAAGCTGTAATTAAAAAGAAAACGAGGTGTAATAGTTAAAGTCATCGGAAATGGACTTGTCGTCCCGTGTTCAAATCCTGGATGTAGTAATTGCATTTCACTTAGTGCTAATGCTCTTGGGAAAGGTATGAATCCTACTCTCCCTCCAGATATGGATAAATAGTAGGACAGACTGGGCTCTTTAACCGTTGTTAGGCAACCAGTCTAGGAGAAGGAAAACTCTGAATTCAAACTTGTTGAACTCCGCGTGAGAAATTGACCTAGTGTCACATCCTGCTCGTGCGGAGGGGTTGGTAAATATATGTGATAAAAAAAACGTACATATGTGGGTGTAGCTTCTAACTGCCTCAGTGTGGCCAAGTGGGGTGGGGCTCAGTACGTATGATTCTTAACCTTAAATAATGTTTATTTGCATTCGTAGATTGATGCAAATAATGCGAAGGGGTTGCAGTCACGGCTCTTCTGGTAAAGACGTCGAATACAAACAAACATTAATAAATACTTAGAGGGTTTTGAACACACTGACTATACCCCCCTAAAAGGGATAAAACCACTCCCCGAAAAAATTCACTGTCCCGTATTGTGTTAAACGCCTCCGATGAATTTATCCCCTAACAGACGTTCCGATCGGAGTTGCTTCTTGGTGCATACTGCTAGTAGAGTGATCATGGCAAAGACAGCAAGCAAAATGACACGATCAGGCTTAAACCGTGCTAACTATAACAACGCATGCACAGAATGCAATGTGACAATAATAATAATTGGACAGTTATCTGGACAGTCATTTGAGAACATACACAATTAAGAAATAACAGATAATATCTAAGTTAGGGTAACGTGGGCATGTAGTTAAATGCACTTGCCTATGGGATTATTCGACCCGTGTCAAAACGTTGGTTTGAATAATCCCATAGGTGAGAAACTGTCAGTAGCCAAACGCCTTTGACTCCATTTCCACGCTACTCTAACTTATGTATAATAATAATGATAACTATATATATCTTATTATAATGGAGATTGCGTGTTTTTCTGTCTGTAACCGAAACTATTTTACTAATCGAGTCATTGTAACTCGATTAGTAAATTTACATCACATTCTCCATGATTTATTTTCATTCAAACGTCAATTATCAATAAAATTGTTTACATTATTAATACTGTTGACCATATCTACATATTATTAACATGCAATTGTATTTATATATACAAAATATAGTGGTTTGCAGTTGAAGGGAAGGCTAATTTGCATATTGGTATTAAAAATTTGATTTTAATAAATATGTGCTCAGTATTATTGATTTCTAATTGTTTGGTTTTATCTTAATGAATATGAGCAAAAATCTCTCCAATAAATTCATTAACAATATTAACAGTAATTCTATTTTTTACTTCCTAATTTAACTAATAGTTAAATTATGAAAATTTAGCAATGAAAGACGGAAGGAAGAAAAAGCAAGTTTTAGTTGTTCCCCCTCTGTTTCAAATCTTTATCGGCATCTTATTTATTTCCATACCCTTTCTAAGTTAACATAATATTTATTACATTAAAACTTAGATACTTGCACCCGGAGGGTGCATATATTTGCTAGTATATGTAAGGATATATGTATTAAGGATAGAAATCCATATATATATATATATATATATATATATACATATATGCATATTTATATATATATAAAAGGATATAAATCCGTATACACACACACATATATAAGGATATAAGAATATATATATATATATGTTTCATTGAATTGAACAGACAATTCCTGTCTGACAAGTATAATATAGGGTGGAACTGGTATACCAGTCCACCGAATGTTTCGTCACTAGCGCTTTCGGCAATGCACTTTGCCATCCTCAGGTAGGAAAACGATAGTTTTCATGTCTCGTTTTTAACGAGAACGAGTAGAAGCAAGGAATTAGTTCCATCCTAACACCAGAAGGATGGCCCGGAGATTAGAACGGATCGACGAAAGACTTGTCAGACAGGAATTGTCTGTTCATTCAATGAAACATGTATAATGCTGCCTAAATACACTATATATATATATATAATATATATATATATATATATATATATATATATATATATATATAACCTTACATATACTTGTGAAGGTTCACCCGAAATATCGGAATTAATCAAACCAGGACAGAACCACAGCTGGATATTTAAACTTTGTTTGTTTTTTTGTTTTTGTTTTTTTTTTTCTGTCTATTGTTTTTGTTCTGTTTTTCCATGCTTCTTAATACCCAAACAAAAACAACGTTTACAAGAACAAACTTTATAAACAATATATATATATATATATATATATATATATATATATATATATATATATATATATATATATATAACGAAATATATGCTTTCTGATATCACAGAAAACGTTCACAAAAAAAAAATTGATACAGAAATAAATTCATTTATAAAGAAGCATATGTGACTCAACATCATCCAACAACATCAGGAATGTTGTGTATATATATATATATATATATATATATATATATATATATATATAATTAAATGACACCAGGGGAAAATATTCTTGTTTACCGAATTCGCAGACACCACGTGATTGTCTGTCTCACATCTTTCATGGTCAAAAGATGACTCAACGATAAAAGATGGATAGGAATCAAAATTGGAAAATAATCTATTCTTTCAAATTTAGGATTCGGCAGAGAGAAGGGGGGAATGGGGAGAGAGAAAAAGAGATTGCATTGCGAGATAGAGGGAGACTGAATTCAGAAAGATGCGGATGCAAATTGTGAAAGATAAATAGATAGAAAGAGATAGATTGAGAGCGAGCGAGCGAGAGAGAGAGAGAGAGAGAGAGAGAGAGAGAGAGAGAGAGAGGAGAGAGAGAGAGAGAGAGAGAGAGAGAGAGGAAGACTGAATTCAGAAAGATGCGGATCAAATTGTGAAAGATAAATAAATAAATAGATTGAGAGAGAGAGAGTGGGAGAGAAACTGTATTGAGGGATAGAGAGATTCGGAGAGAGACAGAGACAGAGACAGAGAGAGACTTACAGGCAGACAAACAGACAGAATGTAATGTTGCTTAATTGGATTTCAATAAATATTGTTTTTTTTTATGGAGAGTTTTTCTTCTCTTTTTGAGTTGCCTATACTCAGCAACTTGTTCCGACTAACCACCGAATAACCCAACAAGAAAACTATGACGAAGTTGTGTCAATACCCAGTTCTATAACGATAACCGGACGTGTGATATTTAAAAAAAACTAGATTAAGTCAACGTCATCAAGTACCGTAACTACCATTGGACCGGATACGATGTCATTAGACCACATTTGGTGCCGTGACCAGGATATGACACTTTTATAAACAGCATACACACTACAGTTGCGAAATTTTGTTTGCCACTCTAGATACTTGCATCTTTTGGCCGTGAAGAAAAACTTCTTAGTATTCCACTGGGATGTCCAGAAGTTTTTTTCCCTTTTCTCTCGTTGCCCTTCTTCTTCCTCTTCCTCTTCTTCTTCTTCTTCTTCTTCTTCTTCTTCTTCTTCACAGAGTT
This sequence comes from Doryteuthis pealeii, assembly GCA_023376005.1. NCBI lineage: Eukaryota > Metazoa > Mollusca > Cephalopoda > Myopsida > Loliginidae > Doryteuthis > Doryteuthis pealeii. Next base: position 39,237,903 of record CM042168.1, on the reverse strand, counting down.
TTTTCTTCTTCATCGTTTTCCTCACTCTTTTCGTCGTCGTCGTCGTCGTCGTTCCCTCTGTTATGAAATTATCTAATTTGATTCATTCCTTGACGTTATGAACGATACAAAGTAACGCTTGAGTTGCATTGTTCAGACAAACATTTCTTCCTTTTTTTTCTTTCTTCTTAGACATGATCAAATTCCCCAAGAGACAAAGATTAACAACTTTTGTTTATGTTGAATAAACAAGAGCTGATCTTCTTCGTTATCGTCAGGGGATTTGAACCCGGATGTAGTCGGTGAGAAACACAGCCTAAACTCAACTAATCTTGGATAAAAAGCAATAAACTTCTGTCCGTCTGGGATAAAAGTACAAAAATCCGATAGTGGTCAGTCTAACTATTGCATGACCCAGATTATATATATTATAGTGTGTACAGAAATAACCTACTCGAGTTTCACTATAAGGATCTTCAGGTTTAAATTCACTGAATTAATCAAGATATTGGTTAATTACAGCTAACTGCAGGGGTTCATTTTGTAAATATGACCGTTGAAAACAGTTTCAAAGCCAATGAACGCTGCTGCGTCGTTTTGAAAAGTTGAATGACAGAAAAAGTTGGTATGTCGTAACTGTGTTTGCTAATATGGGATTATTGATATATATATATATATATATATATATATATATATATATATATATATATATATATTATGAAAATTGTTCGACCGAAGCAAAATGACGTAGCGAAAGAACGTGACGCAGTGAAAGAGCGTGACATCTGATCTGTGCGATAAAGCAGAGAGCTGATGGTAGGTGTGCCGCTCTACCTCAGCATAAAAGAATCTTGCGCTGACGAAAAGGGGATAGACTCCCTCGTGTCCAACTGATAGTGACAATAGGCCACTACCCCTACTTTAATTTTTACTTATATTCAATATATATATATGTGTGTGGTGTGTGTGTCCGTGTGTGAGTGCGTGTGCGTGTGCGTGTACGTGTGTTTGTGCGTGTGCGTATGTGTGTGTGTGCGTGTGTGTGTGTGATAGCATATCGATATTTACTACGTACCCCACGTGCACGGGTTAGGCACAAGACCCTATTAATGTGGGACCACCCACGAGCCGAATCTCATGGGAGACGGGTGCAAAAAATGCGTTGATTCCGTCGGCACCGGGCACTAAACCCAGCCCTGCCCCTTTAAATCGAGGGAGCGGGTGTTGCCTGGGAGAAGGTCCCCCTGGGATCAACGATGTTAACTTATGCGGTCCAGGCCGAAGCCACCGGACCCCGCGGTCGTGTCAGTGTGTCACATTTCCAACTTTGCTATTAGAGGCCGTAGTCTCACATATACCATTTTGGAATCAGGCCGACTCCGTGAGCAAATTAAAAATATTCTAAATCAAATCAGGACTCGCAATCCTGACATTTTGGATTCCCAAGTTTTAATTACTGCGATTGTTTTCGGCGATTTTTAAGTGATTTTTAATGACGAATTTTTTTGTATGATAACAATTTTTATAACTTGGAAATAAATTAAGGAATAATTCAATTGGGAATGGGAACAAACTATTTGTATTTACTTCGAATGGGAAAACTAAAAATATTGTTTATCATAATTTCCAAATAAACAAATTGTGTCATTGTTTTGATGAAAACTGTTAATTGTTTGAAAAATATTGTTCAAGTTTAACTCTTTGCCTACCAAATTTCCCCAATGGCTGTACCAATTGTTTTGTATTTTTAAACCTGTATGATGAGATATTTCAAATTTTACTATCATTTTACAAATAAATTTGGGAATAATCGAAATTAATTGCGAAAGTCACTCATTAAATAGAAATAATTGTTTGTAGGGAAAGTAAGGACCTACGTACATCAAATTGTTTTGTTGTTATCCACATATGGCAGCAGTATGCCTAGAACGCTATTTGTACGTGGCTGGTTAACTACTTAATCGCTTATGCTGCAATCGCTGCATAACTGAGGAGCACCAAGGAACAACCAAAGGATTCTTTACCCGTAGATCGAAACTACACTCTGCTTAACACAAAGGATCTCCGCTGGAAAAGCGCTCTTGCTTGAAGCCTATAGGATGGCCACTAAAATCGTCACATTTTGTCACATTTTTAATTTATTTCTAGAGGTAGTAGACAAACATATAATACCATTTTTGAATCAGGCCGACCCCATGAGCAAATTAAAAAAAAGATTCTAGGTCGAATCAGAACTCGCAACCTTGAAATTTTGGATTCTCAAGTTTTAATTACTGCGATTGTTTTCGGTGTGATAACATCTTTTATAAAAACAAAACAAATTGGACACTTCTTCATTCATATATGTGATGACAGATAAGATGGATGACTGGAACCCACCTGAATCATGGAAGAGAATAACTTGTATCATGATGATCTACGTTGGTCATCAAAATAGATTAACTCAGAGAAGTTCCTCCTATTGAACACACATAAGAGTTTAGAGATCATTGAAGGTAACGAATAAAAACAACACCAAAGGAAAGACCTGATTAAATTGCGTCTTTATTTCCATTATAATTACATCTCTCTCTCTCTCTCTCTCTCTCTCACACACATACACACACACACACGCACACACCACACACACACACACACACATACACACACAATATATATATATATATATATATGTATATATATATATATCACAATGTATATATCTCCCCCTGTCTGTATCACACACAATGTATCTCTCAATTTCTCTCTCTCACATTGAATCTCTCTCATAATGTATCTCTCTCTGAAAATGTATATATCTCCCTACTTCTTCTCTCTCTCTCTCTCTCCCTCTCTCTCTCTCTCTCTCTCTCTCTCTCTCTCTCTCTCTCTCTCTCACGCACACACATTCACACACAATTTATATCTCTCTTACAATGTATCACAATCCCTCTCTCCCAGCTCTCTCTCTCTCTCTCTCTTTCTCTCTCTCTCTCTCTCTCTCGCTCACAATGTATCACACTCCCTCTCTCTCCAGGTCTCTCTCTCTCCTCATTTCTCTCTCTTCATCCCTCTCTCTCTCTCTCTCTCACACACACACAATTTATATCTCTCTTACAATGTATCTCTCTCCCTCTCTCTAACAATGTATCGCACTCCTCTCTCTCCAGCTCTCTCTCTCTCTCATCAACGTGCACACACAATTTATATCTCTCTTATAATGTATCTCTCTCCTTCTCTCTAACAATGTATCACTCTCCCTCTCTCTCTCCAGCTCTCTCCCCCCTCTCTCTCTCACCACTTGTCTCCCCTCTCTCTATATATCTCTCTCCCCACCCCCTCTCTTTTTAATCTCACCAAAATGTTTTTTTAATTTCCTGGACTCGGTCATTTAGTCTATCAATTAGAAGCTTAATGTTCGTCTAATTAGCTTATTTTTTCCTTCCCTTAATTATCAGATTCTTTTGTTTTGTTTGTTGGTTTGTTTTTTGTGGGGTGGGGTGGGGGTTGGGGGTTCGATTTTGTTGTTGTTTTTCGTTTTTCCCTGATATTACTAATTGATATTTCAAAGTTCACAGACGCGAAATCGTTTGTATTGATTCGTTCACGTAGCTTCCCAAACAAGAATAAACAATCCATGGAGGTAGGTTCATAAATAAAATAAACAAAATAAAAACTGGTGAATATATACAGGTTATTGTAACGTTGACTACACTTGATAGATAGATAGATAGATATTAAGAGGTATGTATAGATAGATAGATAGATAGAGAGAGAGAGAGAGAGAGAGAGAGAGAGAAATATAGTTAGATATTAAGAGTTATAGATAGATAGATAGATAGATAGATAGATATTAAGAGGGACAGAGAGATGGAGAGAGATATTAAGAGGAATAAATAGATAGATAGATAGATAGATATGAACTATGAACGAACCAACCTACGTATATATATATATATATATATATATATATATACTTATCTATGTATATGTATATATATATATATATATATATATATATATATATATATATATGTGTGTGTGTGTGTGTGTAGATAGATAGATAGATAGATATGAATCTAGACGAACACGATGTGTCAATGGTCAGAAATTAACGTAACTGTTACTAACGAATATGATTGATTCACTGATTAATCTTAATGGCATGTCAACCCGTGACGGGTTATTTTATGTCTAGAATTTAGAGAATTGTGTTCATTGTACATTGTTTTGGCACACAAGTTTTTTATTTATTTTGCACACAATTATATGATATCAAATATCCCTATTTAATACAGCCGCATAAAAATTTCTTGATTCGGCATTAAATGACCCCAAAAGGGTTGATATGCCATAAAACAAAATCAACTAACAACCAACCCATCTATGGATTAAATATATCAAATGAGTTTAAAAAAAAAGAGTTTAAAAACATTTGAATAGCCAACAAGAATGGATAAAGCAAAAACATCTTCGGCATAAAATAACCCAACAAGGTTGACATGCCGTAAATCAAACCAACCAGCCAACCAACCAGCAACTAACTTTCTTTCTTTCTTTCTTTCTTTATTCCTTTCTTTTTTCTTTCTTTCTTTCTTTTTTTTCTTTCTTTCTTTTTTTCTTTCTTTCTTTCTCTTTCTTTCTTTCTTTCTTTCTTTCTTTTTTTCTTTTTTTTCTTTATTCTTTTCTTTCCTCTCGTGAGATTTTCTTTCTTTCTTTTTCATCTCTTTATTTCATATCTTTCTTCTTTTCTTTTTCTTAGTTCACTCAAGATACAATATTTTAAGATATTACGCAGTAAAAAATACTCCCGATTCTATTTTTGCGTTGATAGGCCTCCATAGAAATTGATTATGATCGTTAGCTACAAAACTAATTACCAATAAAACGAGTGCTGCTTTGGTTCATTTTAAAATGTTTACCTACATATCGTACCAGGTATTAATTAGATTACAACCACCTCGTCATACGATGTTGACGTTTTTCGAGCTCATAAAAATGTCCACAAATCGATAAATACACAAGTAGCGACGAATCAACACTTCTCTCGTATTTAGTAGCACCTTCTTAAGATTATTTTAGTCAATTTTAAAAAGAGAGACGCAAGGGACGCAAATCATACGGAAGAGGGTCATTCACTAAAAGAAGGTGAATTTTGCGTAAGGAGTTAGCAATAGGAATCACTGTTTACAGTTGCACCATTTTCCTGTAAATATACTAAGAAGGCGCGTAGTCTAATGATTAGAGTCGTGGGAAGTGGACTCGTCGACCCGAGTTCAATTCCTTGACAAAGCTTATCAGCGTTATTCGGACTATTGTCCTCCTCTTCATTGTTATCTGTACAATGTTTCGGCCGATATACCCTCCGGCCTTCTTCAGGTATTTCTTGTCGGACTCGGGAACCTTCTTGTCGTAATCGGGAGCTATCACGGAACTTTGAACCTAACCTTTTATTCAGTCCACAGGGGTATCCTGTTCTCATCCCGTTAACCATAGCTAGGGTAGGAACTGTGTTAATTATTTTTCTATGTAACTGTCGCCTGTTAGGATTGAACCTGGAATCCAGAGATAACTGTCACTTAGAAGTGGCTTAACCTAACTACTTTATCCACTAGGCCATGCGTCCAATTGGAAATACCTGAAGAGGACCGGAGGGCATATCGGCCGAAACGTTGTACAGATAACAATGAAGATGAGGACAATAGTCCGAATAACACAGATAATATTAATCATCAAGCCTCATCTCAAACATTCAGAGAAATACTGGACAAAGCTGTTTGCATTTCCACATATTGCTAATACCCTTGGGAAAGGTATGAATCCTACTCTCCCTCCAGCTATGGACAAATAGCAGGGCATACTGTGCTCTTTAACTATGGTTAAGTAACCGGTCTAGGAGAAGGAAAACTGTGAATTCAAACCTGTTAAACTCCGCTTAAGAAATTGACCTTGTGTCACATCCTGCTCGTGGGTAAGGATTGGTAAATATATATACTAGGGTCGGTTTAGCTCAGTTGGTAGAACATCCGGCTCTGAACCCCAAGGTGCCGTGTTCAATACCGGCTCTCGCCAACTCAGCGTATCAATAGCACTGGGATCTGTACGGTAAAGTGAGGAGTTGATGATAGTTGTGGCACTCCACCTCAGACGCAAAAATAATCTCCCTGGTCTAGCGCTAGTGAAAAGGGGATAAACTCCCTCATTGTCTGCCTGATACCGACTTTACTTACTTACTTGACGAAGTAGTTAGCAATAGGAAGCACTGTTTGCCGTTGCACCTTTTTATTTATATCAACGATAGTAATTCAATAAATAAGTTGAATGTTTCCTATGGGTTGGTAATTTATATAAATGAGGGTTATTCAATAAATAGGGTACATTTTGCCTAAAGGGTTGACAATAGGAAACACTGTTTACAGTTGCGCCTATTTCTTTAAATATACTAGTAAAAAATAAAAACACCCTCCGGGCGATGTAAAAATAGATTTTTGAAACATATTGCCTGAGGGGTGGGAGTAAAAATTTCAATGTCAGCGAGTTTGTACCCTAAGTAAGTAAAATCATCAAATTCATTAAAGGATTAAAAAATAAAACAATTTGAAATGTAAACTTAAATATGTATTAAAATAAAACAAACTATATATAGATATATAATACCAGTCATGTATTTATTAAAACTTTCTTTTTAAAAACAATGAGGACTGTCATTGTTCAACTTTTGAGTGTATTTATTCTATGTTATGACGATTTTGGGTAATGTGACGTAAGCAGTGACGTAATTTTTGTTACAGACAAAAACCGGAAGCGAATCTCCATTATTAATAGATATATTTACCAATCCCTCCGCACGAGCAGGATGCGACACAAGGTCAATTTCTTAAGTGGAGTTTAACAGGTTTGAATTCAGAGTTTTCTTTCTCCAAGACTGGTTACCTAGCTATGGTTAAAGTGTCCAGTCTGCCAACTGAAATGTGAAATGCCAACAGCTTCGTCCAAGAATTGAACTCGGGTTGACGATTCCATTCCCTACGACTCTAACCATTAGATCATACGCCTCCATGTAAAATGTACCTTATTCATTGAATGGAGGCGTGTGGGCTAGTGGTTAGAATCGTGGAAAATGGACTCGTCGATTCGAGTTCAATTCCTAGACGAAGCTGTTGGCATTTCACATAGCGCTAATACCCTTGGAAAGGTATGGATCCATATATTCTCCCTCCAGCTATGGGTAAAATAGTAGGGCAGACTGGGCTCTTTAAGCTTGGGTAGGTAACCAGTCTAGGAGAGGGATAACTCTGAATTCAAAATTCCTGAGGTCGGTCGTTGATTGGGTTTGTGACAACCTTGATGTAACAATTCTTTCCTATCGACTGTGCCAAAAAGTGTGGATGGTCCAACACAAGCCTTCACCACTATAAACAAATCACTGTGTGGATGTTCATTGTATGAACACACTCATACGTCGAAAAACGACGGGAGAGTCCATCATTTATTGAATGTCACTGTATGTAAAGAAAAAGGTGAGAATGTAAACAGTGTTTCCTTTTTCTTTATATATACAAATGACATTCAACAAAAATGGTGAATTTGCCTAACAAGTTGTCAATATGAAACACTGTTTACTGTTGCACATTTTCCTTTATATACACTATGGTTATTCAATAAATAAGGTGAATGTTGCCTAGGAGTTGGCAATTTATATAAACGAAGCTCATTTAATAAATAAGGTGGATTTTGCCCCATGAGTTGTCGAAGGGAATCACTGTTTACTGTTGTACTTTTTCTTTATAGACACAAGTGATATTCAATAAATAAGGTACATTTTACATGAAGTTGTGTGGTCTAATGGTTAGAGTCGTAGGGAATGGAATCGTCAACCCGAGTTCAATTCCTGGACGAAGCTGTTGGCATTTCACATGGCGTTAATACTCTTTGGAAAGGTATGAATCCAATTCTCCCCCCAGCTATGGGTAAATAGCAGGGAAGACTGAACACTTTAACCATAGCTAGGTAACTAGTCTAAAGAAAGAAAACACTGAATTCAAACCTGTTATCATTCAATAAATAAGGTTAATTTTAACGAATAAGTTGCCAATAGGGAGGATTATTTACGGTTGCGCCTTTGTCTTTATATATACGAAAGCCATTCAATATATAATGTGAATTTTCCGTAAGGGGTTAGCAACAGGAGGCACTGAGTTTGTCCTTTTCTTTATATATACGAGGCCCATTTAATAAATGAGGCGAATAGGAAGCACTTTTTACTGTAGTATATTTATATATATATACTAAACAAAATGTGACCCATTGGGTCACCCATTCAGCTCTGGGTAGATAATTGAGATTAGGGAAAAGGAGTTAGCAAAGCGAATAAAATCTTAAAATGACAAATACGACCGGACGAAACCTCAAAATCATTTTGTTAGCTTTCTAAGAAAGGAAATGTTTGACCTCATTTAAGCTACGGGTTGCTGCTAGTGAAATTAACATAGAAATACATTTCAAATTCTCCCCTCTCTCTCTCTCTCTCTCTCTCTCTCTCTCTCTCTCTCTCTCTCTGTCTCTGTCTCTCTCTCTCTCTCTCTCTCTCTCTCTCTAATCTCCAGAGAAACTAACATTATATAATGAGGAGATAGTCAAGAGATACATAGGGGGGAAGAAAGAGATAGACACAGAGTGAAGTAGGAGATTGGTCGGTTTTTTACTTAATTGCAAATTACGACTAATTAGAACCAATTACAACATAATTTTTTTCAAACATAATTCAATCCTAATATATATATATATATATATATATATATATATATATATATATATATATATATATCTTATCTACTTTTACTTTGTTATAATTTCTTCTTATGGCATTGTTTCTTGCTGCAATAATATAATAATAATAAATAATAATAATTATATTATTATTATTATTATTTGTAGTAGTAGTAGTAGTAGTAGTAGTATTGTGGTGATAGTGAAGTTTATAAAGAGATATCAGATGTTGATGATTATTAGTTGATCATGTAACTCACCGGTTCGGCATCGGGACATATCCATTCGATATATATGCAACGATTGACCACTTACCTATAAAATACAAAGACGAAAAAAAAGGGGTTATTTACAAGAATACAGCAAATGGAAATGGCGACTCAATACAACAATTCTTTTTTTTTCTATTTCTTTTTCTTTCTTTCTTTCTTTTTTTTTTTCTGTTTCGAATGGAAGAGGCCACTTAAAAAGAATAAGTATTGGCAGATTTCAACTTTGTTTACAGACAACGAAGATTTTGCGGCCGGATTTAATGGAAATTTGGTTTGTGTTTTTCACAGCTTTGAAAAGAGCGGGGAAAAAAGGTTGAAGTTTCTTATATCGCAAAATCTTTTTTACAACTCTTTCTTGATGAATGGGTTCAAATCTAACTTTCTCAGTCTCTTCCCATCTATCAATCCATCTATTTATCTATCTATCTATCTATCAGTCAGTTCCTATCAATCTATCTTTCTATCTATCTATCTGTCTATCAGTCAGTTCATATCTATCTATCTAGCTATCTAGTTAGCGAGCTAGCTATCTAGCTATATCAGTTTGTTCATTATCTATCTATCTATCTATCTATCTATCTATCTCAGTCTGTTCATATCTATCTATTTATCTATCTATCCCAATCAAAACTATACACAGACACACACACACAGAGAAAGGGAGAGAGAGAGAGAGAGAGAGAGAGAGAGAGAGACACACACACACACACACACACACACACACACATATATATATATAACTTTCAAATAAAGAAAAACCGACGGCCATTTCGATTATCTTACATATATATATATATATATATATATATATATATGTGTGTGTGTGTGTGTGTTGTACGTTCACCTCGTTAGTATCTATGATAATATTCAAATAGATTTATTTTTGTTTCTTTTGTATCACAACGTCTTCGAGCCTATTTCTTCTTATTCTGTTATTTTTTTTTCTTAGTTCCAGTTCGGCCAAGATTAGTTAAGGTTTTACTTAGAGAGCGGTAAATAAAACCTGGGCATCCACTTTTATCGCGACTCACAGTGTGTTCGCCAGCCATTCTTTCTGCATTCAAATCTATTTTCCATACTCACTATGATTCTTTTGTATGTCCTTTAGAAAGACCAATAAACATCTTTTTAAAGAAAAAGAAAAAAAACGCCAAAAGTCGGTGATTGCCTTTTTGTCGAAATTTAATAACGTCATTTCCTGATTCTGATGAGAACGCTGAAACAGTTCTTGCCTCATTTTTTTCTATTCATCAAAAAGGGACCATTTTGGATTCGATTTATTGGCTCTACTTTCCAGGACTGATAAACTTCAATAACTCCCAACACCCTTTCAGCCATTTTCCTATCGTAACGATTTCGGAAGAACATATCAGTCCATTTCATTTTATGGAAGATCTTGGGACTAAAAAAATAAAATGAAATAAACACGAATTTTTTCTGATGCTATTGTGAGGAAATTCAATAACTTTTTTTTCTTATGTAAAAAGATACCTAAACAAATCTCTGTCTGTCTGTCTGTCTGTCTCTGTGTGTGTCTGTCTGTAATTAAACAAAAGGCAGGTCTCCTGTTTAACGATTTTATTAGTGATCTTTTCGAGCTTTCTGGCCAACTTTTTTTTATATTTGGATGGAATTTGTGGATTAGTACACGGAATACAAACTTCGGTGGACTAATCTACGAATTCCATCCAAATATGAAAAAGTTGGCCAGAAAGCTTGAAAAGATCACCAATAAAATCGTTAAAGAGGAGACGCACCTTTTGTTTAATTGCACATGTATAATTGAAAGAATGCTTTCCAAATTCACACACACATATATATATATATATATATATATATATATATATATATATATATATATATATATATATATATATGTGGGGGAGGTGCAAAAGTAGGTATACAGTTATAAAAAAATATACACATACAATACTCATTGCATTTATCAAACAAACAAATATTACATATATGTGTAATAACATTAATTATTATTATTAATAATAACATGTTAATTATTAGTCACAATTAAATATGGCTAATGACACCAAATTTTACAAAATGAGGACATTTAAGATAATATGCTACTAATTTCATTTGTGTGATACTGTTCTATACCGACTTTTGTACCTCTCTCTCTCTCTCTATATATATATATATATATATATATATATATATAAAAAAAAGAAATGACCGAGAGAAAATGTCACGTGGTCTATTTTGTATGGGAGGTCGTTTTATATAAAAAGAAATTTTCAGAAATCTGGGAATTATCTGATTTTGATAAAATTTTCTGTTTTGACTTATTAATCAACGAATTTTTTTCTAATTATTGAATCGTTTCAATCAAATTGATTCAATGAAAATAAATCGAAATTCTTTAAAATAAATATTACTATAGCTGTCTACAATAGCAGAATAATTACCATACGTAATAATAGATAACATTCATTTAAAATATGAAACGCCTAATTTTAAGTTTCAAATTTCATATTTTTAGATTCTAAAAACAAATATTATTTAATAACTAGTTTAGTTTATCAGATAATTTTTGAAGAAAACTATTGAAAATTTAGGCGCCTTTTAAAAAGAACAAATCGATGTATATTTTTTCTGTTACAAATATTAGCCAATTAAGTAATTATCGAAAAGAGTAAAAAAAAAAAATAATTAAAAAAAATTCTCCAAAAATTATTTTTTTATTTTTTATTTTACATTTAATTTTTCGGCACTTATTTTCTATCAGGATAACTCCCATAAATTTTATTCTATTCACACATTCGTTTTTTTTCTTTTTATTTATACTGTAATTAGTTACGAAAGTATATAACCCCACCGATATTTTGCGCCCCCAAAATAAGGGGGTGTTAAAGTTAAGTGACTTAAAAAAAAATCAGAACGTTTTTAAATAAAATAACCGATGCATTATAAAATTCATTCATTGTTAAACCACTGAAATTTTATTAAAATCGGATATTTCCTTGATTTTTGGTAATTTTTATTCTATGGGGGGGGGGGTAAATTTATTTGGTAAAATACGGATTTTTGCCATTTTTGGTAGTGCCTAGTATAAAATGTATTAAAAACAAATTACATGTGTAATACTTTTCAATTTAGTCAAAAAGGTGCATATCGCATAAATGCGTCCTGGCCTGCTGAAAAATCGACCCATGCTAATTAGGAACTCCGTAGCTGGTTAAGTGCATTTTCCCCAAAAGTTAATGCGATATGAAAGCAATATTTTACCCTACCCACCAACCAAGTCTTTTCTCGAGAAGTAAATGTAAATATTTCAAACCTCCTACTTTAAAATATGTTTTAGCAGTCTGAGGGCGTTTTTATAAGCAAATAACTTTTAGTGGTTTGAATGCGTTAAAAGTAAGCCACCCCCAGATTGTTTTTTATCGACAAGTAAATGTAGATATTTTACGCAACCCCTTTAAAATATTTTTAATTTTTCCTTTTATTTTAATTCAAAACAATGGTCACAAGTTTTAGAATAAATACGACCGAGTTTTGAAAATGAAAACTATCAATATATAATTAAACAAAAACAAATAGAAAATAATTATATTTACTTGTCGAGAAAAGACTTGGTGGGGGTAAAATATCGCTTTCATATCACATTAACTTTTCGGGAAAAACGCCTTCAAACAGCAATGGAGTCCATAAGTAGTATGCGTCGGATTTTCAGCGGGCACCGCTTAGCGTTTTTTTTTAGGACAGGAAGCATTTATACGATATGTACCGACAAAAATTCAACTTTAAATAATCGATTTAATTAATTGTAATTCGTTTTTAAAATGAAAATGAGACAACATTTTGGCAGTTCCGAGGATTAGGGAAAAAGAGAGTTTGCAAAGTGAATTAAATTTGAAGAAGAAAAAATACGGCAAGAGAGTTAAAAAAAAAAACATTAAAATCATTTCGTAAGATTTTTAAGGAAGGAAACGCTTGACCTAATTTAAATTGAAATGGATCATGGAATTTTATTAAGCTACGATTTCGTCGCTGAATTGTAACATACAAATAAAGTGAGTAGTTATTCTCACAATAGCTGTTAACAGTGTCGACCGACTACAGAAAAGTAACAGTAGATTGCAACAAACTCCACTGGGGCGGCCTGCAACCGAATAATCTCAGAAAACGAAACTTTGAGAAAAAAAAAACGTTGTGCCGCACAACAGTCGAGCAAAAACACAAAATTTTACTACACTGTAGTTATGAGTTACAAACTCTTTCCGCAAAATAAATGTTAGCCCGAACAAAACAGATTTCACTAGCCAATAGTAACGAGTTACGAACTCCTACCCCTCCCACGACGTCCCAGCAAAAAGTCTCCTTTTTATGCCTACTGGAGAGGGGGATTCTAGGAAGGGCGAATCCACTACGGGCCCACGGTGAATACGCCACTACTCGCTCACCCCTATCTTAAAATTAATTTTATTATAGTTAATGTCTCTAACACAATAACTCACCTTTCTCTCTCTTACTCACATAGTGAGACTAACATTATATAAAGAGGATGTAATCAAGATATACATAGAGAGAGTGAAAGTAATATGTAGAATGAGGGTGAGGGACGGGTCAGATTTTGACTTAATCGCTAATTACGACCAATAGAATTTTTAATCCTAAAACCAAGTATATTTTAGTATGATTTTTGTCATTAGACTAAACAGGAAAAAAGCCCTTTGGAAATAAAAAGTGATTCTCTCAGTTTTAGTATAATATATATATATATATATATATATATATATATATATATATATATATATATATTTGTGTGTGTGTGTGTGTGTGTGTGAAGAAAAAATGGAAGTGAATCTAACAGTATGTAAAATTGTAATATCATAATAAAGGGGGATGCCGTTACTTCAATTAAATAGGGTATTTTTCCATTAATTAAAATTGAATAAAAATACACACACACACACACACATTTTATTTAGCATAAATGGGGACGCTGTTACGTAGTTTAAATTTAAGACGTTGAAGTTTGTCAACAATTTTAAATAGATCTTTTCTTCCTCCCATTTGAAGATCAACAAAAAAGAAGCCCAACACACCAAAAACAGAGGCTCGCAGACTTTTTGTTTTCAGTAATAATTTATTTTTCCTTAAACCAACGAAAGCCTTGATGAAGGTCTATCTAAACAGACCGAAACACTGCAGCGTAATAAACATTATTCGTTTATAAAACATGTGTTTTTTCAATTTCTAGAATATTACACACACACACACACACACACACACACACATATATATATATATATATATATATATATATATATATATATGTATATATAGTCATCCACATACACGTGTTTCGACTTATCAACTCTCTTCAGTGTGGCTATACATTTGTAAGCCACCTACAGCCGATTTGAAATCCGATTGGTTCAGCATCAATCAGACATGTTAACCACTAGGCTATAGTCACCCACAGAATGCGGAGGGGATTTTAACTGTTTTAATACACACATCTCTATGTATGTAAAGGCCGCCATAGAATGCTCCATCTCTTTTATAGGAGAGCGTTGCGTTTACGCTTAAATTGGCGGTCTTCAGCGAAATCCTCCCTCCAAAGTGGGGAGCATATATATGTATATATATATATATATATATATATATATAGAGAGAGAGAGAGAGGGGGGGTATGGCCTACTGAAATAGATTTATTTGTTCATCAAAGCACATGCAAGTACCATTTTGTTTACAGTCAATATTGAATCTATCAAGCTGTTCAAATCGATACCAATCTATATTTGTTGAGAATGAGATTATCTCTTTTGGGATCTAATTAAGCCAATATCGATCTGTAACAGATAAGATGGTTCTGGCGTCGTGCCCCCCTTCTCTCGCCCCCCTCCCACTGAGACTGTCTTCAATAACTTTTATCAATTGATCTTCCTAATAAAATATTGATCTTTATCACAAGAAGAAAAAAAAAGAATCTATTGCCCCCTGCAAACGGAGTGGGGGGTGGACGGGGATCGATATGTCTATTTTTCCGCACAAAATCAAAACAGTGACGGTTCTTGAGTGGGTTGTTGTCGCAAGATCGTTTCTGAAGAAAAGACGTGTTTCTGACTGGACTGCAAATTGGATGCCCAGACAATCAAGGGAGATAACTGCGTGAAAGGAGGCAGTTATCTTCAGAAGAGAAATAACAAAACTGACATTTTTTATTTGCTGAGTACAAAAACTTTCAATATATATATATATATATATATATATATGTATGTGTGTGTGTGTGTGTGTGTGTGTGAGTGTGTGTATGTGTGTGTGTGTGTGTACAGTCCCAGTTCTCTTTCTTGAGAAAATTGAAACCAAATACAGAGTTGAAAACCATTTTAAAAGTCATTTTGTTTAGTTTTGCACTATATAGAAGAAGAAGAAGAAGAAGAAGAAGAAGAAGAAGAAGAAGAAGAAGAAGAAGAAGAAGAAGAAGAAGAAGAAG
>CM042168.1:39212444-39217444 GCA_023376005.1 Doryteuthis pealeii | reverse complement strand
CTCTGTCGAAAATCATTTTTTCACTGTTGAAATATTGGATATCATTGCAAATAATTGCTTTTTCACTGTTGAAAATATTGGATATCATTGCAAATAATTGCTGAATGGTGTTGTAGGAAGGTGTTGATACCCTGTCGAAAAATCATTTTTTCACTGTTGAAATATTTGATATCATTGCAAATAATTGCTGAATTTATTCTCAGGGTGGATGTTGAGTATCTCCTCTCCATGCATTTGGAAGAATTTTCTTTTATGGGGACATTGTTTGAAGATTTCTGATTTTTTATTTAAACTTCTATTATTATTATTGTTATTATTATTAAAGGAAAACAAGTCTTTTAATATTCTAAATTTTTCGGTAACACATAAGTTGCAGTATTTGGAGCCATTTGTGTAGCATTTGGGATGATCTAAGATTTTCCACTCTATTTTGTGAGGTATATCTTTTCTTTCAGTTCCCATATCCTTGTTGCAAGGGAAGTTGTTTCTCTCTTTTATCTTTCTTTCTGAAAGATTCCATATGGACGTAAAATCTTTGCTTGAAGTCACCCTGGGTCATCCCAACATATTTGTCCGTGCTTCTAGGGTGATTCGCAACTGTAGATGTTACCTTAGCCTCATATACTACTGATCTAATGTTACATTTCTGATTTAGAGGGCAGTCTTTTTTAATTCTACAAGAACATGAAGGGTTTAAGTTTGGTTTAGAATTTGATGTAATAAGTGATTTCATTGAGAGTCCACATGAGTAGCTAGTTTTTACCGTATTTCTATTAAATATTTTATTATATCTATTTTGGGGTGGGAAGTGTTTATCTATTAAGTCTAGAAATTTTTTACCAACATTTGTTTTAACTGTTTTAGAAAAAGGGGGCGTAAACCAAATTATCTTTCTTTTTCTGTTCTTTGAATTATTATGTTTGGGGATGTTATCTATGTAGTATATTTTTTCTTTGAATCCGCTATTAAGTAATGCTTTATTGTAATATGGGGCGGCCTTTTCAAAAATATCTTTATTGGATGATAGTTCTGAGATTCTACGGCTAATGTTAGGGACTAGATTTTTTAAAACTAATGGTGGGTGGTTGGAATTTATATTAATGTATTTAAGTTTTTCATTTTGTTTGTGGTATGGCTTATACGTACCATTTTTAAGATCTAAATTGATATATATATATATATATATATATATATATATATATATATATATATATTTTTCACTCCTTTTGAGTTTTTAACATCAGTGTTAGCTGATGGTATTTCACTGGAGTCTGAGTGACAACAAATCTCCTCATGTCTCCAGGACTCTTCTGAGTATTCTAACCGATTGCAGCAGTGCAGTAGTCTGGATGGTCTCAATTCTTCCTCTGATTTCTAGATCCCCCAGTCTTTTTTCCAAGTCTATTGGGACCGTTCCAAGTGCACCAACTACAATTGGTATCACTTTCACTCTCATATTCCACAGCTTTTTCAATGCTCTGTCAAGATTCAGGTATTCATCCACCTTTTCATTTTCCTTCAGCTTCACCCTGTGATTTGCTGGGACCGCAAAATCCACCAGTTGACACGTTCTCTTTTTTATTAATCAATACTAGGTCTGGTCTCCTGGCTGGGATTATACTAAAGCTGAGCGAATCGAACTTTTGGTTCTCTAAGGCTTTTTCCTATTTAGTTTAATGACAGGAAAAGTATACTAAATTATTCCTTACTTTTAGGATTGAATTATGTTTTTTAAAAATTCCGTTTTAATTGGTTCTAATTAGTCGTAATTTGCAATTAAGTCAAAAACTGACCAATTTCTTACTTTACTTTCTGTCTCTTACTTTTTTCTCTCTCTTGATTACTTCCTCGTAATACATTCTTAGTTTCTCTGTGAGAGGGGAGATAGATAGATAGATAGATAGAGAGAGAGAGAGAGAGAGAGAGAGAGAGAGAGAGAGAGAGAGACGGAAGAATTTGAAATGTATTTCTATATTAAACTTCACAAGCAGCAACTAGTAGCTTAAATTAGGTCAAACATTCCCTTTCTTAGAAAGCTTAACATACAAAATGATTTTAATATTTTGCCCGGCCGTATTTAAAAAAATTTTTTATATCTTTAAAAATATTTATTTGCTATGCAGTTTTCTCTAATCTCAATTATTTATGTTTGTCTATCTCAATCTGATCATATGTATGAATATACATTTGTATCTATATATCTATGCATGTGTTCCACATTCTATCTATCTATCCCGTCCTTTTATATCTATCTATCTGTCTGTCTGTCTGTCTGTCTGTCTATTTATCTATCATGGTCTGTTCGTATCTATCTCAGTCTGTTCATATCTATCTTATCTATCTCTCTCAGTCTGTTCATATCTATCTATCTATCTATCTATCTATCTCAGTCTGTTCATATCTATCTATCTATCTATCTATCTATCTATCTATCTATCTCAGGCTGTTCATATCTATCTATCTATCTCAGTCTGTTCATATCTATATTATCTATGCATTTATCTATCTATCTATCTATCTATCTATCTCAGTCATATCTATCTATCTATCTATCTATCTATCTATCTATCTATCTATCTAGTCTGTTCATCTATCTATCTATCTATCTATCTATCTCAGTCTGTTCATATCTATCTATCTATCTATCTATCTATCTATCTATCTATCTAACTATTTCAGTCTATCCACATCTATCTATGTATCTATGTATGTATCTATCTGTCTGTCTGTCTATCTATCTATCTCTGTCCTTTTATGTCTATCTATCTATCAAATCAGTTTATTTATGTCTATCTATCTATATATATATCTGTCTGTATCTATCTATCTATCTATCTATCTATCTATCTATCTGTCTATCTAAATCCTGTATCTTTGCAACTACCATCTACTCATGTCCATTTAATGTTGTCCGTGATAAAATCTAACTTGATAGTTTGTCCTGTTGTATTAGTGTGACGTTTCCGGCAGATGGCGCTGCTAAGCAATCGAAAATCGATGAGGGTCGGATAAACGTCATTATAATATGGAACCCGGAAGATAACCCAGAAATAATACAAATCTGCTTCATCCAGGGGAAATGGCGTCGAAATAAGGGGCGGGGCGGCGGGAGTTTTGAAAAATGAATAAGTTATCCTTGCCGGATGAATTTTGTTTTACATCACAAGACGACATAAATATTCAAACCTTCAACCCCCCCCCCCCAACCGACAAATCCTTGTCCGGATACTGCGGGTCGAAAATGGAAAAAATGCGTAACGTTACATTAATTCACGCGGCACATATTGTGTAATGGTTATCCTCGTAGGATTTTAGTCGGTAGAGCACTTGACAAGGAATCGCAAGGTTCCTAGTTCGATATCGGCCCTCGCTAACTCAACGTATGAGTAGCATAGGGATCTATGCGGTAAAGTAAGGATTTGATGGTAGGGCACTTGACTAGGAATCGAAAGATTCTTAGTTCGATACCGGCCCTCGCCAACTCAACGTATGAGTAGCATAGGGATCTATGCGGTAAAGTAAGGATTTGATGGTAGGGCACTTGACTAGGAATCGAAAGATTCCTAGTTCGATACCGGCTCTCGCCAACTCAACGTATGAGTAGCACAGGGATGGTAGGTGTGGCTGTGATACTACGCATTGCATCAAGTGCAGAATGCATTTGGAGGCATGCAAGTGTGTGTGTGTTTGTATATATATATATATATATATATATATATATATATATATATATGTAATAATTAGTTTTGAGAATATATAGTATGTAAGATTATGGATACATATGTCTTTACACATGAGTGTCTGTGTGATTGGATGGGAGATAGTGAATCATGTGTGTATACATGAGTGAAAATGACCAAGAAATGAAAAGGAATGAATAGATGGATAAATAAGAAAGATAGGGGGATAATTGATATCCCACGGAGTCGGGATGTCTGAACATCGTTTATTTATGCTAATTGATAATAGTTAAATTGTTTACGGGACTTTTGATTATCCATTGTGTTAATTTAGAGTAGCCCTGGGCTTTGTTTTTTACATTGTACCTTTATATATATATATATATATATATATATATATATATATAGTCGAGCACTTGAGTTAGTTGTTGGAGACCAGAGGATCAGTTAGTTGTTGGGCAGTGGACGAGAGAGATCACCCTTAAACTTAGTTTGTCCAGTAGTCAACTTTAGCAGAGGTCCTTAAAGGAACAAGATGGGCCTTGTGCCTCCTCTCATCTAGACAGACATAGGAGATGAATTAGAAGTTAATGGGAGTGACGGATGTGAAGCAATGCAAGAACTATGTACCTCTCTGGCCATTTTATATGTTCACCTGAAATTGTCTTGTCTTTCTTTCTTCTCTCTTGTAATTGATTGTAAACCCTTTGGACGGTGCCCTGAGGCAGAATTACGGACACAAGTGAGGCTCAAGGAACAGACGATCATGGCCAGTAATGCTGGAAGGTGTAGTAAGATGCACAGCAAGGTGCCTACAGGTGCCCTCGGACCCCGAGGGAGGTTTTACAGTGACGCTCCACCTCAGATGCAAAAACAATCTCTTATGTCTAGTATCAATGTACGTCTTTGCTGGACAACCCACACTGGTGTGCCCATATGCTGGTTTCCCTAGGAGAAAGTCGCATGAGATCGTCTTTCCTTCTCCAGAGTTTTTCTTTTAGACTAGTTGCCTAACCAAAGTTACAGAGACCAGTGCGCCCTACTATTTTCCCATAGTTGGAGGAAGAGTAGTTGGTTTCATACCTTTCCCAATAGTATTAGCACTATATGAAATGTTAACAGCCTCCTCCTGGATTTGAACTCATATCGCCGTATCAATTTCCTAAGAAATAACCATTACACTATACGTCTTCGCAAGAGTATCGTTAGGAACGATATAAATTCCACTATTCTCAATACTTCATTGGATACTGTAAGCAGCCTGAATCTTTATTTATAAAAGTGACTTTATTTGGCATTACATTACCCGAAAAGGGTTGA
>CM042168.1:39199944-39209944 GCA_023376005.1 Doryteuthis pealeii | reverse complement strand
AGGGCACATAGATCGAAACGTTTTATAGATAATAACAAAGATGAGGACAATAGTCCGAATAATCCAAATGATACATTTTTTTTCTTAAATAAGTTTTCTGTGGTTGTTTTATTTATTATTATTATTAATAGTAGTATTACTAGCAAATATATGCACCCTCTGGGTGCAAATATTTAGGTTTTAATGTAATAAAATATCATATTAAATTAGAAAGGCTAATGAAACTAAATAAGAATGCAGATAAAAAGATTTGAAACAGAGGAGGGTATAATCGAAAAATAGAACAACTTAAACTCCCGTCTTTCATTGCTAAATTTTCCTAATTTAACTGTTGAAATAGGAAGTAAAGAATAAGATTAGAGTTATTTCTTCTTGTTAATGGATTTCTTTTAAGATTTATCCCAAAGATTTTTGCTCAAATTCATGAGATAAAACCAAACAAGTAGAAATCAATAATACTAATTATTAAAATCAATTTCTAATATCAATATGCTAATTAGCTTTCCCGGTGACACTGTGGACCGCTATTTCGTTGTATATAGAGATACAAGTGCATGTTATTAGTATGTAGATATGGCCAACAGTATATATAATATTAAAACAATTTTATTTATAATTGAGGTTTATATAAAGAAAAAAGAAAATCATGGAGAATGTGGCGTAAATAACTAAGAGAATTGTGACTTGTGTAGTTACAAGACGAACAAACACACAATCTCAATTATAATAAGATTATTATTCTTACAAGCAAAATAAATTTTTGAAAGATATTGCTTGAGGAGGTGGAAGTTAAAAATTAAATATCGGAGAGTTTGAACCATAAATCATCAAATTTATTAAGGAGTAAAAAAATAAAACAATTTGAAAATCGAAACTAAGTTCTGTTAACTTTGAATATCTATTAAAATAAAACAAATTATATATAAATATATGATACTGGGGATGTATCTATAAAACTTGTTTTAAAAAACAATGAGGACTGTCTAATGTTTCATGCTCAAATTTTGAGTGTATTTATTCTATGTTATGACGATTTCGGGTATAGTGACGTAAGCAGTGACGTAATTTTTGTTACAGACAAAAACTGGAAGCGAATCTCCATTATTGATAGATTATTTGTTAAATGGATTAAGAATCGCTTTTAGGGATAAGTTTATAGGGTAATGTTCAAATTTATTGCTATATTGGTTAAATCGAACTTAACGGACCTAAATTCCACCATCGTATGTCACCCTGTCGAAAGAAAAAAAATACTAAAATTCAGAGAAATAACCGAATTTAATGAAATCTTCTGTTTTGATATATTAATGAATAAAATATATAATGCACCAGTTATTTATTTAAAACTTTTACATTTTTTCAGGTCAGTTAACTTTTGATCACGTATCTTTGAGAATCTGTGTCAGGTCCAAAAATATGTGGTTCAAAGTTAACTGAACTGAAAAAATGTAAAAGTTTTTAAATAAAATAACTGGTGCATTATATATTGTATTCCTTAATTTATCAAAACTGAAAATTTCATTAAATTCGGTTAATTTTTCAATATTTTTTAAAAGCGACGTATCGTTGAAAATGACGTACGTCGAAAATGTCGAAACGATGTAAATAGAGGTATGATGATATCTTCATTAGTTATCAAGTTTTCTGAAAAGCTGTCCAATAAATTCCAAGTGGACGGGATTTTTGAGTGAAAAGGGGTGTGGTTGGTGGTTGCCGCATTCTTTTACCCCTGGCGTCTGAAGTGAAATCTGCAGCGTCTGCATTGAGATTCGCACAGCCGGTACCGCCACCTCCACAGCCACCAGACAACGCCATTGACGGGGCTGTACGCCGCAGCTGTTCAGAAACCTCACCTCATTATCAACATCTTTTACTCAACGCCTTTAGCATCCTCTTCATCGTGTCCACTACTAACAGACCGCGACTCTCTTAAAGTTAATATCGCAAGAGAGCACGGCGCCGAGAACCGGCGTACCTCAACCGTAACTCCTACCCCAACCCCACACGCATCCCATACACAATCTTTCACAGCCGGGCGATTGCAGAGTGAGAGAATGAATTACCGGCGCGTTCGACTGGAAACAGCCGACTCGAGTTCAAGCTGTTGAGTCTTTCCCTTTCTAAGCAAACATCTTTGGGTTGGCTGGGGCAATTAAGAGCCGGCTCGCTTTATGGACGGACCCGCTGGACTCTATACACGCTGCTACTAAGTAGCGTAAGGGTATTAAGATAATTGCCGTGTTTTTGCATACCGCTGTCAGCACCTCGCTCCGACATTTTCAATTACGAGGTGCAAGGTGGCGTAACTGCTGCCGGCGCGGAAAATGGAACTGACAGGCCGAGTTTTTAAGATCCGATCAAGACTGCGTTTCATTTCGCATTCATATGGACGTCTATTTGTTAAGTATTCCATCAACAGCATAAACCGAGGAAGGATGAAATTTACACCGGCCAAAAAGAAGCCCCACACATAAAACAGCAAGCTTCTTAGAATGATATCAATATGATATCATTATGATATCAATATCAGTTATAGCATATGTATATCTAAGTTAGAATATATATAAGGTGTGGCGCTCCACCTCAGACACAGAAAAACAATCTCCTTGGTCTAGCACTAGTGAAAAGGGGATAGACCCCCTCGCTGTTTGGCTGACACCGACTTTAAGCCACCCTGACGACAATATATATAAGTTACCATATATATATATATATATAGCATATCCATATCTAAGTTAGAATATATATATATATATATATATATATAGGTTTTTGTAATTTGTATGTGTGTGTGTGTGTGTGTGTGTGTGTGAATTTTGATGATGAAGCTTCGTTAATTGAATGAAGTTTGTGGTTTATCCGCTTTTATTCCTCAATTTATTATCACATTTTGTTGAATTTTACCTAATGTGTCGCGCAGGCAGTACGGATATCCATGACAATCTCTCGCCAACCTTCCCTATCACTCATTGCCCCTGGGAGATCTTCTGCGCAGCAACCAGCAATGTAGGTCCTTGCTGGGTGACCCACACTAGCATATCCATGTGTTGGCTTCCACAGTAGAATACGTATATATATATATATATATAAAAAAAGAAGGTCCGCAAAATGTAATATGTTCTCAGAAGAAAAAAATTCTTTTTATCTTACATATGCGACACGTGTTTCTGATCTGTTGTCTTCTTCAGACATTGAGTTATTATTTTGGCAGAATATGTCCGATATTTGATAGGTTGTGTGTGTTTCTGTAACTTTTCTATTATAATGGAATTATCCTCCATTGGAACCAGAACAACATTATATATATATATATATATATATATATATATATATATATATATATATATATATATAAATTGTTGGTACAGGCTAATTTATATAATATTTTTAAGAGAACCATGTAGAGCAATCTACACAATAATAATGGGTAGGAGACAAAAAGCAGGAATAAAGTGGAAAAAGTTGTTTTATTAATATAAAACTAGGACCCTTTCGTCCGGTGCTTTTCAAGTTTTACACCCGGAAACGATTAAAATTCAAATAGTAAATTAAATAAGCCAGGAATTGATAATGGATATGGAATTAGGTCAGACAAGAGGTGGGCGAAAAAAATATTATATATATATATATATATATATATATATATATATATATGTGTGTGTGTGTGTGTGTGTGTGTGTGTGTGCAGCATTCTTTCATTTATACATGTAGAATTAAACAGAAGGCACGTCTCCTGTTTAACAATTTTATTAACGATCTTTTCGAAAGTATTTGGGATAAACATTTCGGTAGACTAATTCACGGATTCCGTCCAAATGTAAGAAAGTTGGTCAGAAAGCCCGAAAAGATCGTTTATAAGATTGTTAAACAGGAGACGTGCCTTTTGTTTAATATATATATATATATATATATATATATATATATATATATATATATAAAGTTAAGTAAACAAACAAATGGGTTTATTTTTAATATGGCTTTAAGCCGACAATTTTTGGAGGATATGTGCTTAATTGAAGTCATACCTAAATTTGAAAATTAATAATTAATGAATTTAGGTGGGCATATATGTTCAAATGTAAGGCTAAACGAATCGAGAAAATGTCAATCCCTGAATGTACATTTCGACCTATTAGGTCTCATCAGCAAGGTTATAGACATAGGAGACTGCTCCGTTTGTGACTCGAAACCTCGACTGTCAAGCTGACAGGCGAAGTCTCTAACCGTTACACTAGCTTGCCATTCCTACATTCTTCGTTCGTTTTAAAACTTATTTATATTCTACTTTTTATTGACTTTCTACACGACAGTATGAAGTTAAGTAAACAAACAAATGGGTTTATTTTTTATATGGCTTTATATATATATATATATATATATATATATATATATATGCAATATTTATATATTTTTATATTATTTCTATTATGATCAAAACTACTGATATTTACTATAGTGGTTTTATGACTCAAAAATAATCCCTTCCCATCTACAGACTTTAACGGACCACCACTCCCCCAATCAGTCCGTTGATGAGAGGTTTGTCTGTATATATATAATTGTATTTCTCATTATGCTTATATTCAAACGAGACCTTTATCCTGTAAAAACAGCACACCATAACGATTTATTAGAGCAATGCATTTAAAGTATTTCTAGGCAATAAAGCGATTTCCAGTCCAATTTGAAATTGAAGGAGAATTGTGTAAGGTCTGCGTACGCACTGACCGTAATTTTTAACCATCCAATCGCCCTATCGGCTGAGACAGAAGAATACATCGGCTGAACCTCTGTCGTATCGGTATCAGCCATACAGCGAGGGAGACTATCCCGTTTTCCCTAGCGCTAGACCAAGGAGATTATTTTAGCGTCTGGGGTGGAGCGCCACACCTACATACATATTAGGGTCCCATTATG
Organism: Doryteuthis pealeii; assembly: GCA_023376005.1. NCBI lineage: Eukaryota > Metazoa > Mollusca > Cephalopoda > Myopsida > Loliginidae > Doryteuthis > Doryteuthis pealeii. The sequence goes on along the minus strand of CM042168.1, from coordinate 39,205,027 downwards.
GGTTAAATAGAAGAAAAAATGAATTTAAAAAGTGTGTTTAAAAATGTTGAGTATCCTTCAAGCATAAATAGAAAGAAATGTATTCGGCATAAGATAACCCGACAAGGGTTGACATGCCGTAAAATCCAAACCAAACCAAACAATTACACCATGAATCCCCTCCTCGAAAACAAATAAGTGTCTGTACATCATTAATGAAAAAAAAGTAAAGTCGTCGGGGTGGCCTAAAGTCGGTATCAGCCAGATAGCGAAGGGGTCTATCCCTTTTTCCCTAACGCTAAACCAAGGAGATTATTTTAGCGTCTAAGGTGGAGCACCATACCTACCATCAGATCCACACTTTACCGCATAGATCCCTGTGCTACTCATACGTTGAGTTGGCGAGGGCCGGTATCGAACAGGAACCTTGTGATTCCTAGCCGAACGCTCTACCGAAGAGGGGTAAAATACTTCCAACGGCGCCACCTATTAGCCGTGAGTGTCGACCAGTGATTCTTAAGGATGGAATCCAGGTAGCAGTCTTTGACACGTAACACTCCATTTTCTCTGGTCACATCAAGCCCTAGCACCTACAGGATTGTCCCGACTCTATTACCCTTATGACAAGCCTTCAGCCTTTTTTTGCTATCCTATATGTTCTAGAAGGCGGTGGCTGAGGGGTCTTAGTGTCCTAAGTACGAAGTTTAACTGAATCTAATGGTGACGTTTCAATTCTGTAAATATGAGGAGTGTGGAGTACCCCTTCTTCGTCATTACACTCAGGTCAACTCTGACCCGGAGTGGTAGTACCCGTTAGGGTGCTACCTATGGGTTAAATAAAAAAAAAAGTCTGAGTTTAAACAACTGAGTTTTAAAAAATTGGGTTAAAAAATTGAATAGCTATCAGGAGTGAATAAAAGAAAACGTCTTCGGCATAAAATAACCCAACAAGGGTTGACATGCCGTAAAATCTAACAAACTCGCTATCTAAATTGACGATATATCGGAGATATCTAAAGGCTTAAACATAAACTGTAATAACTACAGAAACATAGAAAAAAACATAAAAATTGTGTTCCTGCGTCAAGCAACACCAGACGATTTAGAATCCAACTACTCTCCCTCCAGCTATGGGTAAATAGTAGGGCAGACTGGGTCTTTAGGCAACCAGCCTTGAAGAAAGAAAACTCTGAATTCAAACCTGTTAAATCCACTTGGAGTGGTCACTACTAGAATAGAGTTCGAAATGGTCCCGAGTCCGACAAGAAATACCTGAAGAAAGCCAAAGGGTACAACGGCCGAAACGTTGTACAGATAAAGAAGACAAAGATAATAGTCTGAATAATACAAATAATACTAGAATAGGCTCAGTTCTAACTCCTTAGTAATAACTAAAAAAATCACATAAAGGACGGTCTCATTTTTTACTAGAGAGTGTTGCAAGATGATAACGGTCGTAGAATTAAGGAACACGAGTAGTAGTATTATTCAATAGAAATAGTCAATTACAACTCGCAGATAAAAAAAATTCAATTCAGAAATGTCAGGCAAATTGGAAGCGTATTGTGTCTCCACTTGTCTTTTGTACGAGAATCGTAAATTCACTTTTCCCGTCCCAGAATGCAATAGTTTGTTCTACTCTTTTCCGTTTTAGTCTTGTCTTTCTTTATTCTCGTATTTCCATCCACCCTAGTTCTCCCACCACCACTGCAACCACTGCAACCATCACCACCATCACCAAAAACACCGACTCCGCCACCCACCCCCCGTAGCACAAAAGAATGAATAAAGCATAAAAGCAATTTGGGTGGCTAGACTTTTGACGCAGATCTCCGTGATTATATATATATATATATATATATATATATATATATATATATATATATATATATATATATATGTGTATGTGTGTGTGTGTGTGTGTGGTGTGTTTGTATATATATATATATATATCACGATTCTCCTTATATATGTGATATGTGTCTGTGTATATATATGTGTGTATATATATGTGTATGTGAATGTATATAATGTATATACGTGTGTATGTATATATATATGTATATATATATATATATGTGCCTGTGTATATATATATATATATATATATATATATATATATATATATATATAGTTATTTTACGAACGAATGGATAAAAATAGTAGAGTGAATGTAAAATTCTGTTTGCGTCTGTTTTCATTCATCTTTTATGAACTCATTCATTTGTCTCATTCACTTTTGTCTTTTGTGAAATGCTATCATTTTTTTTTTCAATGAGCAGAATTTGGATAGGTTTTCCTTCAAAACTAAGATTTTCTTTCTTTTTGTCTTTCTTTCTTTCTTTCTCTAAATTATTCTTCATATCTTTGATTTCTACACTCATAATTTCTTTCTTTCTTTCTTTCTTTCTTTCTTTCTTTTACCAAATTGTTATTCATATCTCTGTTTTCTTCGTTTATTTCTTTCTTTCTTCCTTTTTTCTTTCTTTCTTTCTTCCTTTTTTCTTTTTCTTTCTTTCTTTCTTTTTTTCTTGTGTCTTTATCTGTCTTTTCTTTAAACAACTTTTCTATTTTTCTTTACCTTTCTTTCTTTTCTTTTTTTTCTTTCTTTCTTTTTTCTTCCATCTCTTCCTTTCCTTCCTTCTTTCTTTCTTTCATCTTTTTCTTTCTTTAATTTAACCAACTTTTTTATTTCATTCTTACACTAATTTCCTTTTATTAATCTATTTTTTTTCTTTATTCATCTATTTCGTGTTTTTCTTTCTCTACCTTTTTCTTTCTTTCTTTCTTTCTTTCTTTCTTTCTTTTTCTTTCTTTCTTTCTTTCTTTCTTTCTTTCCTTTCTTTCTTTCTATCGTAGCCATTTTGTTAACCTCAAACTGTTTTTATTTCCTTTTCTTCTTTATTCTACAACTGCTTAAAATGTATTTATTTTTCATTCATTACCCCCCTCTCCTCTCTCTCTCTCTCTCTCTCTCTCTCTCTCTCTCTCTCTCTCTCTCTCTCTCTCTCTCTCTCTCTCTCTCCTTTCTTTCTTTGTCTGACGTCTTCCTCTTTTTTCTTTGTATTTTTCAAAAATTGATTATTTCACCTTCCTTCCTTGTGTTTTTTCATTCACTCACTTCTTTCCCTTACCCCCTTTCTTTCTCAGCCCTTCCTCTTTCTCCTCCTTCTCCTCCTTCTCCTCTTCCTTTCCCTCATTCTCCCTCTTATTCTTTGTTAATCTTTTTTTTTTTCAATTTTGTTTTCTTTCACACAAAATTTTCTTCATTCTCCTCTGTATATTTCTAGGACTTTTTTTTCATTCTTCTTCTCCTTTTTCTTCTCCTTCCTCTCTATCTCTCCCCCCTTACTCTTTTGTAATCTTTTTCCCATTTTTTCTATTATACAAAACTCGTTTTCTTTTTCATTCCTCTCTGTATCTTTCTTAACCCCTTCGTATTTCTCCTCCTCTTCCTACTCCTTTCCCTCCTACTCCCTCTTTATGTTAATCATTTTTTTTCCAATTTTTTTCTTTCATACAAAACTCCTTTTTTCATTCCCCTTTGTATCTTTCTCAACCCGTTCGTATTTCTCCTTTCTTACTACTCCTTTCCTTCCTTCTCCTTCTTACTCTTTGGTAATCTTTTTTTTTTTTCAATTTTTTCTTCCATACAAAACTCGTTTTTTTTTCATTCCCCTCTGTATCTTTCTTTTTCATTCTTTTTTTTTTTTGTTTTGTTTTTATCGTTCATTTTTTCTTCTGATTAAATTCAAAATTTCGCATTGTGCCATAATAGTTCCAAGTGCCAGATATATTTTTTATCATATTTTTTCTTTTCTTTTTCTTTTCTTTTTCTTTTCTTTTTTCCTTCTTTCTTTTTCTCTCTTTTTTTTTTTTTCCTTTTTTTTTTTTACCTCCAGTCACGTCCTGACTTTAGCAGACGATCGAACGCCGAGTAGTGTGTTTCTTTGTAATAAAATTTATAGCGTTCTATTGATTTTTGTGAACCAACCAAATAACCCCTTTTAAAAACATCACTACAACTTTCACGACTACCAATCAAAATGCGACCTTTCTTCCCCCCTCTCCCCCACCCGGACGCCCCCTATTTCAGCGCCATAGTTATAACGAAAAGTAGCAATTACTAATATTACAAGAGCCGATTCGCACTAGGTGCTTCATGATTCTGGCCTTGTGCCAATATCGGCTCAGACAGTCACTAAATGCTACACGTGACTAGTATGTAGTGTTGCGGACTCTCTTTGAAAGGAATGATGGAGTTATAATGTTAATCAAGATATACTTACAGCGCCCCCCGGGGGGCCTGTGTCCAATGGCTACGGCCCTGGATCGTTTAAATAATGTTAACAGCGTTGATCCCGGGGGAGGGGCTACCCCCCCAGGCAACCCTTGCCCCCTTGATTTAAAGGGGCAGGGCTGGGTTTATTGCCCAGTGCCTGAGGCACCCCCTTGGCTGGGTTTATTGCCGTGCCTGGGGCACCCCCTTGGGGGGTAATGCCGACGGGATCAACGCATTTTTTGCACCAATCAAAAAGTCGATTCTCACTGGGTGCTTCACGTTTCTGCCCTTCTGCCAAACATGTCACAGCCTAGTACCGACATCTACCAATATTCAAAAAGTTAATTCTCACTGGGTGCTTCGTGTTTCTGACCTTGTACCAAACATGGCTCGATCTAGCAACGACATCTAATAATATTCAAAGAATTGATTCTCATTGTGTGCTTAATGCATCTAGCCTTGTGCCAACCTTGGCTGAGCGTATTAAACGACTTCTAATGATATTCAAATAGTCGACTCCCACTGTGGGATTCTTGCTTCTGGCCTTGTGCCGAACATGCCTCAGCTTAGTAAACGACAAATACTATTCTTAGAATAGTCGATTCTCTCTAGATACTACACGCTTCTGGCCTTGTGCCAAACTCAGCTTATTAACCGTTATCAAGTCATATTCCAAGAGTCGATATTTATTGGGAGCTAGATGCTTATGGCCTTGCGTCAAACTTGGCTCAGCTTAGTAAACGTCAATTACGTCTGTCTGTCTGTCTGTCTGTCTCTCTCTCTCTCACTCATTTTATATATATATATATATATATATATATA
>CM042168.1:39149944-39194944 GCA_023376005.1 Doryteuthis pealeii | reverse complement strand
ACCATAACCATGTCGGCTGCGGCTTTAGAATACGACTGCACCTCTGCAGAGGAGTAATACATCTCCACACTCTGCAGAGGAGTAAGACACTATATATATTTACCAACCCCTTCGCACGAGCAGGATATGAATTCAGAGTTTTCCTTCTCCTAGACTGGTTGTCTAACCAAGGTTAAAGAGCCCGGTCTACCCTACTATTTACCCATAGTTGTAGAGAGAGTAGGATTCATACCTTTCCCAAGGGTATTAGCGCTAAGTGAAATGCAATTACCACATCCAGGATTTGAACTCGGGGCGACGAGTCCATTTCCCATGACTTTAACCATTACACCACGCGCTTCCACGCTTAGCATCACCTGCTAGCCGTGGTAGCGACCTATGGTGCTTAAGGACGAAATCCTGGTTGATGAGCAGTCCATGACATGCAACACTCCACTTTGATACTTACTTAGACTAGACGGGCGATCGGAGAGGCACCCTCCGATCAATCGGCTGGTCATATCAAACCCTAGAACCTACATGATGTTTCCCAACTATAATTACCCTAAGGCCAAACCCCAAGCCTTTTTATATTATATGTGCTATAAGGTAATGACTGAATGTATTGTCCTGGGTATGACGTTAAACTATATCTGATGGCGGAATATGGAGTAACCCTTCATCACCATTACTCCCAGGTCCACTTAGTACATATTAGGGCCTCATCTATAGGTTAAATAGAAGAAAAAATGGGAGTTAAAAATGTGTTTTAAAAATTGAGTATCCTTCAAGCATAAATAGAAAGAAATGTATTCGACATAAGATAACCTAACAAGGGTTGACATGCCATAAAATTCACCAAACCAAACCAAACAATTACACCATGGAATCCCCTCCACGAAAACAAATGAGTATCTGTACGTCACTAAGGAAAAAAAATAAAGTCGTCGGGGTGGCCTAAAGCCGGTACCAGCCAGACAGCTTTTTTTACAAGCGCTAGACCAAGGAGATTGTTTGGGTGTTTAAGACGGAGTGCCATACCTACCATCAGCTCTTCACGTTACCGCACAGATAGATCCCTGCGTTACTCATACGCTGAGTTGGTGAGGGCTGGTATCGAACCCGGTCTAGCTAATGATAGTGACCCGGCGAAGAATAATGTTTGTTAGCTGAAAACATGCTCTATCCTACAGAGTAATTGCGTTCTCTATTCTAATTCACATGGCGATCGATAAGAGGCGTTACATTTCAGAGCAGCCCACCTTGTCGATTTGTCTGAGTGATATGGAAGTGACTTGATTCATTACTTGCAACGCTAAATACGTTTTTCGCCAATATTGCCGAAAATTCAATTCTATTCTGGGTCTCGTATTAACGCAAACCAGGAAACGCTTTTCCCCATTACTATTCGCGTTGTCTATTTTAGCGTAAAAGTCATTAGTAATATATATATATATATATATATATATATATATATATATATATATATATATATATATATATATATGATAGGTGGGAGAGAAGTATAAGGTGAACCATCTAGAAACAGACAACAACAACAGAAATCACCCAAGTTAGAAAATTTAATTACATTTCTACCTACTTGCATCTATGTATACCCCCCTCGCGCTCTCTCTTTCGCCCTCTCTCTCTCTCTCTCTCTCTCTCTATATATATATATATATATATATATATATATATATATATATATATGTAAAATGAAAATGGAAATGAATCCGACGGTATGTTGAAAAAAGAAAGAAAGTATAGAATGGATAAAATAGGATATTTTAATCAATTTTACTTACACGTGTTTCGGTTAGGACTTTATCCATGTGTAAATTATTCAAACATTAGTATTTTTAAATAACTAAATGAAATGAAATGAATAATAATAGAAAAATGTAGAAATGTTCCGCACACAAAGAAGAATCGACCTTCCTCAGAGTAAATCCTTATTTGAAATGAAATGCGCTGGAAAAAGAGGAGAATTTTAGAAATGTTCGAAAAAGAACTTTTTTAAAAAAACGCGTGAAGAGAGTGTTCAAACGCGGGCGAGAAAGACGGATATAATGACGTCATTTTGAAGCGGAGAGATGATGGCTGGAATAACATTTTGTGGAATTTTAATTTTCAAAGCATGAGGGATTTTTTTAAATAGAAATTATACGTATGTGTGATTTGTTGGTTGTTGATTTATATATATATATATATATATGTGTGTGTGTGTGTGTGTGTGTGTGAAGAAAAAGTGGAAGTGAATCCGACAGTATGTAATATTATGAAAAATTGGAAAAACACAAGTTCATAAACGAGTAATGTTTATTTCGCCTACGCTGCAGTGTTTTAGTCTGTTTCAATAGATCTTCATCAGAGTTTTTGTTAGGATGAGGAAAAATAATGTATCACATAAAATAAGAAATCTGCGAGACACTTTTGCTTTGTCGGTCAGTCTATTTAAGAATTGTTGAAAGAAAAACAAGCGTTCTTGGAATGTTTAAAAACAAACGCTGACAAACGGTTTAAGTAGACTGACCGACAAGTTCCTTACGACCGTCAGCGACTGTCAGTCCGAGGTGAACAATTAATTGATACATACTTACAGGATATATGTTTTTACAATCACTAGAGAAGTCAAGTCTGTAAACAACAGGCGAGTAAATGCTTACGCTAAACGGTGACATTTCAATTAATGTCTCCCCTTCAGTGCTCGAAAATGAAAATTCGGAGCATATACACACACACATATATATATATATATATATATATAATATAACGCCAGTTAACGTCATATCTAGAACAAACCCACCGCCAGTGCAACATAAAGATGATGATGGCTTGGTTGGAAAATTAAACGTGTTGGCTTAATACTAACCAGTGATCCAATTAAGAGTGTGTAGCGCCAATAATAATAAACTCAGAAATGTTAATATAGAGTAACTTTTTTAAATTCAATGATCCAATAACGAATTTGTAGCGTCAAAAAAGTAAATATAGGAATATTTTTCAGTCTAGTAATCCAATAAAGAATGTGTAGCGTCAAGTGAATATAGGAAACTCTTTCAGTTCAGTAATCCAATAAAATATGTGAAGTACCGAAAGGTAAACTTCTTTATTCCAGTGATCCAATAAAGAATGAGTAGCGCCAAAAGAGTAAATATAGGAAACTTGTTTCAGTCCAGTGATCCAATAAAGAATGAGTAGCGTCAAAGAAGTAAATATAGGAAACTTGTTTCAGTCCAGTGATCCAATAAAGAATGTGTAGCGTCAAAGAAGTAAATATAGAAACTTGTTTCAGTCCAGTGATCCAATAAAGAATGTGTAGCGTCAAAAGAGTAAATATAGGAAATCCAGTGATCCAATAAAGAATGTGTAGCGTCAAAAAAGTAGATATAAGAATTTTTTCAGTCCAGTGATCCAAGAAAGAATGTGTAGCGTCAAAAGAGTAAATATAGGAAACTTGTTTCAGTCCAGTGATCCAATAAAGAATGTGTAGCGTCAATAAAAAGAAAACTTGTTTCAGATCCAATAAAGAATGATCCCAGTGATCCAATAAAGAATGTAGCGTCAAAGAGTAAATATAGGAAACTTGTTTCAATCCAACGTGTGATCCAATAAAGAATCGTCAAAAAAGTAGCAGTCCAGTGATCCAAGAAGAATGTGTAAAAAGAGTAAATATAGGAAACTTGTTTCAGTCCAGTGATCCAATAAAGAATGTTAGCGTCAAAAAAGTAGATATAAGAAATTTTTTTCAGTCCAGTGATCCAAGAAAGAAGTGTAGCGTCAAAAGAGTAAATATAGGAAACTTGTTTCAGTCCAGTCCAACAATGAATGTGTAGCGTCAAAAGAGTAAATATAGGAAACTTGTTTCAGTCCAGTGATCCAATAAGAATGAGTAGCGTCAAAAGAGTAAATATAGGAAACTTGTTTCAGTCCAGTGATCCAATAAAGAATGTGAAGCGCTAAAAAGGAAACTTTTCTTAGTCCAATGATCCATCAAAGAATTGTTTTGCGTCAAAAAAGTAAATATAGAAAACCTTTTTCAGTCGAGTGATCCAATAAAGAATGTGTAGCAACAAAAAGTGAATATAGGGATTTTTATCGAGTAATCCACTAAAGAGTGTATAGCGTCAAAAATTCAATATCGGAATTTTTTTTAGTCCAGTGATCCAAGAAAGAATTTGTAGCGTCAAAAAAGCAAAAACCTTTTCGTCAAGTGATCCAGTGAAGAATATGCAGCATCAAGAAATAAATATCGGAAACTTTTCAATCCACTTAAGAATGTGCAGCGCCAAAAAGTGAATGTAGGAAACTTTTACAGTCAAGTAAACCAATAATGAATGTATGGTGCCAAATATTAAAGCACATAATTTTCTATCCAATGATACCATAAGGAATGTGTAACGCCAAAAATTCAATGAAACATTTTTCCGTTTAGTGATTCAATGCAGAATGTGTAGCTCCAAAAACTATATATGTAGGAAACAGTCCAGCAATCCAGAAAGAATTGTGTGGCACAAAATGGGAACAGTTTTTAGTCCAGTGATTCAATGAAGATTGCGTAGCGCCAAAAATAAAGGAGAATTTTCAAGTCCAGAGATACAATAAAGAATGTGGCACTAAAAGTTAATATATGATCTTTTTTCATTCAAGTGACCCCATAAAGAATGTGTAGCACCAAAAATTAAATGCTGGAAACTTTTTCAGTCCAGTGATCCAATAAAGAATCTGTCGCACAAAAAGGGGAAATATAGGAAACTTATTGAGTCCAGTAATCCAATAAAGAGTGTGTAGCACCAAGAACGTGAATATAGAAATTTCATTCGGTCCAATTATCCAAAAAGTGAATAAAAGGAACATTTTTTAGTTCAGTGATTCAATAGAGAATGTGTAGCGCCAAAAGTTAATAAAGAGATCATTTTTCAGTCAAGTGATTCAATAAAGAATGTAGAGCGTCAAAATAAAATTCAGCTATTTTTTTTCAATAACAAAATAATTGTAAAGAGTTTGTGTCTTTCGCTTATAAATCACTGAGCCATTTTATCCAGAGCTCCTAGGTTTTATTGCGTATATTTATTGGCCCCGGGGAGGGAGAGTAAGGATTTCATCGAGAGGTCTCCACCAATAAACTGTAGAAAACCATGTAGACCAGGGGTTCTTAAACTTTTAAGTCCGTAGACCCCTACAAAATTTAATTGACCTATCATGGACACACCTCCCTTATATACCCCCCCCCTGTCCACCTTGCAGTTGTTTTGTTGCAACTAATTATGTAAATAATGAATTCTGTGCAAACGTTTATGTAAAACTGTTAATTGTAAAATAACCATAAAATAAACAGTAAAATAAGCTTAACATGTAAAAAAAAAGAGCTGCACATATTTAATACTAACTTAGTAATTTACTAACTTAGTAACCTTCTCCCTGCCGGGGGGTGGGTCCAGTGAGCTTCGGCCGCTGGATCAAGTGTAGTAAATTAATAGCGTCGATCCCAGGGGGCTATCCCCCCAGGCAACACCTGCCCCTTGATTTAATGGGGCAGGGCTGGATTTATTGCCCAGCACTTGAGCCCCCCCCCCTTCGAGGGGAAATGCCGACGGGATCGACGCAATTTTTTCTACCTGTCACCCATGCGTCTCGGCTTGTGGGTGGTCCCACGTAAAAACGAGACTTTGTGTCCAACCCATACAAGTGGGGTATGCAGTAAATATCCTAACTTAGTCATTTCCCAGGCAAGCCCATTTCTAATGTAATGTGATCTGAAGCTGATAAGTTCATGAATATTGGGCTTACACTTTTGAAAATATATCAACATGAGCATGTTCTCCAGGATTCTTGTGGAATTATTTTTTCTAATTACTAAGAAGGCTTGGTAGTTTTCATAGATCCCTTGTAGACTCTTAAATACTTGCGGACCCCTTGAGTTGTAATATAGACCCCAGGGGGGTTTATGTAGACCACTTTAAGAAACCCTTAAGATGTAGAGCTAATTAATCGTACAAAAATCTCCACAGCAAAGAGAGCCAGAAGGAAGAAGAAACAACAGCAACATCACTGGGAATGCCGCAACGCATTTTTGTTCCTACCACCCATGATCTTTGGCTTGTGGGAGGGCCCACATACAAATGTCCTTGTGCCACGCCCTCATAAGCGGGATGAGAGGCAAATACCTCGCCCAGCCTGTTACTAGGCAATAAACCCAGTCCTGCCCCTTTAAATCAAGGGGGCAGATATTGCCTGGGGGGATACCCCCCCCCCAGATCAACGTTGTTGGTTTTACTTAGCCGCTCCAAAACCGAAGCACTCTGAAGCAGGCTAGGCAATCACTGTTTAATTGTATAGTTTTCTAACTTATTTTATGATATTTATTTATTTCTTCTATGCAGCTATCTACTCTGCTGCTATCCTGGTCTGATTCATCTCTTAACGCTGTTAATTTTACTTAGTCGCTCCAGATGCCGAAGCACCCTGAAGCAGGCTGAGCAGTCAGTGCACCAGAGACTGCCATTCAAAAACAGTCCTGCTCTGCCACTCGCGCAGATGCAGATAATCTTTTTACACTACATCATCGTCTTTTGTAGACGGAAGGATGCTAACAACAACAACAACAACAACGATTTGTTGATCTAATTTAAATAATTATTCCCACTTCCATTCAATTAGACATTACTAATTAGGTTAATAGATAATTATCCAAACTGACGATTTTAAATAATTACATAGCACTCATGTTTACTTTGAACTGAAACAAAAAAAATCAATAAGTTTCACTCACTTTAATCGGAAAAAAAATATTGATCGGAAAAATGTGAACTTTTTCACAGAAAAGAAGGTGGAGTCAGAGTTTAGGTACCGGACATATATGCCAGAAGTGTGTGTGTGTGTGGGGGGGGGTCGCTTAACATTTTTGGGTATGAGAGATAGCCAACATACTCAAAATATCCAAATCAAATGCTGAAAAACACTTACATCAGTTGAGTATGTTAGGTAGTTTAAAGTGTAGCCTCCATATAAGTTAAGTGAGAAAAAAATCCAATTGACTCTTATTTCTGTGTGTAAAATGTAATGAAAATGTTCCATATTTGAAATGTTCCATATTAAAAAAAAAAGTAGATAGACATGTGGTGTAACGGTTATCGCTGTAGGAAATATTATAAAAAGTACCTGATAGCTCTAAAGGGAGGGAGGCATTCCTGAAATAAGGTAACCAAGCGAATACTCGGTACTATTAGTATTTTTGTAATTTAACCTTTGTAGTTCTTTAGAGAATAACAAAATAAATAAAATTATTCTAATTAATTGTTATTTTGATAACTCCATTGTAATCGATTAGATTTCCATATGTCACAGTTGAATGAGCTGTCTATCTTTATAAAATTATAAAAGGACGATTAGTTAAGTTAAAAGTTAAAGTTAATAGAAGAAAATGACATGCACTTTAAAAATTGAAATAATTCATCATAAATTATTTTGATTTATTATCTAGATATATAAAAAAAATATTCATATCATATCTACATCTATTAATAATGGAGATTCGCTTCCGGTTTTTGTCTGTAACAAAAACTACATCACTGCTTACGTCACATTGCCAAAATCGTCATAACATAGAATAAATACACTGAAAATTTGAACATGCAACATTAGCCAGTCCTCATTGTTTTTTAAAACAAGTTTTAATAAATACATGACTGGTATTATATATCTATATATAGTTTGTTTTATTTTAATACATATTTAAAGTTTACATTTCAAATTGTTTTATTTTTTAGTCCTTTAATGAATTTGATGATTTTACTTACTTAGGGTACAAACTCGCTGACATAGAAATTTTACTCCCACCCCTCAGGTAATATGTTTCAAAAATCTATTTTAACATCGCCCGGAGGGTGTTTTTTATTTTGTACTAATATATATATATAAAGAGAGAGAGAGAGAGAGAGAGAGAGAGAGAGAGAGAGAGAGAGAGAGAGATTCTGTTTTGCTGTGTGTGTCCACAAAATTGAGCGGAAACAACTTTTGTGAAAGGCCTTAAGATGGTTAATTCGTGATCGATAGGGAGCCCAGGACTACGGTCCACACAACTAGGGTACAAACTCGCTGACATTGAATTTTTAACTCCCACCCCTCATGCAATATGTTTCAAAAATGTATTTTTACATCACCCGGAGGGCGTTTTTTATTTTGCTAGTCTAGAAAATAAATGTTATGCTTAAGTAATAGGTACCAGGTAGTTTTTAGAATATCACATTTTTCCTTAACTCTTTGCCAATAAAATTTCCCCCACGGCTGTAACAAATTTTCTTGGTATTTTTTTACCTGTATGATGTGATATTTCAAAGTTTACTATCTATTCACCTATTAAACTGAAAAAGAACCCATGGACCTACAAAGGAATAAATAACCCATTTGTGACTATACAACTTGCGTATGTTGTTTCTGAACTAACAACGATTACTACTACTAACGACTACTACTACAACTTGAGTTTGGCCCTATGCAACAACACGTGGGCGGGGGGGGGGATAAATAGCTCGCAGCAGAGAGGACATTCTGTGTCCGCCTCCTTCATTCACTGAGGTAACTCTGCAAGGGCAGATTGCTTTGATTTTAAAAAAAAAGTCTGTCCGGAGGATGCCTTTTTGTTTACATGCCTAATTTTATGATTTTCTATAATCATATTATTATTATTATTATTATTATTATTAATAATAATAATAATAATTCTAAATAGAATACTGTATGAGTACGCAAATTTTGGTCGAAACATGTGTCGACATATAACAATAATAAATTAAATTCATACAAAAATATATTTTTCTTACATTTATCCTCTCTCTCTCTCTCTCTCTCTCTCTCTCTCTCTATATAATATAATATATATATATATAATATATATATATATGTGTGTGTGTGTGTGTGTGTGTGTATTTATATTTTATAGTGACCGTGTGGTGTTTGTTTCTTAATGAACAACATTGAATTTAAAGTAAACTGAACTTACGGACAAGTCATGCTAAAAGTACCGGGTCTCACCAGATCGCCGAAGTTAAACAACGATGATCCTAGTCAGTATTTGGATGGGTGATCTGAGGCTTTTGCTACCAGACAAAATCAAAGCTTAGTAAAATCATAAGTTTGTAAACAAAAAAAAATATTAAAAAGAATGCCCAACTGACCAACATAGACAGGTACGTCAACTAGTAGATAGATAGCATCTGACCTCACGAAAAAAGGTAGCTACCTTAACCTATCTTCTCGGTTCTCTGTTCAGTGAGAAAGCCAGACGCCCGGGAAGGGTTAATATCTTTCAAAATATTCCAAAAACAGAGAACAAGCCAAATCAATAACCTGGCTGTGCAAGCTTACTTCTAATCATAGGTAAAACATTTCTAGGTGTGAAGCTTTGAACATAAATAAAATCAATAACCGTAACAGTTTCCGGCCTTCTACAATACAAGAATCATAGCAAAATCTTTACAATTCGATCAGCAAGGTTACACGACGTTACCCGGGACAAGACCGGTTTAGCTCAGTCCGTAGAGTATTCGGCTAGGAATCACAAGGTTCCTGGTTCGATACCGGCACCCGCCAACTCAGCATAGGGATCTGTGCGGTAAAATGAGGAGCTGATGTTAGGTGTGGCGCTCCACCTCAGATGCTAAAATAATATCCTTGGTCTAGCGCTTGTTAAAAGGGGATAGACTCCCTCGCTGTCTGGCTGATACCGACATTAGGCCACCCCGACGACTTTGATTTTACTTATTCAGATGAGACGTTCTTCTGTGGAAGCCATCACATGGGCACCGCCAGCGTGGGCCGTCCAGTAAAGACATACGTTGACCAGCTCTGCGCGGATACTGGATACTGTGCAGGATCTTCCACGGGCAATAAATGATAGAGAGCGTTGACGAGAGATTGTCATGGATATCCGTGCTATTGGCGCGACATGATGATGATGATGATGATGATGATTTAGTGTGCTGTTTTTTTTTGGGGGGGCGAGGGCCGGTCCAGCTCAGTCACTAGAGCGTCTGCCTAGGGACTATAAGGTTCCTGGTTCGATACCGGCCTTCGTTAACTCAGTGGATGAGTAGCATAGGAATCTGTGCGGTAAATTGTTGACCTGATGGTAGGTGTGGCGCTCCACCTAAACTAAAAAACAATCTCCTTGGTCTAGCGCTAGTAAAAAGGGGTTAGACTTCTTTGCAATCCGGGTGTATGCAACTGCAATGACTTTACTTCTTAATATCTATAAGAAAAATAAATCTTTAAAAAATCAGGTAGGTGTGACGCTCAACATTAGACGCTAAAAAAACAACCTCCTTGGTTTAGTGCTAGTGAAAAAGGGATAGACTCCCTCGGTGTATGGCTAATACCGATTTTTGGCCATCCCGACGACTTTGCTTTTATTTAGTGTTTTAAACAAGGTGGACACATCTCCACACTGGATGGTAAGCCTCTTTAATCAGTGGACCAGTTCACATACCTAGGTAGCAATATCTCATCTACCAACTCATTCAGACGCGGACAAGCACTTTTATCAAATGCACCTGCAGTATAATCTTGAGGATGCAGACATCTTCACACTGGAAGGTAAGCCTCTAAGATCAGTAGACCAATTCACATAGCTAGGTAGTAATATCTCATCTACAGAAAGCTATGTCTGTATATGTATAGTACAGACATAGGATGGCTAAAAATAAGATTCATGAACTTACCGGGAACTTAATGCTATCGAACAGCCATTCTACAACTTAGTTTCTCTATAAACAACCTGGACTAAAATTGGTTCATTGTATTTTAAGGCAGTTTAACCCATGCTGGATTATTTTATTCAGAAAACATTATTTATTCATTCTTTTGGGGTGCTCAATCTTTTAACTCAGTTTTTTTTAAATATTTTAAACTCAGTTTTTTCTATTTAACCCATTGATGGGACCCTAACAGGTACTACCACACTGGGTCAGAGTGGACCTGGTAGTAATTAGAATGAAGGGATACTCCACGCTCTCTACAGCTCCAGACTTGGAACTTCACAACTAGATTCAGTTTAACGTCATACCCAGGGAACTAAAACCGTCAGCCACCGCCTCCTAGCGCATACATGATAAAAAGGGTTGGGGGTCTCCATAAGGAAAACAGGGTCAGGACAATTGTATAGGTGCTAGGACATGGCGTGACCAGTCGATTGATCACCCGTCTAGCTTAAGTGAAGGCCAAAGTGGAGAGATGCATATCATGGATGGTCAGCCAATAAGATTTTGTCTTTAACCCTCACGGGTCACCGCCCACGGCCAACAGGTGGCTTCATTAGGAGTATTTTAACTGCAGAGGTGCAGTCGAAGTATACATGTCAGTCGGAATTAGAATACTTAAAAATGTATCAAATATGACATAGACTAAGAAGAGGAAACCTCAACAGAGAAACTAAATCTTTTATAATCAAAAGACAAATCCACACGTTCAAACTATATATAAAAACAAAAATAGAAAAACATAGCAGAATAGAAAGTGTAGAATGTGTGGGGACAAAGATGAAACGGTCAATCATATAATAACCGAATGCAGCAAACTAACACAAAGGGAGTACAAGGCTAAGCACAACTGAGTGGGAAAGGTGATCCACTGGGAATTATGCAAGGAATTCAATTTTCACCATACTACTAAATGGTATATGCACAAACTGGAATGAGACGCATAAAATCCTCAGGGATTTTGAGATCCAGACGGATCACCTAATTCCGGTATATATATATATATATATATATATATATATATGTGTGTGTGTGTGTGTGTGTGTGTGTGTGTGTATTTGGGCAGCATTCTTTCATTTATGCATTAAAAACAAAAGACACATCTCTTGTTTAACAATTTTATTTGTGATATGCAGTACACACATTTTAAAATGCCTATAGCACCTTTCCCATCAATTCTCCTCCTTCCAACCTCCACATCCATTAATATAATTTGAAAAACTGGAACACATCACCACTGATAATGGCACTTCAAAGTGCCGAAAGTACTCGGGACATGAACTTTGATGGACTAATCCACGAATTCCACCCAAATATTAAAAAGTTGGCCAGAAAACTTGAAAAAATCACAAATAAAATTGTTAAACAGGAGATGTGTCTTTTGTTTAATTCAACATGCATATATATATATATATATATATATATATATATATATATATATATATATATATATGTACCGGTTAAAGTGAGAAACACTTTCTTTAAAATGTCGTTCATAGCAATACTTATTTCCAAACACAGACAGACAGACAGACAGATAGATAGATAGATAGATAGATAGATCAGATTGGCAGAGATAGATAGATGGGATCAGTCTGGGATAGATAGACAGATTTGATCAGATTATCAGATAGATAGATAGATAGATAGATAGATAATCTTTTTATAGAATTGATTTGATTGAAGAGAGATAGGATTAGAAAATGAAAACATAATGCCTTGAAAAGTCCCCAAAGAACACAGAATTAAGCGTCGAAATACAAATATCAGTTTTGGAATGATTAGTAATTTCTCCCTCATCTGACGAATATCAAAGAACATTAATTCTTCTGTCTTCATATTTGCACAACGAAAAGCAAACAAGAAGCTCGAATGTTATTGTTGATGGCAATCATCCAAAGACATTAAATATCAGCTTACCGGCAAGCAAATAAATTGCAGACAATATTGTTATTCTTTCCGAATGCGTCGGGGGAAAATTTTATTCAGATCAATGCTCCTCCACCCCCACCCCAAACCTTTGCCGTTGACCTCATCAGACCTAACTCTCTATCTGTGCAGATACTACACTCTGATCTTATAAAAAGAATAAAACGAGAAACTGCTGCTGCTGGCACGTCCTAAAAGGATCATTTGTTTGTTTGTTTATTTTTTCAAACTGGCACATCAACTCGTTTCTTGTTTTGAAAATATATCTTCCCTCAGAATATGATCTTATGAAAAGAATAGAACGAACAACTACTGACATCTTTTAAAATTATTATTATTAGTTTATTTATTTATTTATTTGTTTTTTGTTTTTTTGTTAAATCGAACTTAACGGACATAAATTCCACCATCTTTTGTCACCCCACCGAAAGAAAAAAAATCAGGGAATTAAGCGAATTTAATGAAATTTTCACTGTTGATATATTACTGAGTAAAAGATATAATGCACCAGTTATTTTATTTAGCGTCTTGAGAATAAGCTAGATGGGACCTGCACAAGAATGTTACGTGCAGTCCTGAACAAGTCGTGGAAGCAGCACCCTACAAAGAAGCAACTATATGGTCACCTGCCCCCCCCCATCTCACAAACCATCCGGCTGAGACGGACTAGACATGCAGGACACTGCTGGAGAAGCGGGGACGAGCTAATAAGCGACGTTCTCCTGTGGAATCCAACACATGGACATGTTAATGTAGGACGCCCACTAAGGACCTACATTGACCAACTATGCGAGGATTCTGGATGCTGCGCAGAGGACCTTCCAGGGGCAATGAGTAATAGGGAAGGTTGGCGAGAGATTGTAATGGATATCCGTGCTGCTTGCGCGACATGTTGATATATATATATATATATATATATATATATATATATATAGAGAGAGAGAGAGAGAGAGAGAGAGAGAAGAGAGAGAGAGAGAAGGAGAGAGAGAGAGAACAAACTATATATATATATATTGTACCATTCAAAGTGAAAAACTGTTTTATATATATATATTTGTATCTATACATATATATACATGTATATGTATATATATATATATACACAGACATATATATATGTATATGCACACACACACACACACACACACATATATATATATATATATATATATATATATATATATATATATATATATGGCCAACCTATAGCTGTGAAGAGAAACATTGGTATGATGCCTTTTCATTCCTACTAGAATACACTACGACGATCTAATTTAAAAGAAATAAGACGTCACCTGAGGGTGCAACAATACGATTGAAGGGCTACGGTGAAATGTTGCCGGTAAATATAAGCAGTGTTTTTTGTTGCTTTTCGGCCACCATATTAAATTGGAAAATGGGAAATTGACTTTTTTCAATCTATCAGTGAGTACAATTCTCTGATAATATCAACCAAAGAAAATCTGGTGAAGAACATTTGTCAGTTACCAAGCTTTGGATAGTTTGGCACAAGGCCAGTAATATCGGAGTACCGGTGAGAATTTAATTCACAATCAACAGTCTTTTCAGTTGGTTCGCTAAATATTACACCACTGGTGGCGACCACCTGGGGTGCAAGAGTTAAAAGCAAGCTTTGATGAAACTGATGGGTTAAGGCAGGCGAGCAAAAACCCGGGTAGAATGGCGTCGAAAGTAGTGCGTTGGTTGATTAGATGGCTGGTTGGTTGGTTGGTTGGTTGGTTGGTTGGATTTTACAGCATATCAACACTTGGATTATTTTATGACGAAGACATTTTGTTTTATTCATTCTTGTTGGATAATTAATTTTTTAAACTCAATTTTATAAACAGAAATTTTAACTGTTAGGGACACCAAACGAAATAGACTTAAAACAAAATTGCTTCCCTTTGCTTTGTAATTAGCGTCTTGTTTATATTTGAACGTTGGAACGCTCAGCGTTACCAGTTTCTGGTTACGTCGTCTGGGGGTAGAAAGCAATTTTTTTACTCTGTGTTTTAATAAATCCTTTGTTAATTTCCAATAACTTTGCCTTGCATTCATCATTCCTATTCCATATAATTTCTTCTGTATGTTAAAAGCAAAACATTAACTCATTTTTTTTTATTTACCCCATCGGGTTAGCTCAGTCGGTTGAGCATTCGGCTAGAAACCGTAAGGTTCCTTGTTCGATACCGGCCCTCGCCAACTCAGCGTATGAGTAGCACAGGGATCTGTGCGGTAAAGTAAGGAGCTGATGGTAGGTGTGGCGCTCCACCTCAGACGTAAAAACAATCTCCTTGATCTAGCGCTAGTAAAAAAGGGATAAACTCCCTCGCTGATTGGCTGCTACCGACATTAGGCCGCCCCGACGACTTTACTTTTTACTTACCCCATCGATGGGACCATAATAGGCACTACCACTCCGGGTCAGTGAGGACCCACCGAGTAATGGCGATCAAGGGTTACCCAACACGCCCCAGAGCTCCAAAATTGGAACCTCACCATTAGATGAAGTTTAACGTTATATCCAGGATACTAAGAGTCTCAGCCATCGCCTTCTAGCACCCATATGATAAAAAGGGGTTGGGGCTTGTCATAAGGGCAATAGGTTTGGGATAATCATATAGATCCTAGGGCTTGACATGATCCGCTCTATCGGCTGGGGCGTTAGAATGCACCGACTGCACCTGTTGGCCGTGGGTGGCGACCCGTTATGCTTAAGGATAGAACCCAGGTGGATGAGCAGTCCATGACTTGCAATACTCCACTTTACCCTTTCTTGGACTAGACGAGCGGTCGGAGAGGACCCTTCCGATCAATCGGCTGATCATGTCGAGCCCTAGCATATATATTATTGCTCCAACCCTATTGCCCTTATGGCAAACCCCAACCCCTTTTTATAATATGGGTGCTAGAAGGCGGTGGCTGAGGGTCTACATGTCCTGGGAATGACGTTAAATGATGGTGAGGTTCCAGTTTTGGGGCTTTAGGGAATGTGGAGCATCCCTTCATCACCATTGCTCCCTGGTCCACACTGACCCGGAGTGGTAGTACCTGTTAGGGTTCCATCTATAGGTCAAATAGAAAAATGTATTTATAAAAAAATTGTATTATCCATTAAGAATTGACTTATTTCAAAACTTTATCGGTATTAAATGGCCCACTGAGGTAGATATGCCGTAAAACAAAACAAACCAAACCAATATTGACATGACCAGCTGATTGATCGAAAGGGGCCTCTCCAACCGCCCGTTTAGTCTAAATAAATTTCAAAGTAGAGTGTTGCTTGTGAGGGACTGCTCAGTCACCGAGGTTCTATCCTTAAGCACCACAGGTTGGCACCCACGGCCAACAGGTGGCCGCATTGGCGGAAAGCTCCTCTGCAGAGGTGCAGTCGGTCTATTCTAAAGCCCCATTCGATAGGGCTGTGATTATTATGTGTGGGGTTTGGTTGAGGGAGTACCAACAAAACTGTGCAGTCTTTCGAGATTTTCAATTATATTGTAACTCCCTTTCACGTATCAGCCCCCAAATTTAGTCAAAAGAAAGAAAGAAAGAAAGAAAGAAAGAAAGAAAGAAAGAATGGAATTATTGAAAAATGAATAAATTTATTGGGAAAGAAAGAAAGAAAGAAAGAAAGAAAGAAATTTTGCATTATTTAGATTATTCGGTCTATTGTCCTCATCTTTATTGCTATCTGTACAACGTTTCGGTCGATGTGCCCTTCAGCATTCTTCTTCTTGTACAGATGATAATAAAGATGAGGACAATAGTCCGAATAATCCTAATAATACTACTTATCAAGCCTCGTCTAAAAAAAATCAGAGAAATAGAAAAGAATTCATTGAAAAAAGAAATAAAGAAAAAAGAAAAGAAAAAAAAGAAAAAAGAAAGGACTTTATTGAAAAAGAAAGTTTGAAAAAGTTTCATTACGCAGGTCACGAAAACAAATTTTGAAGCTATAAACAGAGCTTTAACATTTACTCTCGGTAGAAACAGTTGGGAAATAAGATTTTCTTGCCAAGAACAAGAAAAAGGGGAAAATATTTACAGTGTGTAATAAACCAAGGAAACAAAAAATGGGAAGAAAAAACACTGGAAAATGTAGGTTCTTTATAATCATGTTCAATAAACGAGGTGCGCTTATCGTAACAGTTATCGACGCTAGAAATGGAATCGGCGAGCAGAGTTCAAATCCGGCACGAAGCTGTTTGCATTTCAATTCGTGCTAATGCCCTTGAGAAAGGCATGAATCCATCTTTTCTTTGTTACGAATTTAGTGGCCATCCTATAGGCTTCAAGCAAGAGCGCTTTTCCAGCGGAGATCCTTTGTGTTAAGCAGAGTGTAGTTTCGATCTACGGGTAAAGAATCCTTTGGTTGTTCCTTGGTGCTCCTCAGTCTTACAAGTCCTTCGTCAATGATTGCAAATGGATGTTTCTCGATATCAGTGATTATGTAGTCAACCAGCCACGCATTCGGGCTGTTGGTTGGCTGAGGTTTAAACCACGTGACCTCGCTTATTCTATAAATTTAAGTGATGTATTGTAGCACAACTTATATACCAAAGACTTATGGAGGCGCGTGGTCTAATGGTTAGCGT
This sequence comes from Doryteuthis pealeii, assembly GCA_023376005.1. NCBI lineage: Eukaryota > Metazoa > Mollusca > Cephalopoda > Myopsida > Loliginidae > Doryteuthis > Doryteuthis pealeii. The sequence continues at coordinate 39,177,678 of CM042168.1, read as the reverse complement.
CGTAGAAAATGGACTCGTCGACCTGAGTTCAATTCCTGGACGAAGCTGTTTGCATTTCACATGGCGCTTGGGAAAGGTATGAATACAATTCTCCCTCCAGCTATGGGTAAATAGCAGGGCAGACTGGATATTTAACCATGACTAGGTAACCAGTCTAGGAGAAGGAAACCTCTGAATTCAAACATGTTAAACTCCGCTTAAGAAATTGACCTTGTGTCACATCCTGCTCGTGCGGAGGGGTTGGTAAATATATATATATACATATATATCAAAGACCTCCAAGACACGTATGGGTAAATAGTAGGGAAGACTGAGCTTTTTAGCATTAATAATGCAACTAGTCTAGGTGAAGGGGAACTCTGAAATTTAAACCAGCTGTAAATTGACCTTGTGTCACATCCTGTCAGTGGTGGAGGGGTTGGGAAAATATATACTCAACGCGTTCTCGTATCAGCTCCCAAATTCGGTCAAATTCAATGGTAGTTTGAAAAAGTTTCATTACGCAGGTCACGAAAACAAATTTTGAAGATATAAACAGGGCTTTTTACATTTACTCTCGGTAGAAACAGTTGGCAAATAAGATTTTCTTGCCAAGAACAAGAAAAGGGGAAAAATATCTACAGTGTGTAATAAACCAAGGAAACAAAAATGGGAAGAAAAAAAGACTGGAAAATGTTGAGAAGATCTCATTTAAAAGACATAAGAGTTCGAGGAGTCCTCACCGGGGGGGGGGGGCAATACGATTGAAAGCCTCCGGTGAAATGGAGCGGGTAAATATAAGCAGTTTTTTGTTGCTTTGCAGCTACCGTATTAAATTGGAACTTGGAAAATTGACTTTTTCAATTTACTAGTGAATATATATTTACCAACCCCTCCGCACGAGCAGGATGTGACACAAGGTCAATTTCTTAAGCGGAGTTTAACAGGTTTGAATTCAGAGTTTTCCTTCTCCTAGACTGGTTACCTAGCCATGGTTAAAGAGACAAGTCTGTCTCGCTATTTACCCATAGATGGAGGGAAAATTGGGTAATGGCTAGAGTTGTGGGAAATGGACTCGTCAACCCGAGTTCAAATCTTGGGCGAGGCTGTCTACCTTTCCCATAGTGTTAATACCCCTGGTAAATATATGTATCCAGCTGCTCTCCCCTCAACTATAGATAAATAGCAGGACAGGCTGCGCTATTTAACTTTGGTTAGGAAACCAGTATGGGAGAAGGAAAACTCTGAATTCAAACCCGTTAAACTCCGCTCATAAAATTAACCTTGTGTCACATCCCTCTCTCGTGTGGAGGGGTTAATAAATATGTATGGGTTAATATAATGTTCTGAAACTGATAAATATAAGTAGTGTATTTTGTTGCGCTTGCAGCTACCGTACTAAATTGGACCCTGGAAAATTGATTTTTTTCAATTTGCTAGTGAATATATATTTACCAGCCCCTCCGCACGAGTAGGATGCGACACAAGGTCAATTTCTGAAGCGGAGTTTAACAGGTTTGAATTCAGGATGTTCCTTCTCCTAGACTGGTTACCTAGCCAAGGTTAAAGAGCCCAGTCTGCCCCGCTATTTGCCCATAGCTGGAGGGAGCATTGGGTAATGGCTAGAGTTGTGGGGAATGGTCAACCCGAGTTCAAATCCTGGACGAGGCTGTCTATATTTCACATAACGTTAATACCCTTGGGAAAGATATGCATCCAGCTGCTCTCCCTCTAACTATGGGTAAATAGCAGGGCAGACTGTGTTATTTGTGCTTTGTTAGGCTTTGTTAGGCAACCAGTCTAGGAGAAGTCCATTTCCTGCGACGCTACAGGTGACTGTTATTTAGGCTTTGTTAGGCAACCAGTCTAGGAGAAGCCCATCTCCTACGACGCTAACCATTATACCACGCGCCTCCAATCTGTGCTACTCGTGCGCTGAGTTGCCGGGTTACCGGTATCGAACCCTGAACCTTGCGATTCCTAAGGGGATACTCTAGCGACTGAGCTAAACCGGACCCTTTAGTATGGTAGACTGTTATTTATGCTTTCTTATGCCCACCAGTCTAGGAGACGTCGATATCTCCTGCGGTAAACGTTACACCACTCACCTCCAAAAATGATAGTCTAAAAAGGGTTAACATGCCATAAAACCAACCAGCCAACCAACCAACCAGTTCAGACCGGTTTTTTGGATTGATATCTCGTCGGTGCCAACTCGATTAACTTCAGTCTGGGTCTGTCGAAATGTTGCACTCTACTTTCAAATCATCGCAGACCCCACTCTGTCGCATAACAAGGAAAATTCAGTTCGTAACTGAATGGCGACGTTTGTTCTTTTCTTCTGATTATTTGTGAGCCTCATCCTAACTTACTGTCAAGTATTGGTTTCTTTTGGTTTATTTGTTTAACGTCATATCAACTCCTTATGGGTTATTCAATGCCGAAATATAATTCATTTGGAAATTTTTGGTTTTTGGTTTATGTTTTGCTTAGTCTATTTGGCTAACTCCAAATGGCTTATATATATATATATATATATATATATATATATATGTGTATATGTGTGTGTGTGTGTGTGTGTGTGGGTGTGTGTGTGTAGAGAGAGAGGGAGAGTGGGGGAGAGAGAGAGGAGAAGAGACAGACAGACAGACAGACATTGAGAGACAGAGAGAGGGAGAGAATGATTATATTCATTATTAGATTTTTATTTTGCTTTTCTTACGGAAAATGAGGGGTCAAACTTTTTCGACACCCTCTCAGAAAAAGGTGTGGATAATATATATAATATATATATATATATATATATATATATATATAATAGAAAAATATTTTTAAAAAATAATCAATTTTGCGGACCTTCTTTTTTTATATAAAATATTTAATTTTTCCCGAAGGACCCATACCAACACATATATATATATATATATATATATATATATAGATAGATAGATAGATAGATAGATAGATAGATAGAGAGAGAGAGAGAGAGAGAGAGAGAGAGAGAGAGAGAGAGAAATAGTGAGCTTGAGATATATTTTATTCAGCTCTTATATCTGTTGCTAACAGATACTTATTACATAAAACCAAGAAGTAGAACAATTCACAAAGACAGACTTACAAGAATGAGGAGGGTCAAATGTGTGTAGTCAAACGCAATGATTTTGTCCGAATATAATCTTTCCGTTTCTATCACTGCTACATCGACTATTATAGGCTATGCACCAGTCTATCCTGTAGGGGTGGTAACTCCTCTACAGCAAATATATATATATAATATATATATATATATATATATATATATATATAAGAGAGAGAGAGAGAGAGAGCGATAGATAGATAGATAGATAGAAACAACAATATATATATATATATATATGTGTGTGTGTGTGTGTGTGTGTGTGTGTGTACATATATACATATATATATGTATATATATATATATAGAGAGAGAGAGAGAGGGGAGAGAGAGAAGAAGAAGAAGAAGAAGAAGAAGAAGAAGAAGAAGACTCTTATAGGCTATGAACCAGTCCATCCTGTAGGGGTGTTAACTCCTCTACAACAATATATATATATATATATATATATATATGTATGTGTGTGTGTGTGTGTGTGTGCATATATACATATATATATGTATATATATACATATATATATATATATATATATATATATATATATAGAGAGAGAGAGAGAGAGAGAGCGATAGATAGAAAGAAGAAGAAGAAGAAGAAGAAGAAGAAGAAGAAGAAGAAGAAGATTCAATGGGATATTTCTATTTTATTGCAATATGACAAAATATTATTTTGTTTTAGGTTTTTTTCCCGTTGAATAAAACTTGCTGTTATTTGTCGTATATCTTTGGGAATCGAAAATTCCACGTGTGTCGCACTTGACGACCTGATTGCTATAACCATCCAGCAGGCGTGTGTGTGTGTTCGGGGAGAGTGGGGTAGAATACCGTCTCATCTTTTACCTGGGTGACTCGTTTGCATTCAATCAATTCACCGGCGCCTTTTTCCTACAATCCTCGAAAGACAGCAAATTTTCTGCCGCCAATAACAGAGTTCAATTCTTATTAAATTGATTTTGTTAAAATCTTTTATTCTGACGTCTGATTCAATTTATTCTGTTGTCACCCCCCTCCTCCTCCCCCTTCCTTTTACAATTTGATTTGTTTATATATTTAAAAGAGGCATCTCAACTCTCGAAGGCAAACCTCTAAACTCGCTAGAACAATTTACCTGGAATTCATTCCTATTAATTGTACAGGCCTTTCTTGGGTTTCACAGAGATGAAAATGATGCTGATTTAATTTCATGTCGCGTTGTGTTAACACATACTAAAAATTTTCCATGCTAATCTACACGTCATTCTTATATTCTTCTAAAAAAAACTTTTCCATAGTAATTTATACGTCACTATTACATTCCTGGCTCTCCTCCACAGTTTTTTTTGTATGTTTTGTTTAATTCATACATAAACTAACAATTGTCAGTATAGCCATATCAAACAAACTGTCTGTGTACTTTCATACTGTCGTGCAGCAAGTCTCCAAAAATGTAGGATATATCAGTTTATATACAAAGCGAGAAATTTGGAACGACCAGCTAGTGTAACGGCTAGAATCCCCGCCTGTCAGCTAAGCAGTTAGGGTTTGAATCACACACAAAGTGTCTTCCAGTCTATAACTCTGCTGATGAGGCATAATATGTAATGTACATACAGAGATTGACTTTTTCTTGATTTGTTTACGCTTTACATTTGAACAGATATATTCACCTAATTCATTAATTATCAACTAATTAATTTTCAAATTAAGTATGACTTCAATTAAGCACATATTCTCCCAAAAATAAACTAATAAATACGATAGAATAAAATTCTTTTCCAACTTACCTGGAGGGCTGCAAAGGTATGTGGACACGGTGGTAGTAAAGTTGTCCAAAAGTGTTGACGTCCGAAGAACGGACATAGTGCTGGCCACTAGTGGTCCCAGTGTGGCGTTGGTGACGGATGCTACGGCCGCGGCCGCAGCCGCTGCTGCTGACGTCATAGTGGTCGTCGCCGCAGGCGTTGTTTTGGCAAGTGTCGTACTGGCATTTAGGGCAGTCTGTACCCCTGCCACGGCCGCCGCTGCAGCGGCCGCTGCTGCCGTCTCCCCCATAGCAACCCCAGCGAGGGGAAGTGATGCTGTCACTGTGTGGTTTGACAAATGCAGTAGCTGCCGGAATGTATCATTGGATGCCATCTTGAAAAATGTAACACTGTTTTTATTTGGGGTGTTTTTTTATTTGTTTTTGATTACGAGTGTATTTTGTTGTTTTGTTTTTTGTGTTTTTAATTTTGTGTTTTTAATTTTGTGTTTTTTTCTTGTGTGAATTTTAAATCCACCCAAGGGTTATTCCACGGGGTAGTTCTTCTTGGGATGGGGCTGGGGGGAGTGGCTCAGTCCGCACTTCTGAAAAACAAAAACAAAAAAAAGTTATTATGCATATATATACATATGTAGATATTTAATATATTAATCCTATTTTTACTAATAATAGTAAATAATTCTTGTGGTAAGAAAAAAAACGGCAAATAATTTGTAATTAAAGATATACTACAAAATTTTGTCTGTGAAAAAAATGAAAAACAGAAAAGACCAAGAGAACCACACCAACCGAAAATAATCAATTAACACTATAACACTTGGCCAATATATATATATATATTATTATACTAAAGCTGAGTTTATCAACCTTCTCCAGCTAAAGGATTTTTTTCTATTTATGTTATGGACACAATATTTATACTTAGATATTCCTTGGTGTTAGCACTACAAATTGTTCTATTTATGTTATGGACACAATATTTATACTTAGATATTCCTTGGTGTATCTAAGTATAATATTATACTACTGTAGTATATTACACTACAAAGTGTATGAAAAAAAATTCAGTTTAATTGGCTTTAATTAGGCGTAATTAGCAATTAAGTCAACGACCGACCAATCCCTGTCTTGGAGACTACCTGTCTCTCTTCCCATCTCCGTTTGTCAGTTAAGTTAACTCTCCTCCCATTCTCTATTTGTCAGTTAGGAAGAGTGACATAGCGAAGCCTGTAACAGCCTGTAATAACTGAAAAATCAGAAGTGAGGCCCCCCCTATCCCATCACCCACGGTACTCCGTAGATTCACCCCCTTTCATTTCTCCAGGCTAAAGAGAATTTTTTTTTTTTAATAAAGTGGCGTAAATCAGACTTTAAAATAGATTTTTTGAATTACTTTAATTATTAATTTATAGAGTCAAATTTAACATGATTATTAAACTTACTTTAAAATATTTCATGTTGGGTAAAAAAAAAAAGTAGTTATATATTTAAATGTGATGGGATCTTATTCAAATGAGCAAACGTTGACTCCCCCCATCGTTTAACTAAAACAAACTAAAACAAACTAAAAGAATACATTGCTGACTAACTCTTTGATTTTTGGTAATTTATCTATCTTAAATTAGTGAATCAATCAACTTATTTGGTAAGTAGATAAATTGTCTTTGTTGCTCTTTTCCGAACATTAAAATAAATTTAACTGCGAAATAATTCAAATCAGCTTATTTTGTTTTAAAAATCAAGATTTGTGGGTTAAAAGTTCGCAAATTTTTTATAAGAAGTATATATATTAACATTACCGACAAAACTTAGTTACCTTAACCCTAAACCGTAACAGAATTCGCAAAAAAGTTAATTCACAACTGTCATATATCCCAAATAAGTTTCCGTTTTAATTTTGACGACGATTTGCAAGTTTAACCGATTTAAGATTGTTTTGAGATTAAAAAATGTATGAGATAAATAATACACACACACAAACAAACCAATGCCTTTTTATTGTAACTAAGTTTTTGTCGGTAATGTTAATATATACTTATAAAAAAATTATTATGTTTCCTACAGTTTTTAATACAAAACAAATCAAGAGTTTATTAGATATTTTCTAAACAACTTATTTAGTTGTTTAGAATTAAATTGTCAGCTACGACATAATTTATTTACTAAAAGAATAGGTAAATGCCTCACGATTTAACTCTTAATATTATTGAAAAATAAAGTTGGGAAAATCAGAATTATAATGTTAGAAATTATTTAAAATAAAATTTTAACTGAACGGTAATATCTGCTTTCTGGATATAAACGGGAGAATTATTTGTTTCCAAATAAAATAATAAATTTCTTCAAACACTGTTTGTTTGAGTTTTCTTTTACAGAGTATAAATATACATGCGTCACGGATTCGAACCTATTAACTTATGGACCCAGAACACAAGCAAGATATTTTTTATACAATATTTTCTTTGATTAAATAAATACGATTTTGCTGTACATTAAAGTAAAGTATTTATTTTACATTTTATAAATTTTTAAAAATCCCTGAAAAATAAAATAAAAAATGTAGACAATAGGAACTTTTAATATAAAATTCTTTTGAAAATAATCTAACAATTAAAAACAACAACAAAAAAGAAAAAAGATACATATTTTTTCTTATTTACGAGATTTAAGTTTCAATGTTTAAGATGCCCTATTTCCAAAACCGATTCATTAGTGAATTATCCTTTTTTACATATGTTTCATCATTAAATTGTCTTTCGAAAAATGTAAAATTTATTTATGTACAAAAAAAAATAATCTTGGTACGGGGGATCAACGCGCGAAACATATTGGTGCATATCGCATTAATGCGTTCTGGCCCCTTGCCCTAAAAAACGCTACATGATGCCTTCTGAAAATTCGAACCGTGCTATTTATGAACTTCCTGGGTAAAGAAGAACAATTTCCTCATAAATTCCTACAATAAAATAAATTGAACCCTCATTTTATGTCTGTGCTTTTGCAATAAATGTTTTATTTTTCTTGCACCCATTATTTTACAATACTAAATATATTTTCTTGGAGATATGTTAGCACCATATATATTTATAATATGCCTAGACTACATAAGTAAACATCATTAGATGTTATAAATAATTTTTTTTTTAAAAAAGGCAAGAAGCAGGCAATATTCTGCACCGAATGCAGCATGGAACATCACCCTCTATGTGAACTCCGATAAAACCAAGTTCATGTGTTTTTAAAATTAAGGAGGCATCTCCACGTTCGATGAGAAAACCCTGGAAATTGGTGTTACAAGTAACGTATCTAGGTAGTAATATCTTATCTAAAGAAAGCCATGTTAATCAATGCATAGTGAAAGGCATGGTCTTCCATGGACTATCAGTCACATAGAAATCTGATCTCATTGACAAGTTAAAGCAACAATTCTTCACAACCATAGCTGTATCATTGCTACTGTACAACTGTACCACTTGGACACTAACATAGCACCTAAAGAATAAGCTACATGGGAACTGCACAAGAATGCAGTATGTCATTTCAAAAAAGTTGTGGAAGCAACACCCCATGAGAAAGCAGCTGTATGGCCACTTGCCACTTATCACACAAACAATCTGAGTACAATGCTGGACACTGCTGGAGAATCAAGGAAAAACTCATGATGTTTTTGTATGGAAACCAGCAGACAGGCACGCCAGTGTGGACCGTTGAGCAAAGATGTACATTGACCAACTCTGTGCAGATATTGGATGCTGTGAAGAGGACCTCTTGAGAACAATGATTGATAGGGTAGGGTTGGCTAGAGATTGTCATGGATATCCATGATTAAAATCCTACTTACCTTTAATTACAAATTAACTAACCAAGTGACCCTTCTCTTGTTCTTCCTTTGGTCATTTGAAAATGTTTACTCCAGTTTAAATAACTTATTTGGACAGTTTGGGAAAACTTTAAATTAGTGAAATAATATTATCATGTGATTTTTCCAACAATCTAAACCGAGCACAATGGGTGATCCAACGGGTCACGTATTTTCTAGTATATATATATATATATATATATATATATATATATAGTATCCAATTGCAGCTTTAACTTTTCCGTCGCAGTGGCATAAGTAAATAATCCAAAAGTGCTCAATATATTAAAAACATAGAGCAGTAATAATATATTATTAGAAGAAAAATAAAGGGTCTACCATGGTTTCAATCAAATTGACATGATTTCATCAGGACCCTACCCGACGTTTAACTAAGTCAATGTAATTCCTTAGTTAAATTAAAGATATTTTTCGGATAATCCAAAAAATATCTTTAAGAAAGAAAGAAAGAAAGAAAGAAAGAAAGAAAGAAAGAAAAACAAGAAAAAATAAAGAAATATGACTAAGGAGAAAGAAAAAAGAAACAAAGAAACAAAGAAAGAAAGATTACAAAAGAGAAGTAAAGAAAGAAAGAGGACCAAGGAAAAAGAAAATATATGACTTTGGAGAACGAAAGAAAGAAAGAAAAGTTAGAAGAAAGAAAGAAAGACTCAATAGAAAGAAAGAAAGAAAGAAAGAAAGAAAGAAAGAAAGAAGAAAGGAGAAGGAAAGAACAAAGATAACTTAGAAGAAAAAAAGAAAAAATGAAAGAAGGAGACTCAAAAAAGAAAGAAGAAAGAAAGAAAGAAAAAAGAAAAGAAAGAAAAAGAAAGAAAGAAAAAAAGACTCAAAAGAAAGAAAGAAAGAAAAAAAGACTCTAAGAAAGAAAGAAAGAAAGAAAGAAAAGAAAGAAAGAAAGACTCAAAAGAAAGAAAGAAAGAAAGAAAGAAAAAAGAACTCAAAAGAAAGAAAGAAGAAAGAAAAAGACTCAAAAGAAGAAAGAAAGAAAAAAGACTCTAAAGAGAAAGAAAGAAAGAAAGAAATGTGAGGTGTGGTGTATCAGTTGGTTTGACGGGAAATTCAAAATATATTGATCCATGTCTTTCGGAAACAGATGTCACAATCCGTTCGGGGATGATTTCCTCTGCATTCTGACTAGACGTCAGCACAAGAGGCTTTCAAGGGCGGAGGGGGGGGGAGGAACACTCAGACATTTCTTGCTGAGAAAATAATAGATTCCATTTTATAAGAAAGGGGGAATGGGGCGAGTAGAAGAAAAAGAAGAAAAGAACGTGGGTTTACAAGCCAGTAGGGTTCTCTTGGCAAAAGTTAAAAAACTTTGTGTACTAGAAACACCCTTCTATCAGTCAATACTTTGTTTCTTATTTTAGAGTATTGACCACGTACCCCATGTGTACGAGTTAGGCACAAGGGTCTGTTAATGTGGGATCACTCATGAACCGAAGCTCATGGGAGGCGGGTGCAAAAAATATATTGATCCAGTCGGCATTCCCCGTCAAGGGGGCTCCTCAGACACCGGGTAATAAATCCAGCCCTTGTCCCTTTAAATCGAGGGGATGGTGTTGCCTGGCGAGACGCCCCCCCCCCCTGGGATCAACTGTATTATCTTGTAAGGTCCAGCGCCGAAGCCACTGGAACCCCGAGAGTGATTACCAGGGGTAACATTTCCTTCATTTGCTGATGGTGGTCAAAGGTAATATTCGTGATTTTACGTAACAACTAATAATGATTGATGGCTCCCGATTATGACATGAAGGTTCCCGAGTTTGAAGAGAAGGTTCCCGAGTCCGAGAAGGACCCCGAGTCCGACAAGAAATACCTGAAGAAGGCCGGAGGGCACATCGGTCGAAACATTGTACAGATAACAATGAAGGTGAGGACAATAGTCCGAATAACGCAGATAATACTAACAATGATTGATTTTAACGGTATGTCAAGACCTCTGGGATTATGTTATGCGTAGAGGTTACCTGAAAAAGCTGTGGAAAATGAGGGTGGTGGTGATACCGAATGTAGATGGTGTGCTTGGAATGGTCCCCAAAGGTATGGAAAAGGAAGATGGAGATCAGAGGAAGAATTGAGACTATCTAGAACACAGCATTGTTAAGATCAGCTAGAATTCTTAGAAAACTTCTGGAGATCTGAGAAGATTTGCTGCAACTCAAATTTCAGTAAAAAAAAAAAATGAATAAATAAATAAAAAAGTTAGAGCTTGTATGAAAACGAACAAGGTTTAGGAAACAAAGATGGGAAGAAAAACAATTATATGAGCACTTCAAACGACAAATCGGAGAGGTTGCACATAAAAAGACTTGGACATGGTTAAGAAGAGGACATCTCAAGAGAGAAACTGAATCACTAATAATTACTGCACAAAATAATGCCATAAGAACAAATTATATCAAAGCAAAAATTGATAAGACACAACAAACAGTAAATGTAGACTGTGCGGTGGCAGAGTGTAAACCATGTATTAAGTGAATGTAGCAAACTAGCACAAAGGGAATACAAAGCTAGGCACGACTGGGTTGGGAAGGTGATCCACTGGGAATTATGCAAAAAATTAAATTTTGACCATGCAACAAAATGGTATATGCATAAACCAGAAGCTGTTCTTGAGAATGAAACGCATAAAATTCTCTGGGACTTTGAGATAAAGACAGATCACCCTATCCCAGCCGGGAGAACACACCTAGTGTTGATTAACAAAAAAAAGAGAACGTGTCAACTGGTGGACTTTGCGGTTCCAGCAGATCACAGGGTAAAGCTGAAGGAAAATGAAAAGATGGATAAATACCTGGACCTTGCCAGAGAATTGAAAAAGCTATGATATATGAGAGTGAAAGGGAGAGTGAATTGTAATTGGTGCACTTGGAACGGTCCCAATAAACTTGGAAAAAAGACTGGAGGATCTGGAAATCAGAGGAAGAATTGAGACCATCCAGACTAATGCACTGCTGCAATTGGCTAGAATACTCGGAAGATTCCTGGAGACATGAGGAGACTTGTTGTCACTCAGCCTCCAGTGAAATACCATCAGCTAACGCTGATGTGAAAAACTTAAAAGGAGTGAAAATAAACTTATTATAATGGAGAATCGGTGTCTGTCTATCTGTAACCGAAACTAAGTCACTGTTACGTCTCAATACCTGAAGGAATTGCGTTAGTTTATCAACGAGTATTTAACTTATAGTCAAAATCATTAATACATAGAACAAAGAACAATTCTGTATTATATATACTCAGAAATTAAGTATGCAAAATTAAACGGTATACATTGTTAAAGCAAGTTTTGAAAAATATATGTCAGGTATTATTGATTTACATGTAGTTTGTTTTATCTTCATATATATTTAAAGTTAACTAATGTACAGAGTTTTACGAGAAAATTGTCTTTTTAAAAAATAATCTTTTTCTAAATGAAATGTATTATACAGTGAAGAAAAACCGTTCTGTTTTTATTATCGTCAGTCGTAAAATTTCGTTTTACGAATTTTTAAAAAAACTTTTGCACCGCCTAGAGGGTGGCTTCTTTTGGTAGTAATAATTATACTGAGTCGCTTATAATTGCAGCTCAAAACAATGCCTAAGAACAAATTATATCAAAGCAAAAATAGATATATATTTACCAACCCCTCCGCACGAGCAGGATGTGACACAAGGTCAATTTCTTAAGCGGAGTTTGAAATCTGAGTTTTTCTTCTCCTAAACTGGTTGCCTAACCAAGGTTAAATAGCCCAGTCTGTCCTACTATTTATCCATAGCTGGAGGGAGAGTAGGATTCAACCCTTTCCCAAGGGTATTAGCGCTAAGTGAAATGCAATTACCACATCCAGGATTTGAACTCGGTGCGACGAGTCCATTTCACATGACTTTAGCCATTACACCACGCGCTTCTATAAAAAGCAAAAATAGATAAGACACAACAGAACAACAGATGTATGATGTGTGGAGACAGAGATGAGACGATCAACCATGTAATAATCGAATAAGGCACACAAGTACAACATAAATACAAGACTAGACACGACTGGGTTGAAAAGGTGATCCACAGGGAAATAGGCAGAAATAAATCTGACCATGAACAAAATGATATATACACAAGCCGGAATCCGTTCTTGAGAATGAAACCCATAACATTTATGGAACTTTGAGGTACAGACGGATCACCTTATCCCAGCCAGAAGACCAGGCCTAGTATTGATTAATAAGAAAAAGAGAACGTGTTAACTGGTAAATTGTTCAGTCCCAGCAGATCACTGAGTTAAAATAAAAGAAAACGAAAAGATAGACAAATACCTGGACCTTGCCTGAGAATTGAAAAAAAAAACTGTGGAATATGAGGGTGAAAGTGATAGCAATTGTAGTTGGTGTACTTGGAATTGTCCCTAAGAGTTTAGAAAGCAGACAAGAAAAATTGGGAAGAAGAAGAAGAACAAGAAGAAGAACAAGAACAAGAACAAGAAGAAGAACAAGAAGAAGAACAAGAAGAAGAACAAGAACAAGAAGAACAAGAACAAGAACAAGAAGAACAAGAAGAAGAACAAGAAGAAGAACAAGAAGAAGAAGAAGAATAATAAGAAGAAGAACAAGAACAAGAATAATAATAATAAGAAGAAGAAGAAGAAGAAGAAGAAGAAGAAGAAGAAGAAGAAAAAAGAAGAAAAAGAAGAAAACAAGAAGAACAAGAAAAAGAAGAAGAAGAAAAAGAAGAACAAGAACAAGAAGAACAACAAGAACAACAAGAAGAACAAGAACAAGAACAAGAAGAACAAGAACAAGAACAAGAACAAGAACAAGAACAATAAACTAGAATCCCGTGGAGAATTCTAAAGAACTGAGGAGTCCAGTTGTCACTTGATCTCCACTGACATCTAATTGATATTAATTGATTGAAAAGACAAAATGCTAATGAGTATTATCAAAATGAAGACGATTATAAAATCGTAATAAAAAAAAAAAGAAACAAAGATATTCTGTATACATTCTGAATGAAGGATAATTTTCCCCTGAAGACTTTTTATGGATATTCCAACCATACTTTCATTCCTTTTATTTTCTGCTAAACCAAACGCAGATTTAAAGCGAAATAAAAGAAATTAGTATTTCCTAACTTCGAAAACCCCTATCAGCAATTCACGATTTAGAAAAAGAAGAAAACAAACAAACAATAAGCAAATGATCCTCGCTTGACTAAAGATGCAAGCCGTTTCTTCAGGTGATTTTAGTCATCGTTTTTGCTGAAGGGGACAGAACGAAATCATTTATACACCCCCCCTCATTTGACACACATATTTCTTTTTCGTTCAATTTTTATTTTTATTCTTTTAATTGTTTTCTTTTTTCTATTTTCGCCTTTTGGAGAGTGACAGTCTAACAAGGGAGACAACTGCTCATTAGCGCATTCTTGATTGCCTCCGAGGGCCACCTGCCTTTTTCCTGTTCGGTGGAACAAGCGTCCATTATTAAAAACAAACAATTGTCATGCAAAACAGACATTGACAGTCCGCACGACTTGAAAAGATGAATGCCACCGGCAACAACTACAATTATTATCGCTGTCACTTTCATATTCAACAGATTTTTCAGTTCTCTGGCAAGGTCCAGGTAATATATATCATCATCATCATCATCATCATCATGTTGCGCAAGCAGCACGGATATCCATGACAATCTCTCGCCAACATTCCCTATCACTCATTGCCCCTGGGAGGTCCTCTGCGCAGCATCCAGAATCCTCGCGTAGTTGGTCAATGGAGGTCCTTAGTGGGCGTCCTACGTTAGCATGTCCATGTGTTGGCTTCCACAGGAGCTCGTCCCCGCTTCTCCAGCAGTGTCCTTCATGCCTAGTCCGTCTCACCTGGATGGGTTGTGAGATGGAGGGGGCAAGTGACCATAAAGTTGTTTCTTTGTGGGGTGTTGCTTCCACGACTTGTTCAGGACTGCACGCAGCATTCTTGTGCGGGTCCCATCCAGCTTATTCTCAAGGCGCTTTGTTAGGGTCCAAGTGGTGCAGCTATACAGCAGTACTGATATAACCACAGCCTGGAAGAATTGTCGCTCTCTCTCTTACAAATTCCCAAGTTCAATGTATAATAACTAATAATCAAATTTATCCCAAACACCTTGTATATATAAATATGGTCGACTCCCCTATCGTAAACATTAGATGAGGACCAGCAGTGAGTGATTTGTTTCCTCCCATGTTGTGTATGCTATCAAGGTGACATTTTATGTTTCCTCGAGTGTGATAGCAGCCCAGCCTTTCTGTGAACTACGAAGCGACACTGACAGATGAAATTTCTAAAGCAGGAGTCAGATGTTTATGCTTAAAAATTAGACGGAGTTGATCGCCATGTTTCAATCTATTTTCTTCAAAACTCTTTAATCATCCCGAACATCCTGTATATGTCAGGTTTTGAAAAAGAAAATGTTGATTTTATTTTCTCAATTATATAGAAAATTTAACCTTGATTCTTTTTGTTTTTATCTCACCTGATTTGATTTGATTTTTAATTGACAGTATTGTATCGCACACACACACACACACACACACACACACAGAAACACACACATACACACAAACACATACACACACACAAACACACACACAAACACACACAAACACATACACACACACACACACACACACACACATAAACACACACAAACACATACACACACAAACACATACACACACATACACACACACATATACACACAAACACATACACACACAAACACATACACATACATTGATTTACCTAAACCCTCCGCTACCGGTAGGATGTGACACAAGCTCAATTTTTGAGCGAAGTGCATCTGGTTTAAATTCAGTTTTTCCTTCTCCTAGACTGGTTACTGTACCAAGGCTAAAGAGCCCTGTCTAACCTATTATTTACACATAAAGACAAGGGATGAGAACAGATAAGTTCATACCAAGAGTCTAAGCGAGAAATTAAATACAAGCAGCATCGCCCTGGATTTGAACTCTTGTTGTCATGTCCAGTTCCAACGACGATAACCGTTACGTAATGTACATCTCCACAGAATATATATAGAAAAATGCAAATCTATTCAATTTTTTCCTTACGGTCTAGTCATGTTGAAAGCTCCGGTTCCCGCTAGATCACCGAAGTTAAGCAGCCTTGAGCCTGTTCAAGATTTAGATGGGTGACCATTTAAGCAATAGCAGGTATTGTAATTAAACCGAATATGGGTTGGATATAAAAAAAAAAAAAGGTGTTAAAATGTGTTAAAAAAGAATTCAAAAATGTTCTATACCCAGCAAGAATGAATAAAACAAAATGTCTTTGGCATAAAATAACCCATCAATGTAAGTAAACCGAATATCAAAATGACTTGATTTGGCATTAAATGATCCGAAAAGGGTTGATATGCCGTAAAACAAAAACAAACTACCACGGTACTAACAAAAAGAAAAAAAAGAGTTATCTGGGCAACGGTGGACGGTGGGCAGTGTGTCGATAGTGGGCCGACTCGTTTTGAAAGGTGTTGACTTAATGACGTCACCTCTGACGTCAGTCAAGTGTGGAGGAAGTGTCAACGAACAGTTTTGCATCGAGTTTTGCAGACAAGAAAGAATTGGCCTAATGCGAATATACTGACGGCAAACGAGATGACAAATAAAACTGTTACATTAGAATGAAAGGGTTGGATGGTTGGTTCGTTGGTTGGCTGGTTGGATGGCTGGTTTTTACGGCATGTAAACTCTTGAATTTTTTTTTTTACAGATTATTTTAAAATCATTTTTTTCTATTTAACATATAGATAGGTTCGTTGGTTGGTTTTTACGGCATGTCAGCTCTTGAATTTTTTTAAACACATAATTTTAAACTGATTTTTTTCTATTTGACCCATAGATAGGTTGGTTGGGTTTTACGGCATGTCAACCCTTGATGAGTTATTTTATGCCGAAGACATTTTGTTTTATTCATTCTTTATGAGTATTGAAAATTCTTTTTTTAAACTCAATTTTAAGGACATTTTTTTAAACTCATGTTTTCTATTTAACCCATAGATAGGATGTTGGTTGGTTGGTTCGTTCGTTCTTTTTTACGGCATGTGAACCCTTGATGTGTTATTTTATGCCGAACACGTTTTGTTTTATTTATTCTTGATGGGTATTGAAAATTATTTTTTTAAACTCAATTTTTCAAAAGACATTTTTTTAAACACATTTTCTATATAACCTATAGACGGGACCCTAACAGGTGCTACCACTCTGGGTCAGAGTGGACCTGGGAGTAGTGGCGAGGAAGGTGTTACGATTTTAGTAGCCATCTCATTCTCACCAATTATATACCCGATGTCAATGTGGGTATATAAGATTACCACAGCTTCGTTGGTTGGCTGGTTATGTTTTACGGCATTCAACCCTTTTCGGGTCATTTAATGCCGAATCAAGTTCATTTTGATATCAAGTTGCTTAGAATACCTGCCTTTTGCTTAAATAGTCACCCATCTAAATATTGAACAGGCCCATCGCTGCTTAACTTCGGTGATTTATCGGGAGCCTATGCTTTCAGTGTGACTTGACCGTAAGGCCAATAGATGGGACCCTAACATGTACTACCACCCCGGATCAGTGTGGATCAGTAGTCTTTAACAATTCATTACAATTACCCCTGATGATCCTTTTTTGGTGAAACTTAAGTTGGTTATCTATATATACCTTTCTACTAAATCTGCTCTACTGACGTATTGGGCACTTTATATTCTTTATAAGACTTATTCGGAAAAAGAAGATTAAAGAAGATAAAGAAAAGAAATTATATACCAGAGGGTAGGAGGAGGGTAAAAAAAGAGTGAAGAAAATGGCGAAGAAGAAAAACTGTGAAGAAAAATAAGAAGAGGAAGAAAAAGGGTTGAAAATATAGGGGAAGAGCGCAGAGAAGAAGAAGAAGAAGAAGAAGAAGAAGAAGAAGAAGAAGAAGAAGAAGAAGAAGAATTGAAAATGTAGATGGAAAGAGCGCAGAGAAGAAGAAGAAGAAGAAGAAGAAGAAGAAGAAGAAGAAGAAGAAGAAGAAAAAGGGCAAAGAAGAAAAAGAAGAAACAAGAAGAAGGCTACTAAAGTAAATGACAACTGTCACTTTCTTTATCATCCTCATCATCATCATCGTCATCTTTCAAGTCCCAAATGTGTGGGGCATCCAGTGAAAATTCAACTTACATAGTACAGTCCTAAAAAATGTTGTTTTTTTAAGTTTCAAAACAGCAGACAAAATCGTGATGTATCTTCACCAAAAATGAGTCGAGCAAAAAAAAGCAAAGATTTCACCGTAGGTTTTTTTTTTTTTTTTTCTTTCTTTTTTTTTTCTTTTTTTTCTTTTTTTTTTCTTTTTTTTCTTTTTCAAATCTTTTCTCCATGGCGTGCATAAAAAAAACAAGAAAAAAAACATGTCTTCCTGTTGTTCAATCAAGAATAAAAGACACATTCCCCCACACTCACACGTTCACAGAGCTGTTGGCTAATGTTAATGTCCGCGGAGAATACCAGCAATAAATAATTCCCCAATTACTTCGTGACGGCTTGATGCTATCCCGGCATGCATCAGTTCGTTAAGGAGATAAACAAATACACTGTTAAGTTCGACCCCCAATGGGATTTTTGGTCGACCTGACCGTACGTGGCAGCTTCCGCCCTGACGGCCTCGCAAGTCACAGAGGGGGAAAAATGGCTGCCTATAAAGGTGTGAATAATAATAGCTAGGACTTCGAGGTCAAATCCCATTGGTGATGTATTAGTCAGCTTTACGACAGTCGGAAAGTGTGAAACGTTTTTATTAGAAAATTCAATGTTATACAGGGCGGCTCAGAAGAATTGGTTTCGTTTTGTAATCTAATAACTTGGCTAATTCTCGTTCAAATGATTTCAGATTTTAACTTTTCTTTGAGTTAATAAATTTGAAAGCGTAAATATTTTAGTGTATGTATTTATGTAAGTGTATTTAAAGCACGCTGGTACCTCAGATCTTAGCTCAATATACGAAGCAAAAGAGCGACTGAAAGAGAGCTCGTAACTCGGAAAATTCGTAAGTATGGGGAATCCGTACCACTATAATTGCAATTTTGTCTCAAAACAATTACAACCACAGTGGCTTCAACATAAACTGGGTATTCTATATTCTGATCTTCAATGATTATATTATTATTTAAGAAACATTAGGTGACATCAATCTCTTATCAATTTTACTTAGAAATAATATGGAAAGGAAAAAGAATAATAACTTATCCATACAGATAGATAATGTATAGACAGATAGATAGATATATAGTTTACAGACTGGGATAGAACGATAGATAGATAGATAGATAGATAATGTACAGACTGAGATAGATAGAAAGATAGATAGTAGATACTATACAGATTGGGATATATATATATATATATATATATATATATATATATATATATATATATATAGAGAGAGAGAGAGAGAGAGAGAGAGAGAGAGAGATTTAACTTTTTAATTTAATATAATAACTCAGAATTATATGCTTAATGTTTTATGCTTTTGTTCTTTTAACTTTTTGCGTAAATGTATTTTATTTTCCTGCGAATTGCATTTCATTACATGAAAGAAATGCTCTCATCACTAATTCTCTCATCACTGTTTCGTATTGCTCTGTATATAATCTAATTTATTGATTATTATACATTGAGCTCTTCTTTAGGGGTTTATAAAAATCCTTTTATGAGTATATATGTTTGCACCTACAAGAGCATACAGTATGATTGCATCATTTTGTAATCTAATAACTTGACTAGTTCTCGTTCAAATGATCTCAAATTTTAACATCATGTGTAAGTAAGTAAAGTGGCCTAATGTCGGTATCAGCCATGCAGCGAGGGAGTCTATCCCCTTTTCAATAGCGCTAGATCAATGAGATTGTTTTTGCGTCTAAGGTGGACCGCCACACCTACTATCAGCTCCCTACTTTACCGCACAGATCCCTGTGCTACTCATAAGCTGAGTTGGTGAGGGCCGGTATCGAACTAGGAACCTTGTGGTTTCTAGCCGAACGCTCAACCGACTGAGCTAAACATCTTTTCTTTTCATGTGAATTGCATTTCTATGTCTGAAAATGTTTTGTATTTTAGAGTGTGTTCCAGAAATATAGATGTTATTTTTTAATCTAATAACTTGATCAATACTCGTTCAAATGATTTCAAATTTTAACATAATTTATATAAACAATGGTTTAGCTCAGTTGGTAGAGCGTTCGGCTAGGAACCACAAGGTACTTGGTTCGATACCGGCCCCCGCCAACTCAGTGTATGAGTAGCACAAGGATATATGCGGTAAAGTGAGGAGCTGATGGTAGGTGTGGCGCTCCACCTCAGACGCTAAAATAATCTCCTTGGTCTAGCGCTATTGAAAAGGGGATAGACTCCCTCGCTGAATGGCCGATACCGACATTAGACCGCCCTAAGAAAAATATTTTTGTTTAATATTGAAACATCTTTAAACTTTATACTGAATGGCATTTCTATACTTGAAAAAAATAAGAAAAATCACTATTCTGTAATTATATAGTGTTTCATAAAAATCGATATCATTTTGTAATCTAATAACTTGACCAATTCTTGTTCAAATGATTTTAAATTTTAACAGCATGCGTAGAAGCGACTATAAATTCTGTTTAATCTTCTATACTCTTTTCCTTTTCAGGTAAATGCCTTTTATTTTTCAGTGAATGACATTTCTCTACCTGAAAAAATGCTCACATCACTGTTATGTATTCTAGAGCGTGTTTCAGTAAATTTGATATCATTTCGTAATCTAAAAACTTGACAAATTTTGGTTCAAATTTTATTATTTCTCAGAATTTTTTTAGATGAGGTTTGATAATTAGCATTATTTGGATTATTCGGAATGTTGTCCTAATTTTCATTGTTATCTGTACAACGTTTCGACCGATGTGCCCTCCGACCCTCTTCAGGTATTTTTTGTCGGACTCGGGAACCTTCTTGGACTCGGGAACCATCTCGGACTGAAAGGATTCAACCAAAATTGAGAACTCAAACGTACACTTAAATATTTCCGTACATATTTTTATGTATACATTTTATGAATAAATGGATAGCTTGGTACAGATATAAATTTATTTCGGCATTTTTTTGCCTCATCAGTCTGATTTTTACTAATTCGGTAAGAATCAGACCGAGCAGGCAAAGAAATGCCGAAATTAAATCATATCTGTACCAAACTATTCGTTTATTCATTCATTCATTCATTATATATATATATATATATATATATATATATATATATATATACTGAAATTGTTCGTGCAATAGGATAATTGGTTAAATCCTACTTAACGGACATAAATTCCACCATCGTATGTCACCCCACCGAAAGAAAAAAAAATTAAAAATCAAGGGATTAACTGAATTTAATGAAATTTTCAGTGTTGATATATTAATGAATAAAAGATGTAATGCACCGGTTATTGTATTTAAAAACTTTTACATTTTTTCAGTCAATTAACTTTGAACCACGTATGTTTTTGAATCTGTGTTACGCCTCAGAGATACGTGATTCAAAGTTAACTTAAATTTATGTTCGTTAAGTAGGATTTAACCGGATAATTTAATGACTATATATATATATATATATATATATAGTGAAATTGTTCGTGCAATAGGATAATTTATTGACTGTGTGAATGAGTCTTTGGCGTGAAAAGCGATTTATGCCCCCCAACACCAAAACTGGAGTATAAGACTTTATTAGTCCCGTTGTCTCTGACACAGTAACGACGACAGACGTTTCCTATTCACAAATATCTTTCGCAAATTGGTATTTTTTCCGTTCGACAGCCGAGCGACTATTTACTGCAGACACTTAAGTGGATTCTTTCGGTCTTATTCACGATCAACGGAATTACAGCGCGAAGAGAGGGGAAAAAAATCAATGTTTTATATGCACTGCCTTCTTTTGTTGCAATATAGGAACATTGCATCAGAACAGGGTGTTAATGTCACGCGCCATCGATGTGCACACACACACACACACACACACACATATATTATATATATATATATATATATATAGATAACCTAATGAGTCAGATATACCTACTAAAAGTTTCGCTTAATGCTCTTCAGATCTTAGCCCTGAAGAGCACTAAGCGAAACTGACTCATTAGGTTTATCTTTATTATTTGTCCTACTTAGGTATTGAGCACTCTTTACTTATTAGTTTTAGTATATCCTGGCGGTTTTCATATGAATGTATATTTCTTATATATATATATATATACATATAAATTGTTTTTTCTTTTGGCCAAGTATTATAGTATCAACTGATTATTTTCGGTTAGTACGACTATCTTGGTCTTTTCATTTTTTTCAAAAAATCTTTTCTCACCAGGTGATGTTTGGTAGTATATTTTTACAATCAAACTATTTGCCGAGTTTTTTCTCACCGCGAGGGTTTACCAACAAGTTTGGTATATATATATATATATATATATATTATATAGTTCAACCTAATGAGTCAGATATACCTACTAACAGTTTCGCTTAGTAGCTCATCAGGGCAAGAATCTGACTCATTATGCTTAACTTTATTATTTGCTCTACTTAGGTATTGAGCACTTTTTACTTTTTAGCTTTAGATAATCCTAGCGGTTTATATTTTTTTTTCCATATATATATATATATATACCAAAGCCCTCCGTACGAGCAGAATGTAACACAAGGTCGATCTTTTGAAACGGAGTTTAACGGGTTTGAATTCTGAATTTTCCTTCTTCTAGACTGGTTGTTAAAGAGTTAAAGAACCTAGCATGCCCTGATATTTACCCATAGCTGGAGGGAGAATAGTTGGATTTATACCTTTTCCAAGGGTATTAGTGGTATATAGCGACTCGGGCACTGGGCAATAAACCAAGCCCTGCCCCTTTAAATCAAGGGGGAAGGTATTACATGGGAGGGTGGCCCCTGAGATCAATGATGCTAACTTGTAATGTCCAGCGACTGAAGTTCGCTGGACCCCCGGTCGAAACCGGAAGTTCGATATGTTGGACATATCGGATTTTTATTTTTCATGAGTGTCATCACCTTAGCTAATTAATGGACCATTCCGTTTTTATCATAAAAAACAAAAGGAAGAAAAAGGACATGCTACACAGAAAACATATATTAAGAAAATACAGCAAGAAAGACAGTAGCTAATCTGTCTCAATCGAACATAATAAACAAGAAGAAGAAAAAGAGTGAGAAAGAATTAAATCAAGATTATTATACATTTTACATATTGAAGTATTTTCAATAGCTCTTAAGTAAACATATCAAAAATTGTAATAATTAAATTATCATAATGTGGTATATCCACAGGTCCTGCTAGGTGTGATATAATTTCCTCTCAGAACTTATCCTCGTGCTAGCCATGTTTATAGCCGTGAAACTACTAGTTTGAAAAGGACAGCGTCATCAAAAGACACCCACGTGGCGTGTACGTGGAATAACAGCGCCCGAAAATTGATTGACAAAAATAAGTAAGTATTAATTTCAATTGTTAATCAATTATTACAATCCCAATTGATGCCAGAGGTTCGATTAGGATTTAGATTAGGATTAGCTAATCCGACAACTAATTACATGGTCCAGACATTCACTGGTTACCTGCCTTAGTCTCACCCAACAACAACAACAACAAAACTCAAATGAAATCAGGTTAAAAAGGGAATAAATGCGGTGTGCTGTGTACTACTAACATAAGACACACACACATACACGAACATACACACACTCTCTCTCTCTCTCTCTCTCTATATATATATATATATATATATATATATATATATATATATATATATCGTATTGGTGGAAATGGTCACAATGGTTAGTTGATTCAAGTTTCACAATGATAAGACATGTGTGTGTGTGTGTGTGTGTGTGTGTACGTTGTAAATAAAAAGTCTTAAAAATCAGTCATTTTAGCGGTAATATATCTATTTCTACCCATAAGCATATGTATATACCAATGAGTTTCACCAGTCCGCCAACTTTATTGAAAAAAAATATATATATATATATATATATATATATATATATATATAGAGATTTTGGATTATGACATATTGTTGAAAAATATCTCTCATGTTAGGATTTACTTTCAATATATATATATACACACACACACACACACACACACACAAACACACACACACACACACACATATATATATATATATATATATATATATATATATATATATATATATATATATATATGAGAGGTATCCAAAACTTGGTGGTAAGTGATGATTCTATACGCGATATCTAAGACACACTGTATTAATATTGTATGATCCAGTATGTATAAATACAGTGAATCTTTAAATCACTACAGAGAGCTCAATGTATAATAATCTTTTTTGATTATGTACAGAGCAATATATATCTTTGAAAGGAAGGAAAAACTCAACACCGTTATTCCGTAATAAATTTATTTCGACCAAAATTGGGGCCTTTATAAATCTAAATTGATTTAACAAAGCTCCCTAAAATCAAGTCTCATCAGATTATCCATCTGATGAGACTTGATTTGGGGGAGCTTTGTTAAATCAAAATGTTTAATCAAAATGTATCAATAAACAACACTGACTCGTTTTTGATTTGTAACTTTCAAAGAGAAGTTACTTTACGGTAAACGTCTTCATTTAAAATTTCGATTTTAATATGTATAATAAAATTTTGATATTCAAACTTGAGATCTTTTTCTATTAACTTTTAAGATGAGGCTTGATAATTAGCATTATTTGTATTATTCGGACTATTGTCCTCATCTTCATTGTTACCTGTACGATGTGCCCTGCGGCCTTCTTCAGATATATCTTGTCGGACTCGGGAACGTTCTCAGACTTGGGAACCATCCAATTGTACACATAGCCTAGTGAATAAAGGATAAGACAGATCTAAATGACAGTTATCTCTGGACTTCAGGTTCAATCCTGGTCAGGGGCAGCAGTAACATAGAATATATAATTAAATGTATATACCAAAACTAATATGTATTTATTTATTGTTATTATAAACGCTCTATCACTGTCCTAATAATATTGTATATATTGGTATACTACTGTCTCATCAAGTGAGATAGTGTTAACTATATACTATGAATATATATATATATATATACATATATATATATATATATATATATATATATATATATATATATATATATAATATGCAATATAATATAATGGAAAATGAATGTGAAAAATATTAATATATGAAGGAGTTCAATGCTAAAATCGCAGAGAAGGTTTAAAATCAAAGGTTAAATATTACGGATATAAAATTCCAGAACTACAGTGTCATGCCTACTTGCAATCATCAGACGGTTAAAATGTTAAGATTTTAATATATATATATATATATATATATATATATATATATATATGTGTGTGTGTGTGTGTGTGTGTGTGTGTGTGTGTTTAAGATTTTAAGATATATATATATATATATATATATATGTATATTACCACAGAGTATGGTTAAGATTATCTCACTAACCATACTCTGTGGTAATATATATATATATATATATATATATATATATATATATATATATATATATATATACCCAGTTACGTAAGCTGTTCACAATGCTAATTAGTGGCGACTACACTGTCGCATTTAAAACTATCGAACGACTAACAACTTATTAACTTAATTACGTCTTTCCTTTTTTTTCACCCATTTTTTTTTTTTTTGTTTCATTTTGACTTCCGCAATTAAGATAATCCCATGTTGTCAGTTTTCGCGCGACGTAACCAGGTCACAAAGTGCAGTGGAACTTTCTACACAAAATCCGTTTTTACTTAACTCTTAATGACACCGGATTAGCCGATTAACACGCTTTGAAAGACGTGATCGGGCCAATGTCAGTGACCATCTACCGAAACTTTGTAAGGTCGGATTATCGGTAATCTGTCTGTCTGTCTGCCTGTCTGTCTGTTACAGTGTGCCTGTTTATCTAGCTATCTCGCTCAAGCTGCGCATATCTTAGCTATCTCTATTGTACACATTGTGCACCTCTCTCTCTCTCTCTCTCCTCTCTCTCTCTCTCTCTATATATATATATATATATATATATATATATATATATATATATAGAATATATATATTATGGTAGAATAAGTGCTTAATTGAAGTTATAACTAATTGAAATTTAATTAGTAGATAATTAATAAATTAGGCGAGCATATCTGTTTAAATGTAAAAGCGTAAACAAATCGAGAAAAAGTCGATCTCCGTATGTACATTTATTATTAATTAAATTTCAATTAGGTATGACTTCAATTAAGCACTTATTCTCCCAAATTGTCGGCTATCGCCATCTCAAATAGACCATAAAACCTGTTTGTTTACTTTCATATATATATATATATATATATATATATATATATATATATATATATATATATATAATATGAACATCTCATTAACCTCATAAAACTATAAAACTACGGAGACTCGAAATTTATAAGTTTATTATCCAGCCACCCAGGATCAAATCCACCTGCTAAAAACACAGATGTTAAAAATGAAATTACTATACTATCCACTCCCACCGAACAGGAAGGGGGGTTGGATACTTATATATATATATATATATATATATATATATATATATATATATATATATATATATATATATATGTGCGTGTGTGTGTGTGCGTGTGTATCAGAGAAAATGGAAATGAATATGATGGTATGTAAATATATAAAATCTTGGAAAAACAACAAGGTGTTAAGATGAACAATAAAATATTATCCTTCTGAACACTTTGTTTTTTCAATTTTTACACAAGTATATATATATATATATATATATATATATATATAATATATGTGTGTGTGTGTGTGTGTGTGTGTGTGTGTGTGTGTGTGTGTGTGTAGTATATTAAGAAAAATGAAAAAACACAGGTTTAAATGGTTAAGTGCTGAGTTTATTGGCCGTCGCTGCAGTGTTTCGATCTATTCATTAGATCATCTTCAGGGCATTTGTTGGTATATGGAAGGTGATAAGAATTTTTTTTATCACAGAAAGACGAGAAAGGCGAGTGGTAGTCTGTGTTATTCTGTCTGTTTAAAACAAAGACTACCACTCGCTTTTCTCGTCATTCTGTGACTCGTCATTCTGTGAAAAAAATTCTTATCACCTTCCATATACCAACAAATGCCCTGAAGATGATCTAATTAATAGATTGAAACACTGCAGCGTCGGCCAATAAACTCACCATTTAACCCATTTAAACCTGTGTTTTTTCATTTTTCTTAATATACTACATACCGTCGGATTCACTTCCTTTCTTCACACACACACACACACACACACACACACACACACACCACACACACACACACATATATATATATATATATATATATATATATATATATATTTTTGTTTATAGTGTGTGTATCCGTTTGTGGGGGTACATATATCAGGTTTGGGCATTAGTATGGTCTTAACAGCGATACAAAACACTCAGAGACTATGAATATTTCCAAATACCCCCATCCCCAAAACGGTTCATTGCGTAACGAACCGTTTATCGCGAAAGACACACACGTGTAATCGACTGCAATTAATCAATATCTTAATTAACCCAGTGGATTTAACCCTAAAGATCCCTATGGAGAAATCGAGTAGGTTATTACTTGTACCTGTATTACAATAAATTTGCTCTATTAACGTATTGAGCACTTTTTATTTGTTATATCGCTGCCTTACCTTTCTGAATTTTGCATCAATTAACCATTGTGACCATCTTCACCGGTAAGTCACCTTTTCCAAAATAATATATATATATATATATATATATATATATATATATATATATAGAGAGAGAGAGAGAGAGAGAGAGAGAGAGAGAGGGAGAATGTTCGAAAATACCGAGACGCTTTAATCTAACACGTGATAATATAAGAAAGGTTGTTCTTACTTCA